>JAOTQR010000001.1:3361169-3376674 GCA_025774065.1 Solanum ossicruentum | reverse complement strand
ATATAAATAAACATAAGTATTAGACAAATAAATTCAACTTATAATATATTCATAAATAAAAATTGCATTTATAAAATATAATTTTTTAATAAAAAATATATAAAAACAATGATTAGTCAAAATATAAATAAACATAAGTATTAGACAAATAAATTCAACTTATAATATATTCATAAACAAAAATTACATTTATAAAATATAATTTTTTAATAAAAAATATATAAAAACAATGATTAGTCAAGGTTATGAATATTATTATAAATATTATTTTAAAATATGATAATATACATAAATATAAAAATAATGAATAAAAGAGAGTTTAAGAGGGTTATTTTTGTTATTTCACATATTTTATCCCAGGATAAGTTATCCTGCGATTATTATTCCACAGGGATAACTTATCCCAGGACTAATTGTTAATTTTGAGATAAGTTATTCCATCCTATGCAACCAAACAGAGAATTAAAAACCACTAAAAAATTATCCCGGAATTAGCCTTCTTTATCCTTCACCCCTTAAGCTTTTACCCATTCCACTTTACTCTCCATCCACCAATATTAATTACTCCTTAAAAACTCAAAGGTTTGATAAATTCTACCTACAAAGTGAGAAATAGTCTGAATTTATAGTCTATATATATTAATTAAAGTGTAATTAAGTCATCTATATGAGTTCATAAGATAATGACAATTGGATTAAGTAGTAGGAACTCACAACCTAGCTTATGACTTTCTAAAATCCAATTACTTAAAAATGACCTGTAACGGAATCAGGATTTTCACCAACATGAACTAATCGAAGGAGGTTCGACATCTATTATATATACATAAAAATTATTTTAATCATATATAAATACTATAATTTTCTGCTAGAGAGGGTTCGGACAAGATAGTATAGCTTTGCCCCTGAATGCGACCCCTTTTATATTCAAAGAGTCAAACGAATTTTTTATTGACCTATAACTTTTTTGTGTCTTTTAATTATTTTGAATTATAAATATTCTAATTTATAATACACTTTACCTAATTTTTATTTAAAAATTCCATTTCGTATATACAGTTACTTTAGTGATTAATTATTGCATTAATTCATTTGTGCTCTACAACATATTGAATAACGTATCAACCTCCCAAAGAAAAAAAACAACCTAACTACATTAATAAACCAACAACAACAGTGGAATCTCATAATTAGGGGTCTGGAAAGGGTAGAATATACACAGATCTTAGGTTTTTTATGAACCATCGTCTCAAAAATTCATAAGCAGAATAAACTAAATATAAAAGAAAGGGAAGGAAACAGAAAAATGACTAAATGATGATATATATATACGATAAAATTACCATATATAAAATAGATAATGACAACATAAGATATAAAAACACGATTAAACCTGCTATCCTACTATATCCTATGGCCAGACATCAATATAACCCTACTAACCTATTAGCCTGCTACTCTAACATCTTCCACTCTTTCCTATCTAAGGTCATGTCCTCGGTGTGAGATCAAGTTCCACCATATTTTGTGTGATCACCTCTCCCAATATTTCTTCGGTTTCCATGTAACTCCTAAATCTAACCTCTCGCACCTTCCAACATGACCATTGATACTCTTTCTCTGTACATGTCCAAACCATCACAATTTTCGTATTAAAAGTTTTCATTAATAAATAAATAAAATTAATGAAATTAATTGTTAGAAAAAACAGCCGTTAATATTGCGCGTTACATCTAACGCGGTTTCCTTTTATTACACGGCGAACAACATATATTTAAATTCACACAGTCACACCCTTCTCAACATACCAACATCTCTTCACGTTTTTTTTTGGTGTCCACATTACACTCACAATAATAGAATTGATTCGATTTTGAAATCGAAAAACTTCATTTGTTCATAGTGAAAATTCGTATATAGTTAGAGAATTCGATTGTGAAATCGTAATTTTCATTTCGATTTTGTGTTTGTATTGATAGATTGCTGTTGAATAACATCATGACTGAGCGAGTACACCCTATGGATTTACCATCATCATCGAGCAATCCACCGTCTTCGAACAACTCCGGCGAAGTAGTTTCACCGAAAAAGCCATCATTTCCATCGCCGGCGAAACCTGTACAACCACCGGCGGGAACTTACGTAGTTCAAGTTCCGAAGGATCAAATTTACAAGTATCCTCCACCGGAGAATTCTCGTCGGTATGAGTCTCTAACCAAACGGAAGCCTCGCCGGAGCTGCTGCTGCCGTTGTCTCTGCTTCACTTTCTCTATTCTCCTTGTGCTTATTATATCAATCGGAATAACCGCCGGAGTTCTCTACCTTGTGTACCGCCCTGAAGCACCGAAGTACACCATCTCCAGCATTGCCATTAAGAATTTCAACGTCACGGCAGCATCTTCTAAGATCTCGCCGGAGTTTGACATTTCCGTCAGAGCTGAAAATCCGAACAACAAAATCGGAATTTACTACCGGAAAGGAAGCTCCATTACTGTATTGTACTCCGACGTTGACCTATCCACCGGTGCGTTACCGGCGTTTTACCAGCCGGCGAATAATGTAACGGTTTTTCAAACGGCGTTAAAGGGTTCGAATGTTGTACTTGGAAGCGCCGTTAAGTCGACGTTAACAAATGAACAGAAGAAAGGGGAAGTGCCGTTTAGAGTGAATATTAAAGCGCCGGTTAAGATTAAGATTGGGGCGGTGAAGACGTGGGAAATCACCGTTAAAGTTAACTGTGATGTAACGGTGGATGCTTTGACTGTTAAGTCTAAATTGGTTTCTAAAGATTGTGATTATAGTGTGAGGCTTTGGTAGAGGGTTTAAACTTTAATCACATCTTTAATTTGATTTTATTTTGTTAAAAACAATGTAGAAATTATGTAATACTTTTTTCTCTTTTGCTTTGAGAAAAATGGTTGTATTTTTATATACTAAATAATGTTAGTTAATTCATTTATAGAGAAATTGAATAACAAATAAATTTGAACAATGGTTTTATTTTCCTCTATTTTGGATTTCACAATTTGATTAATTTGATTCATTACAAGGGAATTGTCTGACATCATATTCCTCGATCTTCAAAGAAAATTGACTCCTCCTCCTGACAGATAGGATTCTACTAATAGTCTCACCATTTTCTAGTAGCAGCAATAGTAGTTCACGCGAGGGACTATCTTTTCTATCGCTTGCCCTACTCTAATCAAGGATACCATTCATCCCACCACAATTTTCCATGATCATAAGTAAATATTTTAACTTTGAATATGTACGTCTAGAGACACCTCACTCATCTCTATTGAGTCAAT
Source organism: Solanum ossicruentum (assembly GCA_025774065.1). Taxonomy (NCBI): domain Eukaryota; kingdom Viridiplantae; phylum Streptophyta; class Magnoliopsida; order Solanales; family Solanaceae; genus Solanum; species Solanum ossicruentum. The sequence goes on along the minus strand of JAOTQR010000001.1, from coordinate 3,373,366 downwards.
TGAATCTTTTAGCTTACAGAATGATCATTTAGACCCCCTTCAAAATTTATTTTTCACATCAGCAACAGATGTCTACGAGATAGGGACAAATTGGAATATTTACTTACCAGTAAAGATCAAATTAATGTGTCTAAACGTGCATTCTCAACGTTGAAATGTATGTTTATGTATTATCTCATTCCCCAACAAACATTATTTCTCTTAACTATATTCTTCTACTAGCTTTTGTCACTGATTTTCATCTCTTTCAATCTCCAAATTCAATACTAAAAACACAAGAAGGAACTTCTTAGTCTCATTTCGCCTTTACCGTAAAGAAAATGAACCATGGATCTAACACAACCGCAAAAACTAGCTCTATAAAAAGTGAGGACTGCCAAGACTTTATAAGAAGAGAAGGGCTTATTCCCTCGATGAGTATTGTCCACTTAACATTTACAGAGTAAAAAAAGGGTTCAAAGGAATATCGTTTCAAATACAGAACCTATTGAAGCTGCTATGTTGAAGACTAAAATTAACTTCCCTAATTCCCATGCTGGCTTTAACCATGCCCAGAGCATCATGAGCTTGTTGCAGGACGAGACTACTCAACCGGAAAATGGAGAATGCTCATACAGGAAAGTCGACCCCAGCGTCTGGAGTATGGTGGGTGGGGGGCTGATAACATATTTGAACACTTACTATTGCATAATAACCAAAAAAGGGGAAGTTCCTGTATTTCTTCACAGACCAGAATTCGCTCGCACGTGGACTCTGGAGGAACCTACAGCAAACTTAGTTTTCTGTGCAGGTGGACTACGGAGGAACCTACTTCATCGTGATCGTGAAAAAGTAGGGTTAAAATGCCCACTAAACACAGCACAGAACCAACGAGGAGCTTATCGTAGCGTTCCACCCATTTAAACTTGAGTTGACTTGCGCCATAATATGATAGAGCCACCAATGAGGTCATTACAGTAATAGTGCTGCAAATGAAGGATAAACTCGTGTTACACATTGGCAACATTCGGAAACATAAATGAAGTAAAGAATACAGGTGCATAAATAGAGAAACTAATTTCTTCGATTCCTAAGCGTAGATGTTCATGAACCAACCTACTTGACATTGGGCTTTCATCATGAGAGGGGGAAAATTACATCTATTCTACCACAAAAAAGATTGAGCTTCTGGTCCGATTCCAGCTCATGCACGAGTTTGGAACTCCTCGGAGTGTGAACCTGTCTCTCTACCCTGATCCTAGCTTAAATACCAACGCTCATCTTTTTCAGGATTTGAACTCGTGACATGCACCTAATCCTCACATCCTCTGTTGCATCCTCGTTACTAATCCAAAACACTGAAACAGTCTTGAGGGAAGTAATGCAAGTCTAAAGTTCATTTCCAACAGTCCATGAAACATCAAAAGAAATCCAACGAAATGCAATTAGATACTTCTAAGGAGCCCAAATGATGTTGTGTCAAAGGGTAAATAGCAAATGTAACTGGATTTGAACCATTCCAAGTATATCTAAGACTATCTTAATGGTTAAAACCTCCCAAATACCTTTAATCTACCTTATTCACTATGCTTACTCCATGAAAAAACTGTTTGCTCCAGAAAATCCCAATAAGATTACAGTACAAGGTACACGTCGGCTAAACCACAACCCTTGATTCCTCCTTTTTTTTCAAACAAGACCAAGTTTTTTTGCAACATACCAAGATTAATACATCAAGAAAATGAAAAAGTCTGAAAACAGAAAGGTTTGGCGTACAGTTGTGTAGTGGACAATGAAATTAAAATCAAACTAATACCTGAAAAGCAAAACTATGATGGCAAGCACCATCATGGAGGATGAATTTCCAACAGCAAGAAAGACTGGCAGAGTGGTTGCACAAGGAGACAATGCAGGAACAAGTATAAGCCCTGCCACAGCCATCTTCTCCATTGGTTGATTGTGTGAATGGCTATGACCACCCTTTCCAAGGAGATGCAAGACGATATAGCTACCACCAAGAACTACAAGCAGTAAGGAAGCCAGTTTGTGCACTGTTTCCTCCCCGGCAATTGTGTTTGTAATCGTTATTGCCGTTATGCCAAGAAGTGAGGTGGATAACACGTGCAATACTGCTCCAAATGCAGCTGCATCCAGCAGGGATAAATTCAGTTCTTATCACTTAATTCGACAGATCTCAACTGAATTTTAATTGCTTTTTAGTACTCGTTTTAGTGTGAAAAATGAATGATCCGATTCGGTAATGAGGGTCTAATGTACTAAATTTTAGGTTGAATTCAACCATCATTAATTAAATGTTAAGGTGAAATTTAGATATTCGGAAACTACAAAGGAAGGTACTACAAACCACATAATTTTGGATATTCAAGAAAGTTGTCGCCTCAAGAGACACAAGTTTAACTTTTAAAATATCAACTAGGTCGAAGCACAAAAACAAATAGGAAAAGGTGCATATAAAATTCTTGAAGTCGTTCAAAATTCTTAATATGAGAGAAAAAGTGGTTGACCAGAGAAACTCAAATGATACTTTAATAATAGAAATTCATTGATTTCAAATAAGCAAACAGTAAGAGGATATAAATTCTACTTCATATTTGACAAGGTAAATAATTTTATGGTCATTTAGCAAAAAGTAGAGAACCTACATAATAACATACTTCTCTTACTGAATGATGTGAAAGGCTTTTGTATGTCTAACTTGGGAAACATTTGGCTTTTAAAAATGACTCACTACTCAAATAAGTTAATGACCTAACTATATCACACTTTGATAGCGCTTGCATCCAAACTTCGATAAACATCCAGCACAGTGGTTATTTTGGATAAGTTGCTCAGACTCACCAAAAATGCTGCCGGACCCGTGTCGGATCCTTCAAAAATACACTATTTTTGGAGAATCTGACACGCACCAATCGATATTTTTGAAGAGTCCGAGCAACATAGAATTTTTGGATGATTCAGCAAACTTAAAGAGGATTTGGGAAATAGGAGAAATGCAAATTTAGTCTAGACTAGACCTCAGGAAGTCATCTCCAGAAATCTCAAATAACAAATTAATACCCTTTAGGAAGCTCAAAGGAATTTCCCATCCTAGGTGTTTTCCAAGTAAAGCTTCTTATAATCTTGTTTGTCATTTATGTTTCAAACAGCAATATCAATGACACTAACTGATTCTCTCACCAGAAATTAGAAGACAACTGGATGAAAGCAGCTGCACATTTTATTTCATAAAGAAAAACAGTCAATCACCTATGCAACAATCCCAGACTAGTAGGACTAGCTATACGAATTCTCTGTATCCATTCCTCTATATTCAGGGCCATTTCACAACAATAACAAATAAAATATACAGATAAAAGTAATAACAAGAATGGATGAGGCACAATTTCCAATTACTTTGTTAAAAAAATATGGCAGAAAACTCTTAGCCACTCACATGATTGTGTATTGGCAGTAAATAGGAGATAGCCAAATATACAAGTACGCATGCAGAAACTACGTGTCACTAAGGATGTAACCCCTTTGTATCGTTTTATGTAGTGGTGTTTGATTAGACATGGAGTTGCCATTCTTTTTCAAACAAACTAAAAAGGTCAGAATTTCATACCAAAATGATATAAGGGGGTATCTTTTGAGGCCAAAAAAAGAAAAAAGTTCTAGATTGGATTACATTTGGAAAAGAAATAAGATTAAAAATTTTTAGTGACAAAGTAGAATCAACTGTTAATTAAATTTTCCTGAGGAAGGGTGAACAACAAAAGTGAAAAGATTAGCTGATCTAAGACCTACAGAAAATAAAATCTAAATGTAAGTTGATCAATCCATGTTTCCTCCTTATGAACAATTTTTATGGCAATGGCGTCTTTGCCTTCTGTATACACCTCGACTAATCCATTGTGTCACTTGTTACAGCATATAAGTACTTCTGTCAGGTGAACCTGCCCACCAGGCCAAAACAGATGAGTTCAGATGAAGAATTATGTATAGTTCGAACTTGGGATATCTAGATTATTGCTCCTTTGCCTCAATCGCTCAACCATTCCTTTTGGGATTTCCTTGTGAACTAAAGTAATACTGGTGTTCTCTTTTCTTCACCAAAGTCAATACTTTTTCCTATTATAAAGTAAATCCCTAATTACATTCTTCTAAATGAGATAATAGTTAGTTTAATCATTAAATATTGTTGCCTAGAGCAACTACCTTTCATTTACACGAAACAGATTTCAACATCTTTGAAGTACATAGTCAGGCATACATATCAATTTAGTCGTCCTAATAGCAAAATGTCCATCCAAGATTACATTTGGCAGGCAGTCAGAGCCTGTGAGCATGTAAATTGTAGCATTTAAAAAAAACAGCCTGCAATAGGTCCCTTGAGGAGCATTGAGAATTATCAGCATAATCAAACACAATTGTCTCTTATGCTAGCCATGAAAACCAATTGTCACCAATAATTACATGTCAACCCCAAATTAATGTTGTACTGCTTTATGACTACTCTATATTCATCATGCCATATGTGATATCACAATCTCTTTTACTATCGTCCCAAGATAATGACTGACTGGTTGAGGCATAGGATTAACAACCCAAAGAAATCTAGGTTCAAATTCCAGCTACAACATTTAGTGTGAATCTCTGCTCACTAAGCTTTCGTAGGCAGTTTTCCTGACACCTTTACTTACAGAATGTAGCATTAGTGGATTAATCAAGGAATGGAAAATACATATCGAAATTAACCCAGCAACACAACACTCAATTACAACAACGTACCTTACATAATCCTACAAGTGAAGTCTGGGGAGGGTAGTGCACAAACAACCTTACCCCTACCCCATAAAGGTAGAGAGACTGTTTCCAATAGATTCTCAACTCACAACACAATGTAACAACGTAGCCGATGTAAGTCCATAAGTGGGGTCTGGGGAGGGTGGTGCACAAACAACCTTACCCCTACCCCAAGGTAGAGAGACTATTTCCAATAGATCCTCAGCTCACAATACAATGTAACAACGTACCCGATGTAATTCCATAAGTAGGGTCTGGGGAGGGTGGTGCATACACAACCTTACCCCTAACTCATAAAGGTAGAGAGACTGTTTCCAATAGATTCTCAGATCACAATACAATGTAACAATATACCCGATGTAATACCATAAGTGGGGTCTGGGGAGGGTGGTGCATACACAACCTTACCCCTAACTCATAAAGGTAGAGACACTGTTTCCAATAGATCCTCAACTCACAATACAATGCAACAACGTACCCGATGTAATTCCATAAGTGGGGTCTGGGGAGGATGGTGCATTCAACCTTACCCCTAACTCATAAAGGTAGCGAGACTGTTTCCAATAGATCCTCAACTCACAAAACAATGTAACAACGTAGCCGATGTAATTCCAGGGATCTGGGAGGGTGGTGCATACACAACCTTACCCCTAACTCATAAAGGTAGAGAAACTGTTTCCAATAGATCCTCAACTCACAATACAATGTAACAACGTACCCGATGTAATTCCATAAGTAGGGTTTGGGGAGGGTGGTGCATACACAACCTTACCCCTAACTCATAAAGGTATAGAGACTGTTTCCAATAGGTCCTCAACTCACTATACAATGTAACAACGTAGCCGATGTAATTTCATAAGTGGGGTCTGGGGAGGGTAGTGCACACACAACCTTACCCCTAACTCATAAAGGTATAGAGACTGTTTCCAATAGATCCTCAACTCACAATACAATGTAACAACGTAGCCGATGTAATTTCATAAGTGGGGTCTGGGGAGGGTGGTGCATACACAACCTTACCCCTTACTCATAAAGGTATAGAGACTGTTTCCAATAGATCCTCAGCTCACAATACAATGTAACAACGTAGCCAATGTAATTCCATAAGTGGGGTCTGGGGAGGGTGGTGCATATAACCTTACCCCTAAGTCATAAATTTCCAATAGATTCTCAACTCACAACACAATGTAACTACGTACCTGATGTAATTCCATAAGTGGGGTCTGGGGAGGGTGATGCATACACAACCTTACCCCTAACTCATAAAGGTAGAGATACTATTTCCAATAGATCCTCAACTCACAATACTATGTAACAACATAACCGATGTAATTCCATAAGTGGGGTCTGGGGAGGATGGTGCATACAACCTTATCCCTAACTCATAAAGGTAGAGAGACTGTTTCCAATAGATCCTCAACTCGCAACACAATGTAACCACATATCCGATGTAATTCCATAAGTGGGGTCTGGGGAGGGTGGTGCATACACAGCCTTACCCCTACGTCATAAAGTAACAGATGTTGGAAACACAGCTCCCAACACCAAACACTCCTATTCCTAACACAAACAAAATTCACCCATTACTCAAAATTCCCCAAATTCTTCTTCCTTTCTACACCTAATGAAATGCAGCAGATTAACCAAAGGGGGCGTGGTACTTGGTAAATCAATCACCCCCATCAACAAACAAACCGAACTTAATTTCAATCACATAATCAAACCCACCCATTACTAATTTTCAGCTCATTTTCATGGAAATATGTGCAAGATCTTTACAAACAAAAACATTATACAATTAAAACAGAGAGGAGGAGGGTACTGACTGACGAAAAGGGTTCTTGAAAGAGACCATTTTTGAGCACGACCCACAATGGAAAATGGCAACCAATGAGTTGGGATGAAGGAATGAAGCAGTGATACGGTAGCAATACCGCCAATCTTGGGCAGATCTTCTGCAGTAAACCCACTTTCCATCCTTAAATTTTGCTGATTTATTCAGAAAAACAACTTTTGGAGATCCTTTTTCTGCAAGAATTTGAATCGTTAGAGAAAATGACTTCAGGGTGGCAAATGGTAGTAAACATATCCTTTGGCATAGGTAGTTATGTTTTCCCAAAAATAGGAATTAATTTTTATATAATTAAGAATTATTAGGTAGTAATTAATAAAAATATTAGGTAATAAGATATAACATCTTCAACCGTTAAAGGGAAAATTTTTATTTTTTTCTTTATTTCAACCCTATTCTCGTCTTTGACGGCAATCTTTAATCTTACTTGTGGTGAAATAGTATTGCCAGAACTAATTGAAGAGACCTGATATTTCTTGAAGCTTCGAAACTTTATAGGTTTTTTTTCTTAATTAAATAGTGGGCTCGTGGCCCATTTTATTTACAAAATGGCCTAGAGGCCCAAGCCGGCTAATGTTTTTGGACCCTATTTCATAGGGTTTTCCAGATACTTCCACACCTTTCTTTCCCACTTTTAGACTCTTAGCTATCCAGATGTCGACTGTTCATCTTCAATGGCGATCTACTATTCCAGCCTCCAAAACTCATTCTGATACTTGCCATGATTTTTGTCCTCTACATGATGCTCTTGTAAGTATCTTCATCCGTCTTCTTTCTTCCTTGTCTTGCTTTCCATGCGTTGATTTGTGTTCTCTCCAGTGTACCTTGTGATGCTCCTCTATGGCCTTCTTCACAACTCTATATAGAAAAGAAGATGTGCATTTCTATCAAGTTTGATCTGTAAGCTCTCTTAATCCTTTGACTTATCCTGTTAATCTCGAGCTTTACTCTTCTCACTTGATTCTTTTGGCCCACTGGTGCAGCAAATGGTGTTCTTTTTTCAGTACCCTTGAAGTGTATGCTCCTCCATGTCGTACATGATTGTGTTTCCCCCCTTTGGTAATCTCTAAAACCCTTTTCGATTGTGTTCCCTCCCTTTGGTAATCTCTAAAACCCTTTTTTGATGGATGCACCGAAATCTCAAAACTTCATAGGTAATCCAGAGCTTTGGTCACTGTGGAAAGTTTTGGAAACTCGAAATAGTGTGGATTGTTCGAGACGTTTCTCTAAACACAAGGGTTTCGATTGACAATTGGAGGTGGTGGGTACCTTCATCTGGAACTGTTCTTCTTTGTTTATGTAATTTCGTGAAAAATCAGCATTTTGGGATTTTTTGACTGTAGCAGAAGATTTTGGCGATCAATTCTACATCAATTTTTTTTTGGATTCAACTGATTCCAACAATTCATTCAAGAAACTGCATTTTATTGTAATATTGACCAGGTTCTGTCATTCCTTTCTCCTCTCTATTTCTTGTCCAAGGTTTGAAAATTAATATATATATTTGTGAAAATATATCAATTTTCTTGAATTGGCTTGCAATTATTGTGCTTGTTTTATTGTCACGCTGTAGAAGGGTACCCTAGGTGCAACTGGCATTCGGCGACTATTGCTAGTCCCCAAGCGAACCACCTAGTCTCATCGCATTCGTTCAATCCACTCAATAACGGAAAAAAATAAAGAAAATAGCAATCTATCAATGGGCTACAAATTATCAACTCAATCTATCATAAATGATTATAAAAAGGAAGAAAGAACAACCTCAGTATAAAGAAAGAAAAAGGGGGAAAGACCCCAAACATCAACTATCATACTTCTATGTCATGACAGACCATGACTACCACAATCAAAGAGGATAATGAAGTAAAATTAAAGAAATAGCCATCCTTCGAATGCAAGGGAGGACTCACCACGATTTGAAACCAAGAGCTCTGGACCCCAAGGATTAGGCTGCTGAAGTTCCCTATCTATAGAATCTGCATCATAAAACGATGCAACGCCAAAGGAGCGTTAGTACGTGGAATATACTGTATGTAAAACAGGCTAAAGTAAATAATATACAGCGACTATCAGCTCGTCAATCACTCATCCTCAACTTAGAGTAAGAAATGAGACTCTATCACATCACTATCTCAACCTCTGAGTATTATCGACATGAAACCTATCTGGGAGTTTCTATAATCGAAAATCACCACCTAGGAGCTGGTGATGATACAACGAAGAGATGTTGTTGCTACATCCGTTTAGTTGCCTGGGTAAAGAACGAGTCTATTGGGGATCCCAAAAGAAGTCAAGCCCTTTGTGGGGGCAAAGGAAACATTCGCTTTCATAGTCTAATCCTCTCCTATGTTGGCCACGAAGTTAATGAGTATGAGTGTTACTCACTCTTACCCATTTCGGTGCTAATACTACTCCAAGGATTCGACATGCTCATAAGTCTATTTCATCACCCAGCCTCTTCGGGCAAGAGAACTCAACTCGTCTCGTCATCTATCAACTCAAAGAGTAGGATTATTCCTTCAAAACTAAGGTTCAACCTCATTTAGACTCTAAGAACACTAATTCCATCAATTGCAACCATTAATATACTCATTTCAAGACTCAGACTCCGACAATCAACACATTTAGGTAATCAAGGCTCTAGACATTATCCCTACATTCATTCATGAAGTACTTAACAAGGAAATCATACAATTTAGGTGTACAATCATACAATGATACACGTAAACAGTAAATACAAGGATGATGATCATTAATTTAAGAGAGGTGTCAACTCAACTTTGTGTTAAGGAATTTTTATGACCTTTATTTATCTCAAATCTATTATCCCCTTATAGAATAGACTCTAATACTTATATGAAGGGTTAGAATAACATGGTATGTTCCTATACGCAAAATAGAAAAGTTCAGATCTTAACTTAGAAATTTTCAAGGTGTTACATTAGACATACTATTAGTAAGATAAGCAGAGGGAGAACGATCGAGCCTAGTGTTATTCCGGTGGAATTTTGGAATAGCACTAAGAAAGATGGAAGATAGCAATTGACTAGGTTGTTTAATGATATTTTGAAGACTACTAAGATGCCCAATGAATGGAAGAGTAGTAAATGGTCCATTATATAAGAACAATGGTGATATTCAAAACTGTAATAGTTACAGGGGTCTGAAGTTGCGAAGCTATACTATAAAGGTCTAGTAGAGAGTGGTGAAACGAGGGTGAGAAGAGAAGTGTCTATTTTAGAGAATCAGTTCAGATTCATATCTGGGCGATTGACTACTGAATTAATCCGTCTTGTTTAGGTGGAGAAATATAGGGATAGAAAGAGGGACCTTTATATGGTATTTATTGATCTTGAGAAGACTTATGATAAAGTTATAAGGAATGTCCTTTGGAGGTTTCTAGAGGTATATTAGTGTGATAAAGGACATATATGATAGAGTTAAAACTCGAGTAAGAATGGTAGGAGGAGATTCAACGTATTTTTCTGTTAAGATGGAACTTCATCAAGGATAGCCCTTTTTTTTTGTCTTAGTGAAGGATGAGCTAACACGACTTATTCAGGAGGAGGTTCTGTGGTATATGCTATTTATAGATGATATAGTACTAATTTATGAGAATCGAGTTTAAATTAATGATAGGTTGAAGGTTGGGAGATATACTTTGGAGTCCAAAGGGTTTATACTAAGAAGAACCAAAACAAAATACTTGGACTGCAAATTTAGTGTTGTGAGGGATGAAGTGAATATCGAAATGAGGCTTGCCACTTAAGTTATTCCCAAGAGAGAAAACTTTAAATATCTTGAGTCCATCATTCATAGTAGTAGTGATATCGATGATGATGTCACACATCGTATTGGATAACATGGATGAATTAGAGACTTGTTTATGCAGTTTTATGTGATAAGATGATACCACATAAACTTAAAGGTAAGTTTTTACAAAATGGTTGTTAGACCATGTTTACTTTATGGTGTGGAGTATTGGCTAGTAAAAAATTTGCATGTTCAAAAGATATAGGTTCCAGAGATAAGAATGTTGATGGATGTGTAGACATACCAGGTGTGATAAGATTAGGAGTGATATTATTCGGAAGAAGTTAGGGATGGAATATATAGAAGACAGGATGAAGAAAGCGAGACTAAGATGGCTTGGGTGTGTGTATAGTGGAGGAGTGTTATCGCTTTTGTTCGGAGGTGCGAGAGGTTAAATTTGGGAATTATACGGAGAGGTAGAGGTAGACGAAAAAGTATAGGGGGAGTTGATTAGACAGGACATAGTGCAGTTTCATATTACCAAGGACATGACCTTAGATAGAAACAAGATGGAGGTCACGTATTAGGATAGAAGGTTAATAGAAAAGTAAGGACATGATGTTGTCTTACCTTGTGATGTAGTTGTTAGAAATACCAAGGAAAGCAATTAATAGGATTGTAACCCTTACATAATCATAATGCAATATTACTAGTACCACATATCTATCGAATTTCAAAAGAGCTACTTACCTGTTGAAGCTTTCAACAATGGTTTCTTCAATACTGGCAGAATCAACAAACGAGTCCAGAACTCCGATCTTCTACTACTTCCTGATTAATTACTAGCAGTGCCTTGTGTGGGCTAGTATTTTGAGGACTTAGTTTTTTTATAAGTATCCTTTCTTTTCTCTAAGAACTCCCTTTATATCCTCAACCTCAGAAGAAGATGAAGATAGGAAAACAATGGTTAAGGGGTCATTAAGGGGCATTCAAAACCCAATAAAAAGCCCAAATTCATTTTTATTCCCCTATTAAAAGAAAAAAAAACTGGTTTTAAAATAGTTAGGACTATTCAATATCCCATAAACCCCAAAACGTTATCTATATATATATATATATATATATATATATATATATATATATATAGAGCATAGCGTAATCCACGCCATAGTGTAATTCACAATGTTTTTAATCACATTGAAATAAATTACTTAGATATAGGGCTAACAATGGGTAACATAATGTAATCCACCCTAGGCATACTCTTTGTGTTGGAGAAATCGAGTTCCATCCTTTCTCTCGCCATTGATGAGATTGGACGAGCTCTTTTGAGAGTTTAGTTGAGAGTTTGTAGTGTAATTGCAGGCACAAGTAAACTGAGAAATTTGAATGAAAAAAGCATGAATAAATCATAATGATACTTTTTACTCTACACAATCTGTAAAAAGTACCATTATAATTTATTCATGCTTTTTTCGTTCAAATTTCTCATTTTACTCGTGCCTGGACGTGCACATACACTACAAACTCTCAACTAAACTCTTGAAAAATCTCGTACAATCTCATCAATGGCTAGAGAAAGGATGTAACTCGATTTCTCCAACACAAAGAATATGCCTAGGGTGGATTACACTATTTTACCCATTTTTGGTCGATATCTAAGAGTGTGTGTATATATATCAAAACACTTATTTGAAAATATTTCAAAATATAAAAGATCAAAAATATTTTTTTTTAGAAATAAAATTAGTAGGTTTTATTGTAAAATAAAATACTGATTTGGGAATATTTCAAAATTAAGAAAAAA
>JAOTQR010000001.1:3333539-3358132 GCA_025774065.1 Solanum ossicruentum | reverse complement strand
TTCTATCAGGCGGCGGGACCGCAGCGGTGACCTTGCCGGCCCGCTTTCTTTTGTATATATATATATATATATATATGCGTACATGTTTTCTTTGCATTCTGGGAGCTGCTGTAGGTGAGGTTAGTCAGTAAAACAGAGGAGACTCTGCCGAAATTTCGGTAGAATCATAGAATAAGTTTGGAAGGGAAATTGATTTATTAGGTGATTACGTGTCTTTATCGGACACCGGTCACGACCCCAGGGAGGGGTGTGACATATATGCTATTGGTCAAGACTCAATGAGCCACTTCTACCCTATTTCATGGGTTGTTGTGGACAGAGAATGCAAAGTCACTTTGCTTTGGTTCTTGGAATTGCTTAAGAAGTCTTTGAACAGCAACAGAGAAGGAATCCTATTATATCTGATATGCAAAAGGCACATCTAAGTTCCTTATTTCTTTATTAGTTTGAAGTTGTTTCTCATTGTTTGAATCAGTTAGTGTTACTTACTTTCTTTGTTAGTTTGAAGTTGTTTCTCACTGTTGAAATATTAGTTACTTTGTTTATTAGTTTGAAGTTGTTTCTCACTGTTTGAATCAGTTAGTATTACTTACTTTTTTTTGTTAGTTTGAAATTGTTTCTCACTGTTTGAATCAGTTATTAATTGAAGTTTTTAGTGCCTATTATTACAGATAGCATTAGTTACTTTGTTTATTAATTGGAAGTTGTTTCTCACTATTTAAATCAGTTAGTATTACTTGCTTTCTTTATTAGTTTGAAGTTGTTTCTCACTGTTAGTCACAGTAATTGAAGTCTTCAGTTCGCATTAGTCCTTGTTAGTATTAGCTAGTATTTGAAGTTGTTAGTGTCCCTATTAGTCCCTATTAGTATCAGTAGGTGTTACTGTTACTGTTGCTTCTTTTATGACTACTTTACAGGAATTAATTGAAGTTGTTAGAGATATTTTACCTAATGTCATGCATAGATATTGTGTTAGACACAGAGGCCAATTAGAGGAAAAAGGGAAATAAATCCCTACTACTATCTAAGGAGATGTGGCGGTGTGCATGGAGCATCTTCAAAGAGGAGTTGAATGTTCATTTGAAGACATTAGGTACACTATCTCCACAAGAAAAAGATGATTTGTTGCATTATCCAATATAATGTTGGTATAAAGTTTTCTTAGACACTTTCTGCAAGAACAATAAGGTGGAAAATAATTTGGCCGAGTCATTTAACTCTTGGATAGTGGAAGCAAGACAAAAACCAATAATTGAAATGCTTGAAGATATTAGAATCAAGGTGATGAATCACTTTGTGAAAAATGAGGAAAAAGTGCAGGGTTGGACTAGTGAATGGAGTCTAGAAGCAATTAAATTGTACAATGAATATCTGAAGATTGCTAATGTGTGTGAGTTAAGCTTTAATGGAGATGATGGGTTTAAGCTAAGTGAAGGAATTGATAGACACATTGTCAGTTTGAAAAACAAGAAATGCACCTATAGGGTGTGGGACCTTATAGGAATACCATGTCCCCATTACATCAACACACTTCTTTACAAGAACATTGATCCATTGAATGAGATCCATTGGTGGTACTTCAAGGAGGCATATCTCTTGACTTACCATTCTAAGCTACAACTTGTACCTGGTCAAAGGTTCTGGAAAATTGAACCATCACAAGCAATGGAACCACCATATTTGATAAGTTTAGCTAGTAGACCTAAAATGACTACAGAGAGAGATAAAGATGAAGCACTAAAGAGACAAACTAAGTGGGTTGCACCAAGGAGAGAGAAAAAAATGACCTGTTCAAACTGTGGGATTCTTGGACATAATGCTAGAGGCTGTCATAAGGTAACTATTTTTTTTGCTAGGTAGCCACTAATTTTACATATATCTATATATATTAGTCTGATAAGTTATTTTTTATTTTGTCAGTTTAACAAAATCAGTCATGAAGGTGAAAACACTTCTAAGGGTGTACAGTCCAAGACTAAGAAGAAGGTAGCAATCAGTAGCAAAGTTGGATAATTTCTTATTTTACATACATGTTTGTCTTATATATTTGCTATTTTATCAATGTAACAATAAAAGTGATGAAGGTGAAGGGACTTCCAAGGCTGGACAGTTTAAGAGCAAGAAACAGAAGGTAAGACATAGAAATTAGATAGTAGCATCTGATTCTGACGTGAACATCTAATTCTTTTTTTAATTGCTTTAACAGATGGATAGGCAATGCAACAAGGGAAAGAACAAAACAAAGGAGAATCATAGGACAGTAATTGATGATGATGATCTTGAAGATATTTTTTCCTTATTTGCTCCCCAACTTAGTGTAGATGCTGCAGTAGAGGACATTTCATTGTCTTCTCCCCAGCCTAGTTAAGATGCTGCAGTAGAGGACATTTACTTGTCTGCTCCCCAGCCTAGTCAAGGTGTTGCAGTAGAGGACATCTTCATGTTTGATCCATTTCCATGGGAAGGCACTACATCTGCAACTAAATGGAAGGGGAATGCATCTGCAACTGAAAAATTATTACACCAATTTAGGAATAATAAGACTAAACACTACATTAGTCACTTAAAAATTATTTTCGCTTCTTATGATATATTGTTGTTATTTGACCAGATGGACAAGAGAAAGAAGAAAGAAAAAGAGACATATAGGACTAGTTGATGAAGATGATTTTGAGCTTGCTTTTGTTTGGACTTTGAGGCTGCTTTTGGAAGTGAAGTTGAGGAATATTTACCTTGGAAGCCAAGACAGTTTTCACAGTTGAAGTCTAGAATCCAACAAAGACAGTAACCGAGACAACCTACTGGATGTAGACAAATCAAGTTTCTTCATAATTTACCTACAAAGCTGACTTGTATGCACCAACAGGACTTATAAGGAAGGGCGATGCATCTATTACAGGAAAAGGTCAGAGAAGTTTAGGGTGGAAAAATTCAAGGCAAAGAAAGGTAATGGGAAGGCATAACAGTGAAGGAAATGTGTTGACTGTGTTTTGTGGTACATGTTTTTGGGGATTATAATGTTATGAATAACTTCATATGTTAGACATTTGTTCATATGTTAAATTTTTGTATAGATGTAATGTTATGAACTAGGAACAGTAGCGAAGGAATTGCTTACTGAACAAACTTCTTAATATTCGAATGATATTTGTCAATATATATATGAAGTGTTCAGTTTTTTGTGAACTAAATCTGTTCATATGTTCCATATGTTTTCAACAATTGATATAAGTGCCCAAACAATTCAGAATCAATTTTTTTTAGTTGTGATCAGTCCATTTCATCCATATATCATATCAATCAACTTAAGATAGCTTAATATTAAAGGGCAAAGAATCAATTGAACATGACTTCATATATCACAATAAATCAAATTAATCAACTTAACCTAACTAAATTTAAAACGGCAAGGATTCAAATGTTATGTTATATATCAAATCAAATAAAAAACTAACTAAATATTAAAAGGCATGGGTTCAATTGAACATTAAGTCATATATCAAATTAAAAAATGAGTACATTCACCAATGAGTACATTCATCAACAAAACACTTAAACAAGAGTCGTCCTATCACTAAACAAATAAAATAATCTTCTAATTTTACATTTTAATTTTACTTTTTCATCAATGCAACTAGAAATCTAGCAAAAAAAAAAATCACAAAATCATAAATATCTTACTATACTTCTCTTCAAATGTTCTAACTTTGTCGACTTTCACATCACTATTGTCTACAATGTAACAATTTTTTTCGACAACTGAGCTTCTTCAATCTTCAAAGTCTCACTTTCAATCTTCATCTTTTCCATTGCAACCTTCAAATTATTCATTTCAGCGCTGATATTTTTAAATGGTAAGTCAAAATTACGTGCATAAGCTAACTCCGGAAAAGCTTGATCTTCCCATTCTCAATATCCACATGAAGAAAACTGTCATGTCAGTCATATAACAACCATTATCAACCAAAAATTAAAAAATTAGTTACAAATCAATTAAAAGAAATCGACTTACATCTGGACAGGGCATCTAAAAAATCTTGTTCCCGGGTTAGAAGTCGTGCTCGAAATCAGACTTTTGGCAACTAAACCACAATCACATTTTCTTTGAGACAAAGAACTATTTTGTGAAACGGAAAGAAGCAAAGAAAGAAGAAGAACAAAACCAATAAATCAGTAAGAATAAAACCCAAATAAAAAAGCTCAACTCCTGAAAACACATAGAAAGCCATATAAACAAGCAATTCTAACTTAAACTTCAAACTTTTACAGTGTCGGCGAGCAAATTGCTGACGAATTTCTTTAGACGACGCTAAGGAAGAGGGAGAAAATGTTGGAAACGTTAGAGGTTAGTTCTAGGTTAATGAGCGTGTGAAATGAATTGGGAACATGTTATTTGGTATATAATTTAGGGTGAGTCGGGTTTGGTTCGGGTTTGGATTGGGTTGAGATTGTGTATTTACAAAAATGGGTAAAATGAGGTTAATTTGGGGCAATCCATCAAACTAAGGGTAATTCTGGTGAGTTTGCTAACGGTAGGGTTATAAATAAATTTTTTTAACGGCAGGGATTAAGTGAAACAATATTTCAAACTCAGGGGGTATTTTTGTCCCTTTTCCCTTATTTATAATTTTATGTAGTTATAATTTTTTTCATATTTTATAAAGATATATTGTATCAAAGTAATGTAAGATGAAATGTTTATTGATTAAAATTTATATAAAATTCGTATCAGGATTATGTGCAATTTTAATATCCTTGTTGAAAAATATTTCTTTTCAAATACTAACTAAAATGTCACACTTAAAGAAAAATATGCAAAGAGTGGGATATATTGAGTAAGTGCATCAAAAATAAGATTACTATGTAATTTTTATTAAAGCAATATAATCAAATGTGCAAAACAAGTAAATCATGGTTTAACATGATTAACATATTTTAATATTAATTGCTCGTTGTGCGAATATTATCTTATTAAATAAGAAGGAATAAAACAAACAACAGTCAATTAATGCACTTGCTTCAGCAAGGATATTTTCAAAAAACAAACAAAAAAATTTTCATTTTATTTTAATTAATTTGCATACAACTTTTTCAAATTTGTGAAATTCTATTTACGTAAGTCCCTCTAATTTTAAATTTATGTTATTTAGTTATACCTTTATAACTTTAAATGTCATTGAGATTATATAAAATTTTTAGTTACTTTGAATAAAAATTGAGGATCAATGGAGAAAAAATATTTCAATTAAGACATCTAGTGCTTTTATTAAAGAAGTTGACTAGATTGTTAATTCTGTTAGTTAGTTAATTCAAGTAGTTAGCTAGGTAATTCAAGTTGTTAGCTAATACAATTAATTAGTTGGGATTAGCCTCAAGAACTAATCCCATGTAGTGTAAGTACATTGTAAATATAATATAACCGTATGTGTATATATATACACATTTAGTGTACAAAAGATTTTTTTTACAATAATAAGAAAAGTACTGTACTTTCCCCTTTTAGTTCAATCTCCCCAATTTCCTTCAATCTTCACATGGTATTAGAGCGGTTATGATCCGAGGGGATCTAACTCGCAAAGCTCGGAAGACGAGTAGAAGCCATTGGCGATCGACGGAGCTTGAAGAGGATGACGGCAACAGACGCGAATTCGACTGGAATTTCACATGATACCATTGATGCGGTGGAGAAGAACAGGAATTATCCCCTATATCTTCGTCAATCGGACACTCCTGAGAGCATATTGACCTCAATCCAGCTCACAGGAGCAGAGAACTACTCACTTTCTAGTAGATCGATGTTGATTACACTCCGCGTCAAGAGCAAGTTGGGATTTGTTCTAGGAACTTGTAAGAAATCTCACTACAAACCCGAATTGGAAGAGCAATGGGAAAATGCAATGCTTTTGTGCTTGCATAGATTATGAATACAGTATCTAAGGAGCTACTGAATAGGATTTTGTATGCCTCGGATGCAATAATGGTTTGGGCTGATCTGAGTGAGAGGTTCAACAAAGTCGATGGATCTAGAAGTTATCAGCTTCATCGAGAAATTTGCACCTTAAGTCAAGGTAATTTGACTGTTTCAGGATATTTCACCAAGATGAGACTCTTGTGGGATGAGTTTGATGCTTTGGTATCTCTACCTGCTTGTAATTGTGATAAATCCAGAATGTATGTTGATTATATTCAATACTTGCGTTTGTTTGCATTTTTTATGGGATTGAATGAAGTGTATAGTCATGTGCATAGTCAAATTCTCATGATGAATCCTTTGCCCGATGTAAGTAGAGCTTATTGTTACGACCCTAGAGTTTCAAGCTAAGGTGTCGTACGGCCTAGACGGTTTGCCTGCGGAATTTACGTGATATGACAAAGTTTAGTAAGCCTTGTTGCCTAAGATCTACTAAGGGAACGTTGGTTTGTGAAGCAAATAAAGACAAAGAGCTTTAAGAAGGAAAGTTTTATATTCCTTGGAGGAGTGCTATACAATTGGAAGATTTTTGGATGCCTTACAATAGCAAATGACTAACCTATTTATTCAAGTTTTTGAGGATCGTTGCTACAGTGAAAATGGCCGTTGCTACAGTGAAAGTGGTCGTTGCTATAGTACCCGTAGCTGTTGCTACAGTACCATAGTCGTTGCTACAGTAACGACAGTTTCTAGCCATTGCTATAGTGCTCCAGTGATACTGCTACAGTACTGCTATAGTACCGAGCAGTTTCAGAGCCTCGCTGGACAACGCGGACACGTTCTTACGCAATTTTGGGGCAAAAATTGGGCGGGATGTGTCATGCTCCCCCACTCTGGATTAGGATGACCTCGGCACAATGCTGTCGTAGGGACTCCTACTCCTGAGGTGTGTTGCTGTAGCTGGTTGTGCCCTCCCTCTCTTCTTGTATTTCTTCCAGTGTCTTCCCTTCTTAACGGGCGCGGAACATGATAGTGGCGGCTTATCCTGAAACGCCTCCACAAGCCGCATGGCCGACAACTGTAGTTGCCTCTCCGAATTGGGCATTGGCACCAGAGGCACCAGACAAGGTGTCTTCCCCAAAATCAAGAATTGCTTGTGATAGGGGTCAATCATCATAGGGTACGTTTGGAAGAACTCTTGCCCAAGTACTACGTCGAAGAGGTCATTTGGGGTGACATGAGAGTTTGTCTTGCCATGCCACTCTCCTAGTGCAATTTTGACTCCCCGAGATATGCCACAGACGGGAGTCGTGGGGGAATTGACCGTCTTAAGTTACACATTGGTAGGACAATATTTTAGCCCCAACTTGGCTGCTGCAGACTTAATCACGACATTGGTCTCTGCGCCTGTGTCGACTAAGGCATGAGCAAGTCGGCCATTGATCATCATGTCCATATATTGTACCCGAAATTGTTTCGGCTTCTTCGGTTGTTGCATGGCTGCACTACACAGACTAATCATGCCAACCTGCACCTTTCCCGAATTGTCAGTTGACTCGGGCGCCTTCTCCTTCGCCTTCTGCTCCTTTAGCAGCATGGCGCCAAGGCTTTTCAGTTTATGGCACCGTTCAATTCGGTGCGGTACCACACACAGGGGACACTTGGGCTCTTTCCGGTGCTGAGCCTTGCCCTCTTCGCTGCTTCGTCCAGACCTCCTGTTATCAAGCTTACCGGGGTCATGGTCCCGAGAATCTTGGAGTGTTGCAGGTGCCCATGTGGCATTTGGTGACGTCTCATACCGTCCCAGTCCTGCCCGTTCGGATAGCGTACCGACTGGTTTCGTGCTACCTTTCGAATCCTCTCTCAGGTCTCTGACTCATCCGTGCTGTCAAACGTCGGTCAAAGCCTCTGCGTGCATGATGGCCTCATCGCAGGTGGAAATCTGTCGCCATTCCAGCTCCATTCTAGCCCAATCCTGCAACCCCTCCATGAAGTAGAACAACATGTCCCTTTCGGTGAGGTCGGGAATCTGAAGTGTGAGGGTAGTGAAGTCTTTTATGTAGGCTTTTATGCTACCCGTTTGCTTCGATTCTCGAAACCTCTTCTTCGCTTCATAGACAACGTTGGTGGGATAGAACATCTTCTTGAACTCTGCTTTGAATTGCTCCCATGTGCTGATCGTGCAAATTCCTTTTGCTATCTCGGCATCTTTACGCCTCCACTATAACATAGCCATCTCTGTCAGGTGCATTACGGTCATGCTGATCTTTGCATCATCATCCTTTAGCTTGTTGCATTTGAAGTAATTTTCTAAATGCCATAGGAAATTGTCCATCTCTTGGGCGTCTCGAGAACTTTTGAAGACAAGTGGTCGGGGTGCTTCGATCTTGGCTTGCGTCTCTCTGACAGGTCCAATACATCTCCTATCAAGCGTGCCTTCTTACAGTGCCCTTATGCTCGCACCCATAACTTGTATGGTTTCGGCCTGGTTCTTCATTGTGGTGTTCATGGCCTCCATCTTGCTAAGTGCTTCCATGAGTCGGCACTCCAAGGAAGTGATAGTCTCTCTCATTTCGAGCTACGCTGCCTCGCAACCGTCCAAACCCCTCCGGATATTGTCGCTTTCCTCAAGGATGAATTCCTCCAGGGTTTTGAACTGGCGGTCGACCTTATCCACTTGATGGCCCAACATATCCACAACCAGAATGGTGGTCTTCATATCCTCGGTCATATTTTGGCTGAGCGGGACGTCTTCGCGTTCTTCGCCTTGTTCGTCATTGCTCAATTCTGCTGCCGACGGATAATGTGTTGTTACGGCCTCACTTAGTGTTGGTTCGACAAGTGCCTTCTCAACCTTCTTGGAGACTTTCTTCCCCTTGCGTTTCTTGCCAACATCTAATACTATTTTCGCTGGACTGGCAGCAAACATTTCTCCATCACTTGCCATTGTTTACCCTTAGAACCTGCTCTAATACCACTCTATTACGACCCTAGAGTTTCAAGCTAAGGTGTCATACGACCTAGACGGTTTGCCTGCGGAATTTACTTGATATGGCAAAGTCTAGTAAGCCTTGTTGCCTAAGATCTACTAAGGGAACATTGGTTTGTGAAGCAAAGAAAGACAAAGAGCTTTAAGAAGGAAAGTTTTATATTCCTTGGAAGAGTGCTATACAATTGGAAGATTTTTGGATGCCTTACAATGGCAAATGACTAGCCTATTTATACAAGTTTTTGAGAACCGTTGCTATAGTGAAAATGGCCATTGCTACGGTGAAAGTGGTTGTTGCTACAGTACCCGTAGTCGTTGTTACAGTACCATAGTCATTGCTACAGTAACGACAGTTTCTAGCCATTACTACAGTGCTCCAACGGTAATGCTACAGTACTGCTACAGTACCAGGCAGTTTTGGAGCCCTGCCGGACAACGTGGACATGTTCTTGCGCAATTTTGGGGTGAAATTTGGGCACGACGTGTCATTATGCTATGATTATCTCTGATGAAAGCTAGCGTGTAACTACTGGGTCTAAAGGAAATGGAGAAGTGAATGAGTCTATGGCAATGTATGCTGGAAAAGGAAATTGCTATGCAGGATATGATCATCACAAAGGAAAAGGAATCTGTGACAATGCAGGAAGTGGTGGTCAATTGGCACTTTATGCAGGAAAAGGAAGCAATGCAGGCAACTTCAATGTCCACAAGCAGAAGAGGAATCTGTTTTGTGATTATTGTAAGATGCATGAACATACTAGATAAATCTGTTACAGACTTGTTGGATATCCAAGTGATTGGAAATTCAAGAAGAAATCAGGACATAATGCAGTACAGAGTAACAGAATGCAGGTGAATCATGTGGCCAGTTCCAATGATGAGATGGACCTGAGGGATGAATTTGCTCCTATGATAAAGGAAAGGAGCATGGAGTCTGGCCCAACTATCACACAACCTGTTTTTACTCCAGGGCAGTACAATAGGATTCTGCACATATTGGAGAAAGAAGAAGCAAGATCAAGCTCAATCAAGGAGCTAGACAATATAGCAAACATGGCAGGTATGATAACTATATCCAATGCTTTATCTGTAAGTAATGATAATACACAGATAAAGGTTGAGAATGAAAGGGAAAATTGGATAGTTGATTCAAGTGCTACTTGTCACATGACATACAAGCTGAATAAACTTTGTCATGTATCTAATTATACAAACAAAGTAGTGCATTTGCCTAATGGTCAAGCTGCACCAATATCACACACTGGTTCCTACTGCACAGTTGATGGAGATATATTAAAAAATATGTTGGTGGTTCCTGCATTTAAGCATAACTTACTATCAGTATCTAAATTGACAAGGCAATTAAATTGCTCAGTTAATTTTTTCCCTGAGTTCCTTGTGTTTCAGGACCTCTCCAGTGGAAAGGTGAGGGGGATTGATAAAGAGGTTGATGGACTGTACTACTTACCTGCTGTATTGCAATGTGAGAAAGATCAGGCAGTGTTGATGGCACAACACTCTAATGCAGACAAGCTGCTGTGGCATAACATACTGGGCATCCTTTTACAAAGGTGTTATAGCATTTGTTCTTAGATAATAGTTTCAGAGATGGTGATGAATGTAGTAAGTGTTCTGTTTGTCCACTTGTCAAACAGACTAGATTACCATTTCAATTGAGTATGTCCAGAGCACTAACTACTTTTGACTTGATCCATCTTGATGTGTGAGGACCCTACAGAATTCCTACTCATAATGGTTTCAGATTTTTTCTAACCATAATTGATGATCATTCCAAAATTTGTTGGTTGTATCTGCTGAAGTTTAAGAATGATGTGCTTTCAATTTTGAAATCATTTTTCACATTGGTGAAGACTCAGTTTAATAAGAATGTTAAGAGGATAAGAACTGATAATAGAACTGAGTTCTTTAACAATGAGTGTTCTGATTTACTGAAATCTCTTGGTATTATCCATGAAAGTAGTTGTCCATACACTCCACAACAAAATGGAGTGGTTGAAAGAAAACACAGGCATATACTTGAAGTGGCTAGAGCAATCAGGTTTCAAGGCAACATTCCAATCAGATTCTGGGGAAGTGTGTATTATTTGCTGTGTATTTGATCAACAGACTGCCTACTCCAGTTTTGAAGGGTAAGTCTCCATATGAGAAATTTCATGGTCATAGGGCAAGCATTGATCATCTAAGAACTATAGGTTGCTAATGCTTTGCAACCAAGGTGATCAAACAGGACAAATTTTCTCCTAAAGCCGAGGCTTGTGCACTGATGGGATATTCACAAACTCAAAAGGACTATTTGCTGTACAACTTGTCTCAAGGAAAGTTCATTATCAGTAGAGATGTTATATTCAAGGAAGATGTATTTCCTTTTAAACAATTGCATAGCAGACATAAATCACTATTCTCTCCTGAGCCTATTACAATAACAGATGACTTCCTAATATATGATGAAGATAGAGAGCTTCTTGTGCCTATTCCTGCAGCTGATATAAGCTTGGGAGGTGATGCCATAGCCACAGATGAGGATGTAGCAGATGAGGATGTAACAGAGTCAGAAGGTGCTCCCGATAGAAGATCTGCTGATCAGTCCAGTGATCCCACTGCCACAACTGAATTGATGCTTAGAGGAGCTGAGGAAATCCCAACTAGAAAGTCTATCAGAAACTCTCATCCTTCCATTTGGATGAAGGATTATGTGACTCAGACAACTAGAACTTATCATCACTCTCAAAGCAACTATGTTTTCTATGACAATATCTCACCCAAATACAAAGCCTATCTGTCCATGTTCTCCACAGATGTTGAACCCAAAACCTTTGAGGAAGCAGTCAAGGACAACAGGTGGATAGAAGTTATGAAGCAGGAAGTGCAGGCTCTAGAAGACAAATGGGACCTAGAAAATAGTCAAACTACCTGAAGGAAAGAACATTGTTGGCTGCAAATGAGTATACAATATCAAATACAAAGCTGATGGTCAGGTTGATAGGTTTAAGGCCAGGCTAGTAGCCAAGGGATATAGTCAGGCTGAGGGAATTGATTATCAAGAGATATTTTCTCCAGTTGTAAAGATGACAACAGTTAGGTCCATCATAGTTTTAGCTTCTGCTCATAACTAGAACATATTCCAGATGGATGTGTTCAATGCATTTCTACAAGGTGATCTACTTGAAGAGGTGTACATGGAGTTGGCCAAAGGATTTTACAGTGCTGAGAAGGGAAAAAATCTTGTGTGCAGGTTAGTGAAGTCTCTGTATGGACTCAAGCAGGCTTCAAGACAATGGAATGCCAAGTTGACTAAAGCATTGCTACACTCAGGATACTCACAAAGTCATCTGGACTATTCCTTGTTCACAAAGAAAAGGGATGGTGGAATGGTGATAGTTTTAGTGTATATTGATGATCTGCTGCTCACAGGGAATGATGCAAAATTGATATAAGAGACCAAGCATTATCTGCATAGTCACTTTAAGATCAAAGACTTGGGTGAACTTAAATATTTTCTGGGAATTGAGTTTATGAGATCAAGTAAGAGCATATTAATGAATCAAAGAAAGTATGCACTTGAACTGATAGCTGAAGCAGGGCTGGGCAATGCCAAGGCTAGCATGATACCGTTGGAATGCAATCAAAAGTTAACTAGTGTTGAGTTTGATCCAGATGCCGTGTATAAAGACATTCCAAGGTACCAAAGGATGGTTGGAAAACTACTCTACCTCACCATTACAAGGCCAGACATAGCCTTTGCAGTGCAAATGTTGAGTCAGTTTATGCAAAGACCCAAAATATCACATTGGAAGGCAGCATTGAGAGTTATCATGTACATCAAGATGGCACCTGGAAAGGGGTTGCTTATGAGCTCTAGTCAGAAGTCTCAGCTGAATGGATATTGTGATGCAGATTGGGCTGCATGTCCCAGCACAAGAAGATCAGTCACTGGTACTGTGCTGAAATTTGGTGATTCTCTCATCTCTTGGAAGTCTAAGAAGCAACATACAGTGTCTAGAAGCTCCACAGAGGCAGAATACAGAAGCTTGGCTGCATTAACAACTGAGATTGTATGGGTAACAAGGTTGTTCAAGGAGTTAGATGTGGCCTTAACAGATCCAACATTCATTTTCTGTGACAGTAAATCTGCACTGCAGATTACAGCCAGTCCAGTCTTCCATGAACGTACAAAACACATAGAAATAGATTGTCATTTCATTAGAGAGAAGATCCAACAAGGCCTCATCAAGACCATCTACATCAACACTAAAGACCAGCAGGCTGATTTGCTCACCGAGGCACTAGGAAGAACACAACATGACTTCCTATTAAGCAAGCTTGGATTATTGAATCTCTTCAATATATCCAGCTTGAGGGGGAGTATTAAAGAAGTTGACTAGTTTGTTAATTCTGTTAGTTAGTTAATTCAAGTAGTTAGCTAGTTAATTCAAGTAGTTAGCTAATATAATTAATTAGTTGGGATTAGCCTTAAGAACTAATCCCATGTAGTGTAGGTACACTGTAAATAAAATGCAACCGTATGTGTATATATATACACATTTACTATACAAAAGGTTTTTTTTACAATAATAAGAGAAGTGCTGCACTTTCTTTTTCACTTCAATCTCCCCAATTTCCTTCAATCTTCACAGCTTTCCTTCACATTAGGTTTGAGAGAAAATAATGAAATGATATATTTAAAATCATTTAATCAATACTATTTAAAATTTATCAATACTGATAATATTTATCAAGTATTCTATTTTTACACTTAATTTACTATCATAAAAATATATAATTTATTTTACATGATAAAAAGCTTAAAATTATTCAATTAATATTAATAAAAAGTTGAAATTAACAACAAAAACAGTTTTATTTATTTTATTTGCAATAAATATGTAAATAAGTTGAAGGATCCTCTTAAATCAGAATTTCTTTTTTATTTTTTGAGATAATTGGTAATATTCTTGAACCAGAATAATTGAAAATATCTTTGTTGTATTTGAATTGGTCAAAGGGCATTCTTCTCCCCTTCTGAGAATATCTTATAAACAGTGGTTCAGAATTTTCGATTTTGTATCCCGCCATTTTCAACTTTCTCTGTTAATTAATGGACCTTCCAGCTGCTTGCTCGGCACGCTTTGGAGGTACTCTTTTGCTCTCTGTGTATAATTATCTATATCTGTGCTTGTGGTGAATCCTCAGTTGGGTTTGGTTAGAGTAGAATTTTGTAAACTGGGGTCGTCGACTGTATTTTATAAACTATTCATCTTTGTATGAAAGCAATTAGTCCCAATTTGTGTAACAGTTTATTTTATACCGAGTGACACGGCCTAGCGTGGGTTATGCTATATTACAACAACCAGCCGTTCACATGGAAATTTGCATGTTCATTAAATTAATTTTTTTAAAAATAGTTTTTGTCACTTATATTAGTTGGTCAGAACGCAAATACTAGAAAAGTGTTAATTAATTAAGCATTTATGGGTGTGATTTAGTGGTCAATGAAGTGGTCGAGAGAGAGGAGGTCTCAGGTTTAAATTGGAGAAAGAAATACTGGGTAATTCTTCCTATCTCTTCCTTGGTGGACAGAGTTACTTGGTACCTATTGGTGGGGGTAATATGTATTCCGTAGAATTAGTCGGGGTGTTGGAAACTCGCCCAGAAACCACCAATCATCAAATTAATTAAGAATTAAGAAAAAGGAAAATGACTAGACCAACAACTAGTAGCGATATCTAATGAATCGAAGTCCAAACTACATGAATAGTCACGAAGCTTAATCGCATTGGAAATGCTTTCGGACTCTACTGCACGTTTCTGCTGCAAAATTAATCTTATGTATGGGTAGGAGAAGGGCTTGATGTTCCTACTTGTGATGTAATGCTACTGTTACCGAGTTACAGCTCAATATATATCACATCATTGTTTGCACCTAACTAATGAACCATAGCTCTACAGACTCACTGCTAAACTTTTATCTGATTTGGAAACTATCATTTGACTTTTTTTTTTTTTTTGTTGGATAGGCCTGGTTATAGGCGAGAAACATTTCTCACTGAAAATGCATAGTTCTGTTGGAATACTCCTATATTAAAAGATCATCGTGTCAAATCTTGTTGTTGCAGAATTCTTTTGTTTGTTCTTTCTAAATGGACTACTGTTCTCTTCTATGGATCTACGTAATTGTTTCAATTCCTTTTGGCAGGTAACTTGCTGTTCTATGTTAGACATCACATGTACTCTCATAAGAAGTATTCCAAAAATGGAATTACCATCAAGTTTAGAGATCTCTCGAAGCATATCGGACTAGAAAAGGGATATTCTTCAGCGGGTGGTCGAGGCACCATTTATTGTTCAAATCAGCAAGAAAGAAATGCTGGCTTGCCTTCTGATCATATCACAGTTGGTGCAAAAGTGATTTATGCTGCTGCTCCTGCAATGGGTCATAATCAGGTAAAGTCAATCTACTTATGATATGCATTATCAAGCTAGCTTTGTGATTCCAGGGAATCATTTACTTCATAGCATCTTCTCCTAAAGCTGTTGTGGACTCAGCTCATGTGGAGCGACTTTTATATCTCTTACTTAATGCCCACCATGAGAGTTAAATTAAAGCTATATACTATGTTACTGTTTTGAAAGTGTTTACCTTGCAACTGCTTATGACTTGAGGGGGAATCAGCTCAAACTCTTATGCAAGAGTTGCAACTAGAAATTTTCTCTTCTTTTATGGCCACATGTTCCTTTTTTAGTACAATTCCCTCTGGAGGTACGAATTGGTTCAAGTGTCTAGATCAATTAAAATGATAGTGAAATCTAAAACATGGAATTGTTATATGTCATAAACCTCAAAATATGTTGTCATCAAGTTCATTACAACATCTATGAATTTCCCATCAAGTTTTTGCTGCCCAAAGGGAGAAGCGATATCTTCTTCTCATCCATTTAATTGCAAATATTAGTACATTACTGCCTTTACTGTTATTCTTTTTCTATATTCTCACTGTGTGTCTTGTTCAAGCGTTGTCTTATTGCTTTCCTGACTAAGATATTATTTTGAGAACTAGGTAGATAGTGTTAATAAATGTTCCCTAAGAGAAAGTTGTGCTTATCTTGTTCCATGTAGTTGCACATCATTCTGTCGACTGCATGTGAGAAAAGAAGATATTATTTCCAAGGTTCGCTTATCTGCAATTGAACAAAGTTCTTGTAGGAATTGCCTGGATCTTTGTTTTTTCTAAGGCGACATTTATTCTCTATCAGATATCCAGAACTTATGTCTGCTATAGTTCTGGATGTCAACTCCAGCGACCATTTAATTTAATGTCTTACAATAGGATCCTTCTGTTTCCAGGTGTATTTCCTCTTTCAACATGAAACTTATTTAAATTTAGGGCATGTCTCACTTTTCAGCTGATTGGGGATTGACAGATATTCATTATCAATTTGTCTATGCCTTTCCCTTTCAAATCATCTTGTAGACATCAAAATCTTGTTGGATCGGTCAATACAGTACTTGCGTTAAATTCTAAATTCAAGACACATTGGATCAAGTCAACATTTTCGGTCAATAAGTTCCAGGTTAATTATTTGAGTCAAAATTACACGACTTTAGTGAAATCCAATGTCATGGCCTAAATCCAAAGGGCTGAGACCGCCACTTACTGAGCATCTACCTCACCAAGCCAATCAGCTCTTTTAGTTAACGTTCATGCCATGAGCAAATTACAAGACAATAAAATAACAATTTTCATGACATAACAATGAATCAATAACAATGTAATTGAATAAGAATCCCATGATCCCACATCTTAGGCATTAAGCTTCAAATATTTGAGTACAAGAGTTCATTGGATATTAGCCTGAAAATACAAACATAAATGACAGGGAACTCCAGCCTGCACCGATCGAGTTGATCGCTGTCCCAACTGATACGGTGGAATGGCCTACAAACCCTCAAAATGATACAGTAGTATCATCTACCGTATCTGCAGGAAGCAGTAAGCTGTGAGCCACAAGGACCCAATATGATCATCGACTTTCCATCTGATCATATCCCTGGGAGAAGTCTTAAAAAAATATAAATGCTCAAGTCAATGCCTGTTTACAAATCATGTCATGTATTGCATGCATAATGCATCAAGCCATTAAGTGAACAATCATTCATGTTGTACACATACATAGAACGGTTAGTTCCTATGTATAACTATATGTTGTTCACAAGGCACATTGAATCTCTTAGTTTGACTATGCCTTCAACCATCAATTATTTTATTGATGCTGAAGTAGCAAATTTTATTAATGTTTGAGCAAAATAATGGTTTTATATACGAGAAGTATATTAAAAAGTAAAAAACCTACAAAAAAGAGACGATTTTCTATGAACAAGACCCTATCTTTTATACATAAAAGAACCCTATGGGTTCACCAAAGGGAAATAAAGGGTACTATTCTTCTTCTTAACTGAAAAAAGTTCAATTTACAGCCTTAAAAGCTCGCCTATTTCATTCTGTCCAAACAACCCACATAAGAGCTAGTGGTGCAAACTTCCATGCCCTACATCTTCTCCCGCTAATGCAAGTCCAACTGGCAATTAACTGTTTCATCGTGCTTAGCATCACCCAAAATATACTAAACAATATAAGAATTTCCCGCCATCAACTTGATGCTGGTCAATATCTTCATCCAAACCTTGTGCATAAAGCATGGACTGACATAAGTAACCTTCCTCTTCCTTAGATTGAGCCATCAAGATCATCCCTCTAGCTACTAACCAGTTGAAAAGATATACCTTTCTCAGTACTTTTGGATCCAAATTGACCTATGCGGGAAGTTCCCCTCCTCCCTAGTCAGAAGCTTTTCATACAAAGATTTAATTGTACTTTTATACCCACCCCACCTCTATACATCATGACTATCCTGTACTTTGTTTTTGGATTAAAGCAACTAGACTTGGAATTCTGCCACCTCCTAATCCTGAAATTTCTCATAAATCTTGAAACACTTCTCCATCTTGTAATCTTCAGACTCATTGGACTGTCATCTCCTTCTGATATGAAATTTTGGAAAAGTAATGCTCAAAGTAATAACCCTATATCACCTAATGCCTCCTAAAAGCTAAACCTATTCCCATCCTCAGCCCAAAATGACATATTTTTGCTAAGACCATTCCATCCGTTCATAACCTTTCTCCACAAACCACATCCATATGGCGAAGTTATATTTTTTTGTTCTCCGACCTGCTTCAGTATTCATATTTTTCCGCTATCACCTCCCTCCAAAAGCACATTCCTCAGTCCCAGATCCCCATAACCAATAAGACATTATTGAAAACGATTGGATCTTTAACCCCAAGAGCACCTCCAATACTTGGGACTCGTTTCGACCTCCTATCTTACCTAGTGAATTTTTTTTCCCTGCCTGACAAATCCCATAAAAGCGTTTTTGTAGTCGTCAACTGATACTAGAGTCTAGAGTGAACTTGCATTGCAATAGACCGGCATATAGTGTATGGGATGCACATCATATAGTGTGTATCACAATACCATGAAGCAAGGTATCGTATAACTATAACATGCATCACCAGCCAAGTAATGCTACTAGTACATCAAAATCATGTCAAACATTCTGAAGTTCAATCTAGTATGCTCATATATAGTGTAAATCAACATGTAATAGATCGTGTATTAGTATTCTCAAATACTGTACGCATACTATCACTAGCAAAGTAATGTATAGCTAGTAGAAACATCTCAAAGTATAAGTGGGATATCTCAAAATTACTTGCACCAAGCAAATGCTTGTCTCCACACATACTGAGCAGTCAAAACATCTTATTAAATCAATAATATACAAGCTTTTATATCATACTTTTCGGAAAGCAAACAATCAAGAAGTTAAAGTCTCAATTACCTTGCCGCTAAGCCAACCACACAATTTCTCTACTGATTGCAAGTGTTTTGAAATACATCCGTGCCCTTCAAGTTTCAATCCAAACCATGCCAACAAGTCATAAATAACTATATGACATAAACATGCTTAAACTACAAATTGGAACACGATTACTCAAATGGAGGGCTGAGTTACATTCAAGTACATTGGCTTAGGCCATTAAGTTGGCTTTATACATGACGAGGCCATTAATGTGCTTCAAACCAAAAAGTCCATTAAGGTTACTTGTAGGCTACTCTCCTCCACTGCCCTAGCTCACAATGACACCTATAATAAGCGTAAACCAAAATCGTCAATAAAGTGGGTGTAAATTTCGGAGATCAAGGGTCAAATCCAAGCAGCAAAGAAAAACATATTAGGTGATTTCTTCCGAACTGCTTAAGACTTGGTGAATAGAGTTACTCGATGATTAGTGACAACGATACATTGGTGGAAGAGTGGGTAGTCAAACACCCTTCATAGCAAGATTACACTGTACATATATCAAACTTTTTTAATTTCTAAATAGTTAATATTGAACACCCTTGATACAATCGAGAGTAATAACTTAGCGGTCATGGATGTTCAAAATGGACTGAACCTTATCGGTTTGTCTAATAGTTTACCCTTTTTCAAAAGCAATTTGGACCGGTAGCTGGCTAGTCTTCTTTATTACTTGGACTGTATCCCAAAGGCCCAATTTCAAACCAATAAAGTCAATTTAAGATGAAATGATCCTATTTTTATTTTTTAATGTCCTCGTTTGAAATATCTTCTTCTCCTTATTTATTTCATTTTCCTTAGTGAAATGATTCTCTCATATAATATTGTTTTTTTTGTTAAGGGCTCTTTATGTTATTATTGAAAAACATTAAAATTTATTTAAGAAAAATAATTTGTTGCTATCTAAAGAAGAGAATTAATTTGTTATCTTTGCCTTAAAAATATCTATTTATGGGAATCACAAAATTAGGTGCAGAGCAAAGAAGCCATTTTCATTATCCGGGAATATTCTGGTGGCGATTGCAGTGTCATTATCCAAAAATATATCACACTTATAGAAGGAGTGACATCTCTCTTGAGGGGGCATCTTGGCTATTGGAAATAGGAAGCATATAGGTGTGTAAAGGAAGAAGTTGTTCTGTTCATCAGTTGAAATATTTTCGTCTTTGCCTTATTTTCTGATGGTGTAAATCTTGAGAATGTAAATATTATTGATCAAATGTTGGACTTCACCTGCTCTTTTCATAGCTGGCATGGATGATTTTTATTTAATACGAGCAAGAAACTTTTGAGGGCTAGTGATGCACCGTTTCAAACTCGATGGACAATGCCTACCCCTCTATTGTCCTCTATTTAAATATCATGCTTTGCATGCAACACAATTTGAACCCGTGACATTCATCTAATCCATACATCATTCATCGTGCTCTTGTCACGTGACCAAAGCGCGGGGACCTTGAAGGGATGCTTTTGTATAACTTAATATTGTAACTTTTGCGCCTTCTTGGTGCTTCTGTTAATGATATACCTTACCTTACAAGAGACAAAGGAAATACGAAGTGGAATACAAATATTTTTTTCATTCAATTTTTTTTAATATAAGACTGAATCAAATGTTGTCAGTTTTTTGGAATGTAACACCAAACTATATTCTACTTATATATAAGAGGGAGTTTCAAGCTGCTCAAGCAAGCAGCAGGTCGACATGCCTGCTTGAGCGCTTGATGTTATCTTTGTAAGTTTTCAATGGTTCTTCCATTTTAATTTTCTTGTCTTATTCTTAATGTTTTATCTATTTAAAAATTGCATTAAAAATACTATAAATCATAATAACTGACGGTGTAAAATATTTTTAATAAACATAAAAAATTCGATTGATTCTTGAAATTAATCTATCATAGTCACATGATGGGACAAAAGTAGTAACATGTATTTTTTTAATTTGGAAACTCTTGTAAATCTCAATAATTAACAACATTCGGTTGACTAAAGTCTATTTGTGCTATATATTGGGACAAAGGGAGTGATATATATTTTTTCAAAATTACGTAAAGATATATTATAAAACACAGTAATTAACAACTTAAAAATATTTAAAAGTCATAAAAAATTCAATTGATCTTGAGTCAGTGCCACATAAATAGGAATAGATAAGCAACATATATTGTTTGAAATGACGTAAAAGTAATATAAATTACAATAATTAAAAAATTTAAAATTTTATTAGTGCCATGTAAATTGAGACAAGGATAATAATATATATTATTTCAAAATTACATAAAACAAATACTATAAATCACAACAATGAACAACTTAAATTATCTAAAAATCATATTAAAATTTAATTGACTCTAAATTTTATAGTGACTCTCTAAATTCTCTCTATGTTACATAAATTGAGACAAAAAGATAACAGAAATTGGGCCGTGCTAGCACGAACACGTGTCTAGTATATAAATATAAGCCAAACATTTTTCTTTTTGATAAGTTATAAGCCAAACATTATTTTTTGATAAGATATAAGCCATACATTGTTTCTTGAGTCTGTTTGATTTGATCTGATCTTTTAGTTTGGTTTGTTTTTTCTGTTTATCTTGAGTACCTCTATTTGTAATGCTGAGCAGCTATGCACAACCGAATAGTTAAAGTAAACATAAAGAGACTGGAATAAAGAAGTTGAAAGCTTCATAGTTTTATCTTCTGTTTAGAGAATACAAATAATCTCCAATTTTCTACCCTCGTTCCAATTTATTGGATGTCCCTATAGGAGATCTCTTACCTTTCTTGTTTGATTTTTCTCTAACAGTCGTTTTACAGCTTTTCTCAGGCATTTCCTATTTTCCAAGCATGTCTGTGGTGTGGTTACATTGGACTGGCTAATTGTACCACTGCCTTCTCTTGTTCTTTGAGATGCTGCCTGAATCATACAAAAATTGTGACTTTATGCTATTTAAGTGTTATAATTTGTTGCTTAATATTTTTGTTTAGACTAGATTTTACTTGCAAAATATCTCTGGGAAGAAAATGCACCATTCTGTCTTAAACTTTTCACTCCTATGATCTTGCCCCTTAGTTTTGTTGGCTAAAGTAGTTGATATACCTCTGAGTTTTCAGGTTCCTACATTGCAAGGATCCTTAATCAAAGTGCTCAATTGGATGTAGTAGAACAACTCCTTTTCTTTTTCCACAGATTTTTGTTAGTATTTTTGTTGCATGATTTCTTTAGGATGGGAACTACCACAAACTTCACTATCCTAACAATTAGCTTAAATCTTTTATTCATTCTCTTTACCACATCTTTGTGTTGGGGAATATCTATTTCTTGGAATTCAGCCACTAAAGTTTTCAGGAATCACATCCGGAATGCAACTCTAGAGTTCCTGCAATATTGGCAGCCTTGGAAAAGATGAAACTGACTTCAAAGGTATGCCACAAACACCGCACAGTTATTTGTCAATGCTGATTGTTGAGTTTATTATTTTCACCAGTGGATCATAAAAGATAAACACAATGGATATCTCTTGAGGGGTCATTTTGAACAGTGATAAGGAAAATAATTATGGGATATAATGTGAGATTATTTTATCTTATAATTGATTGATAAGTTTTATTCCAGTATAAGTAATCTTGAGATCTTTTACACGACAATTTTGGTGTTATTTTTATACCACATTCCCTGTGGGATAACAAACCCAAGGTTTGCGAATCCATAGATAACTCAACCAAACAACAAAGAAGACGACGTCCAACCAGTCTCCCCTCTCTTAAGATATTGACGTCCACCAGTCCATACGAGGATTCTCGTCATCCTTTCATGTCTTTCGAGCCCTTTTACACTTGTTTACATTTTCTCCCAGGCCATCTAGACCTTTTTGTTGCCTTGTATGAGCTCCTCTTGACAGAAATTCTAAGTCTTAACAAATGGCAACTTATTCTCTCTCCCTGTAAAGACATTTTATAGATATATGCCTCGTGCTATGGAGCTCCATTACGAGCCCATAGCATGAGCTATTTTAACCTTTGTGCTATGGAGCTATAAGGCAGCTCTGGAGCATATTTTTTGAGCTGCCATACAGTTGCTATGGGGCCTAAATGAACTGTATCCTGTGCCATCTGATACCTCATGATGGGTTCTCGTTGTGCGTGACCATCGCGATGGAGCCCTGTTTCCTATTTTAAGTTCCACCGAAAACCTTTTCTTGTTCCTCTATAGATTCAAACCACTCTTAACTAATCTCTTTAACATGTATGCATTCTCATGACTTAACACCCTTGTATGGGGCCCGATATACTTCAAGGTCACTTTAAACACCTACTTAAGGTTTTAAAATAGCCCGAAATTATCAAAAACTTACGGGGCTTGACACCTTTTCTAGAGAGAAGTAGTGGGAGCAATTACAGGATGTGTAGGGGACAAAGCACCAGGTCTAGATGGAATTACCACAACTTTTTATAAAAAGTGCTATACTGTAATCAAGGAAGCCGTAATGAGTGCTCTAGATCACTTTCTTTTTACCAAAATGACTTTATTGATAAATATATATCATGCCAGTTATGTTGCATTGTAGAAGTTTTGACCGAAGGAGCTAAAAGATTTCAGTGAATTAATTGAGAGCTTATACAAAAATACATCGAAATTAGTGGTGAAAAGGCTGAAACAAGTAAACAGCAACCTACTGGTAGGAATCAGATCGTGTTTGTCGGAGGAGGGTTAATAATGGATTCAGTTCTAATAAGGAACAAGGATTTAGATTCTAGGACAAGAAAAGAAACAAGTGGTCTAATCGATTCTAAACATAGAGAAAGCTGATGATTATGTTACGTGGAGTTTTCTAATGAAGTTTTTTTGGAGACATAAGTTTAGAAAAAAATGAATAAAAAAATTATATCCACTATAAGATTCCCAACCTTGATAAATTGATTGAATGCTTGCTGATTTGTTCCTACAAAGAGAGGCGACTCCCTGCCTCTCGACTTATTTGTCTTAATCATGGAATGTCTTAGTAGAAAGATTAAGGTCACAACTGGATTGGGAAATGGTTTATGTGACAATACTAGTGCTATAAATCTGGCAAAATTTACTGTGCGTCATTCTAGAGCAAAGCATATTGACATCAAACATCATTTTATCAGAGATCATGTTGAAAAAGGAGATTTTCTTCTAAAATTTGTTGATTCTGAAAATCAGCTAGCTGATATATTTACAAAACCCCTGCATGAAGAGAGATTTTGTTTCCTTCGAGAAAAACTGAATATCAGACCTTTTTGAAGTTTATTTCTGTCCACATATTTTCTTTCCTTCATAAATGCATTAGTCAATTTTCATATGTTTTCATTAGTTACCATCCATGCATTTGTAATTATTACCCCTATTCCCTGCGCGCCTTTTCATTAGTCTAAACCCCTTGATTTTTGGAGCCTTTTCGCTTCATCTTCCCTTTCTTGCAACGCCCCTTCTATTTAACATCTCTGTTCCCTAACTCTTCGTCTCACTCATCTCTCAAAATCCTCTCCCGTCACCACGACTCGAACTCAATCAGTGGTTTCCCAAAAAGAACCCGTTAACAGTTCCTCCATTGAAATAGATTTCCTTTCCTCCGACTCCTCTGAGGCGGAATCCTGTGTCAAACCCCTTGTTAAATAAGTTGGCAGATTTGATTGTAAATATAGCCATTGTAAATATGGAATAGAATATGTTATTATAGGAAATAATGTAAATATGGAATAGAATATGTTATTATAGGAAATAAG
>JAOTQR010000001.1:3316975-3333439 GCA_025774065.1 Solanum ossicruentum | reverse complement strand
T
The DNA here is from genome assembly GCA_025774065.1 of Solanum ossicruentum. Classification (NCBI taxonomy): domain Eukaryota; kingdom Viridiplantae; phylum Streptophyta; class Magnoliopsida; order Solanales; family Solanaceae; genus Solanum; species Solanum ossicruentum. The sequence continues at coordinate 3,333,438 of JAOTQR010000001.1, read as the reverse complement.
AAATATTGTACAAAACTATGAATGAAACATACTTTTTTCTGCAGTACACTTTTCTGCAGTATATTTTTCTGCAGTATATTTTCTGCAATAATATTTTTCTGCAGTATCACATATTTCTGCAGCATCATAACTTTCACCCCTCTCTGGAAAAAGGAAACCTCCTCTCAGAAAGAAAAACCCTAAATTGTCTCGTTCTTTCCCTTTCGAACCCTTCAGTGAAGTTGACTCCAAAAATTTCTGGGGAAAAAAAGAAAAGAGGAAATATGAAAGTTTCAAGAAGCGTCCTATTGTTGCTGGGCGAATAGTCAAATTGGAATGGTTGGAAGACTCTCATTGCCATGTGAGTTCCTTTCTCAGAACTCAAAGGCTCTCCCTCCTAAGATTGTGCGGTCTAGAATGCTATGAAGAGCCTGTACGAATATTCTACGCCAACCTCAGGGCATCAGATGAAGGATCAGATTTGGAATCCCTAGTTTTGGGTACTCGATCACCATTAATGATGATCTATTCAAGGATATGTTTGGCTCTGTATTTTCTGGAGAAGTACCTTACATGAGTAGCACCTGACCAGAAAATTTTGAAATTTCTTTAGAGGAAGCAAAGGCCGTCATTGCTGAAGATAAACTTCGACCTATCTAACTTTGGTCCTCTGTCCCTATGTTTCGAAAATAGGATTTTGGCACACATCGTGGCGACCACATGTGTGCCAAGAAAAGAATCTCTAAGCAGCATCTCAAACAGGGATGTCTATGTTCTCTACTGCCTGTTGAAAAAATATCGCATCAACTTGGGTTATTGGATTAGGGAATACATGCTGGAGAGTGCTGAGTACTCAAACCCCACTGCCAGTTTGCGCTATGGGCTTCTGATTTCAAGGATTCTCATTGAATCCCAAGTTGGTCTCTCTGGATTTCAAGCAACTGAAATATCAGCCACCTACGATTGTCGAACCTTTGCAAGCATGTGGTGCACTCTTATTGACAAGACCTGACACAAGGACTCCATGAAGGCAAAATCAGAAGTTCCCAAGCCCACTAAAGTTTCTGTAGACTCAGCTGCACGCATCATCAAGGAGGTAGAAGATATTAAATCTCAAATTTCTTCCCTCAACGATGTTTTGCAGGGCCTGTAGGAAACCCTGGGCAAGGTACTGCAGATCAGCAAGGATACATGCACTGATATGTAGATAAAGTTCGTCTGGACCTAGATGAACTGAAGAAAGGAGTCCGCACTGTGAATAAGTTGATCAATCAAGTCGACACTATGAATTCTGGAGTCAACTCTTCCAATAACGAGCTTGTTGTCTCTATCCAAACCTGTTATTTGTCCTTTTCCAAAAATGTTAAGCAATCCTATGACACCTTCTGCAGGAATGTGCTCAACACTCGGAAATATTTCCTTGGCCGTCGCTGATGCCTTTTTAGACGATCTTCTTTTGGACTATAATATTGGGGCTCATTTCCCCGAACATCTATGTTTTGCTACTGACTTGGAGGTGCGCCTCCCCTATGTAGTTAATATTTTGGTTGTGCACGTAGTTATTATTGCAGTGTAGTTCTACCTTGAATGTCTTCTCTGCTTGTATGTTTTCCGTTTTGATTATGCCAAGGGTGAGACAAGAATAGGTTCAAGAAGACAGAGGGAGCCAACTACTAAAGACAGTGGGAGCTAACTAGATAAAGAAGTCCAAGGAGACAGGGGGAGCCAACTAAGGAAAAAGGGAAGTCACTTGGATTCTTGAATCTCAAATGTCATCATCAAAATGTGGGAGATTGTTAAAATCTAAGTTTTGATGTTTTACATTTGCGAGAAATGCACAAAAAGGGAAAGGAAATCAGGCCGCAATAATCAAGGAATCAACAAGACGCATAAGGAATGAAGAAATAATCAAGAAAACTACTAGGACATACAAAGAGGAAGAAATCTTCAGGCAAAAATCAAGGGACCACCAAGACTTACAAGGAAAGAAGAAAACTGCTACACAAATCTAGCCGAAAGTCAGGAAGCCAACAGAGCAACCAAGAAAGGAAGGAATCTCTTCATATCAACACTGATTCTCAACCAAGGATCATTACAAATCCTTGATTGGAAGAAAATCCCTAGGGTCAAGAAAAGCTCTAAGTGTCTTATTCCAACAAACCTTATATTCTCCCCAAGTTCACTCTGAAAAAGCATAGACACTCACCGAAAAGTTCTAGCCTTGATATTGTTTTTTCTACTCTTAGCAAAAGTTTGTACTGTTAGTGTGAACAAAAAAAAGAGAGAAAAATTGAGACTAGTGAAAAAACAAAGAGTGGATAGCAAAAGTCTAAATCCAGAAGTTCAAAACGTTGTACTGAATATTCACTACTTGAGCTTTGAAAGGAACTCTTGTGACCAAAGGGGACTGAAAGTAGGCACCACACCCGTGTTCCGAACCAGTATAAAAAATTGTGTCATTTACTTTTCTGCTTTAACTATTTCTAAATTGTTTTACTTATTCCACAGTTGAAGTGGAGTTGACTAACTATATTGAGAGTCAGCTCATTTTCAATTCATCTCCTCCCTCTCATGGTATATAAGGACATACTAAAATTAAAAAAAATTCTTCTTTCTCAAATTCTACATTTTCCATGGCCATCCTTGTTCTAGTTGTCTATTTTAGGAATGAACTTTATATTGAGACTTAGATGGAGAAACAACCATGCTTATATTGCTTGGATACTATCTTATCAGAAATTACTGGTTTTATATGGAAGTCATAGGCTACTCATTTCCTCTATTTCCCGTCGTTGCACCTTCTTCTAAAGGAAATGGCCCATCCTCGGGTAGATCAATAATCTTCTGCAATAACTTTGTGCTTATTTACTATGATAAAAATGGTAGGGATAGTGTTGTAAAAGACACGTTTAGACCCTAAAGAGGGACTCCAAATGTGTTGAATTCTTCGTGTCACTTAATGTGCGCTTCAATATCGTTATTAAGGTTCTAAGGCATACTTTTCCTTCCTAATAAGCATCTTCTGAGGAGGCAGCATTAAACAATTGTTATTTTATTTCAACGTAATTTCTTTCTAAGTTGCTCGGACTCGAGTGTGGGTATTTGAGAAGGGTGCAAATTCAGCAAATTCTAAATTTTAAGATTCGGAGATGCGAATCTGAGTGTGGATATGGGTGCGGGGATTCGGCTAAAACAATTCAACATTATAAAACAGATATATAAAGATATTCTAAATTTGAGAGATGTTTCGTAAAATATTGTGTATTAAATATATATATATATATATAAATTTTTTATATCTAGAATATTACGTTTGTTTATGCTGTGAATATAATTTTTGGCTATATTGCGCAGACTCTTTGTTTTTGCCGTCGAACCCGTCTCGACACGGTACTGGCGCGGGTATTGGGTGCGTCTCTGATTCGGTCGATCCCATCTGGATACTTTGACCAGAGTCAAGAACTCAAACGACACCATTTTTGGGGGTTCTAGGGTTTTGGTGTTCTTGTTCCTTCATCGTTTAGGGGAGAAAAGAGAAGAGAGACGAGAGGAGAGGAGAGGGGTTGCGGCTCTTAACATTCTTGGCGGAGAAAAGAGAGGAGAGAAGAGAGACGAGAGACGAGACGAGAGGGGTCGCGGCTCTTAACATTTTGGCAGAGATGGAGTAGGAATAAGATGAAATAGTATAAAATTAGGGTTTGCAGCGTTTTTATGAAATGTCTTGTTTACCCTTTATGGGCTGCACCAAATATTGAAATAATTTAAATTGCAACATACAACCCATAAAGGGTAAAGAAGACATTTCAGAAAAACGCTGCAAACCCTAATTTTTTACTATTTCATCTGATTCTTGCTCCATCTTTGACAAAATGTTAAAAGTCGCGACCCCCCTCGTCTCGTCTCTCTTCTCTCTTCTCTTTTCTCCACCAAGAATGTTAAGAGCTGCAATCCCTCTCCTCTCCTCTCGTCTCTCTTCTCTTTTCTCCCCTAAACGATGAAGGAACAAGAACACCAAAACCCTAGAACCTCCAAAAATGGTGCCGTTTGAGTTCTTGACTCTGGTCAAAGTATCCAGATGGGATCGACCGAATCAGAGACGCACCCAGTACCCGCGCCAGTATCGTGTCGAGATGGGTTCGACGGCAAAAACAAAGAGTCCGTGCAACATAGCCAAAAATTATATTCACAGCATAAACAAATATAATATTCTAGATATAAAAAGTTTATATATATATTTAATAAACAATATTTTAGAAACATCTCTCAAATTTAGAATATCTTTATAATTCTATTTTATAATGTTGAATTGTTTTAGCCGAATCCCTGCACCCATATTCACACTCAGATTCACATCTCCGAATCTTAAAATTTAGAGTTTCCTGAATTTGCACCCGTCTCAGATACCCACACTCGAGTCCGAGCAACTTAGAAAGAAATTACGTTGAAGTAAAATAACAATTGTTTAATGCTGCCTCATCAGAAGATGCTTATTAGGAAGGATAAGTATGCCTTAGAACCTTAATAACGATATTGAAGCGCATATTAAGTGACACGAAGAATTCAACACATTTGGAGTCCCTCTTTAGGGTCTAAACGTGCCTTTGACAACACTATCCCTACCATTTTTCATAGTAAATAATCACAAAGTTATTGCAGAAGATTATTGATCTACTCGAGGATGGGCTATTTCCTTTAGAAGAAGGTGCAATGATGGGAAATAGAGGAAATGAGTAGCCTATACCTTCCATATAAAACTAGTAATTTCTGATAAGATAGTATCCAAGCAATATAGGCATGGTTGTTTCTCAGTGTAAGTCTCAATATAAAGTTCATTCCTAAATTAGACAACTAGAACAAGGATGGCCATGGAAAATGTAGAATTTCAGAAAGAAGATTTTTTTTAAAAATTTCAGTATGTCTTTATATCTCATGAGAAGGATGATATTTCCGGGTTGGGGGGGGGGGGGAATTGAAAATGAGCTGACTCTCAATACATTTAGTCGTCTTAATATTGTTCACACTTAGCCTTAATATTGATTATTTAATACATTTAGTCGTCTTAATACATTTAGGCTAGAAAAATTGATTATTTAGTCGTCTCAATATTAAGGCTAGAAAAATTCCTTGTAAGTCTTGGTGGTCCCTTGATTCTTACCTGAAGATTTCTTCCTCTTTATATGTCTTGGTAGTTTTCTTGATTATTTCTTCCTTCCTTATGAGTCTTGTTGATTCCTTGATTATTGCGGCCTGATTTCCTTTCCCTTTTTGTGTATTTCCCACAAATGTGAAACATCAAAACTTAGATGTTACAATCTCCCCCTTTTTTATGATGACATTTGAGGTTCAAGAATCCAAGTGACTTCCCTTTTTCCTTAGTTGGCTCCCCCTGTCTCCTTGGACTTCTTTATTTAGTAAGCTCCTACTGTCTTCAGTAGTTGGCTCCCCCTGTCTTCTGGAACCTGTTCTTGTCTCCCCCTTGGCATGTTCAAAACGGAAAACATACAAGCAGAGAAGACATGCAAGGTAGAACTGCGCTGCAATAATAACTACGTGCACAACCAAAATATTAACTACATAGGGGAGGCACGCCTCCAAGTCAGTAGCAAAACCTAGATGTTCGGGGAAATGAGCCCCAATATTATAGTCCAAAAGAAGATTGTCTAAAAAGGCATCAGCGACGGCGTAGGAAATATTTCAGAGTGTTGAGCACATTCCTACAGAAGGTGTCATAGGACTGCTCAACATTTTTGAAAAGGACGAGTAAGAGGTTTGGACAGAGACAACAAGCTCGTTATTGGAAGAGTTGACTCCAGAATTCATAGTGTCGACTTGCTTGATCAACTTATTCATAGTGCAGACTTCTTTCTTCAGTTCATCTAGGTCCAGATGGACTTTGCCTACATATCAGTGCATGTATCCTTGCTGATCTGCAGTACCTTGCCAAGGGTTTCCTGCATCCCCTGCAAAACATCGTTTAGGGAAGAAATTTGAGATTTAATATCTTCTACCTCCTTGATGATGCGTGCAACTGAGTCTGCAGAAATTTTAGTTGACTTGGGAACTTCTGATTTTGCCTTCACGGAGTCCTTGTGCCAGGTCTTGTCAATAAGAGTGCACCACATGCTTGCAAAGGTTCGACAGTCGTAGGTGGCTGATATTTCAGTTGCTTGAAATCCAGAGAGATCAACTTGGCATTCAATGAAAATCCTTGAAATCAGAAGCCCATAGGGCAGACTGGCAGTGGGGTTTGAGTCCTCAGCACTCTCCAGCATGTATTCCCTGATCCAATAACCCCAGTTGATGCGATGTTTTTCCAGTAGGCAGTAGAGAACATAGACATCCCTGCTTGAGATGCTGCTTAGAGATCCTTTTCTTGGCACAAGTGTGGTCGCCACGATGTGTGCCAAAAATCTTATTTTCTAAACACAGGGACAGAGGACCAAAGTCAGATAGGTTGAAGTTTATCTTCAGCAATGGTGGCCTTTGCTTCCTCTAAAGAAACCTCAAAATTTTCTGGCCAGGTGCTACTCATGTAAGGTAATTCTCTAGAAAACACAGAGCCAAACATATCCTTGAATAGATCATCATTAATGGTGATTCAGGTACCCAAAACTAGGGATTCCAAATCTTCTCCTTCATCTGATGCCCTAAGGTTGGCGTAGAATATTCCTGCAGGCTGTTCATTGCATTCTAGACCACACAGTCTTAGAAGGAGGGAGAACCTTTGAGTTCTGAGAAAGGAACTCACATGGCAATGAGAGTCTTCCATTTGTTCCAAGTTGACTATTCGCCCAGCAACAACTAGATGCTTCTTGAAACTTCCATATTTCCTCTTTTCTTCTTTTCCCCAGAAATTTTTGGAGTCAACTTCACTGAAGGGTTCGGAAGGGCAGGAACAAGACAATTTAGGGTTTTTCTTTCTGAGAGGAGGTTTCCTTTTTCCAGAGAGGGGTTTGACACGGGATTCTGCCTCAGAGGAGTCGGATGAAAGGAAATCTATTTGAATGGAGGAATTATTAACGGGTTCTTTTTGGGAAACCACTGATCGAGTTCGAGTCATGATGAAGGGAGAGGATTTTGAGAGATGAGTGAGACGAAGAGTTAGGGAAGAGAGATGTTAAATAGAAGGGGTGCTTCAAGAAATGGAAGATGAAGCGAAAAGGTTTCAGAAATCAAGGGGTTTAGAGTGACGAAAAGGCACGCAGGGAATAGGGGGAATAATTGCAAATGCATTGATGGAAACTAATGAAAAGATGGAAAAATTGACGAATGCATTTATGAAGAAAAGAAAATATGTGGACAGAAATAAACTTCAAAAAGGTCTGATATTCAGTTTTTCTCGAAGGAAACAAAATCTCTCTTCATGCAAGGGTTTTCTAAATATATCAGCTAGCTAATTTTCAGAATCAACAAATTTTAGAAGAAAATCTCCTTTTTCAACATGATCTCTGATAAAATGGTGTTTGATGTCAATATGCTTTGCTCTAGAATGATGCACAATAATTTTGATAGATTAATAGCACTAGTATTGTCACATAAAATAGGTACGTGATTAAAAAAATATATTAAAATCTTCAAGTTGATGCATAATCCAAAGTTGAGTACCGCAACTTCCAATGGCCATGTATTCGAATTTGGTAGTAGAAAGTGCCACGAAGGTTTGCTTTTTGCTGTGCCAGGAAATTAGAGTGTCACCTAGCATCTGACATGAGCCTCTAGTGTTTTTCCTTTCAAGTTTGTCCCCTACAAAATCTGCATATCAATAACCGGTTAATGATAAAAAGGGTGAGTTAGGATACCACAAACCCATTTCTGAGGTCCCAATTAGGTAGCGGATGATTCTTTTCACAGCAGTCAGATGGGACTCTTTGGGACTCGACCGAAATCTCCCACATTTGCATACACGGAACATTATGTTTCGTAGACTTGCGTTGAGATAGAGTAGGGAGCCAATCATTCCTCGATACATTTTCTCATCAACATCCTTTCTCACATCATCTTTTTCAAGGCAGGTTGAGGGACTCATAGGAGTACCATAAGCCTTGCGTTTTTTCATATCAAAGCATTTAATAAGTTCCTTTACGTACTTTCTCTGACATATGAATGTTCCATCAGGGGTTTGCTTGATTTGAAGACCAAGAAAGAAGGTGAGCTCTCCCATGAGACTCGTCTCGAATTCTCCTTTCATAAGATTTGCAAAATTCTCACAGAGAGAGAAGTTAGGACTTTAAAAAATAATGTCATTCACATAAATTTGAACAATAAGGAGGTTTGAATTTGAATTTTGAACGAACAGAGTAATATTTACCCCTTTTTAAAATCCTTTTTAAGAAGAAAATTGCTAAGGTGTTCATACCAAGCTTTAGGAGCTTGCGTCAAACCATAGAGAGCTTTAGAAAGTTGAAAAACTTGATTTGGAAAAGAGGAATTCTCGAATCCTGGCGGTTGTTTTACAAAAACCTTTTCGTTGATAAAGCCATTTAGAAAAGCACTTTTAACATCCATTTGAAAAAGTTTAAAATGATGAAAAGAAGCATAGACAAGTAAGATCTGAAAGATTCCAACCTCGCTATAGGAGGCGAAGGTTTCATCGTAATCTATACCTTCTTGTTGCGAGTAACCTTGAGCAACTAACCTTGCCTTGTTACTGATAACATTACCTTCTTCGTCCAGCTTGTTTCAAAAAACCCATTTGGTTCCGATGACTAGCAATCTTCAGGTTTGTCAACTAGAGTCCATACCTTGTTTCATTCGAATTGGCTCAGTTTTTCTTCCATGACTTGTACCCAATGTTTGTCTTTGAAAGCTTGATCAACTTGTTTGGGCTCCATTTGAGATACTAAGGCAACAGAGGCTTGCTTTCTCAGTGAGGCTCTGGTTTGCATTTTGTCTGAGGGATTTTCGATGATGAAGTCATTTGGGTAGCTGACACACTGTCTTCATTCTCTTGGTACGACAGCATTTTCTTGAGGGGTAGTTGACTCTAGTCTTGTCAGTCGACTCTAGTCTTGTCAGTCGACTTTTCAGGAACAGATTCCGTTAGAGCGGATGGAGGAATGATTCTAGGTGAGAACTCCTCATCGGGAATCTGCATTCTTGGGTTAGTATCATCAAAGACAAGATGCGCAGATTCTTCTATGCTAGAGTACATTTATTAAAAACTCTATAAGCACGGATGGAAGGAGAGTAACCAAGAAATATACCTTTGTCACTTCTAGGATCGAATTTACCGAGATTGTTCTTACCATTGTTGTGGAAGAAGCACTTACAACCAAATGGATGAAAGTAACTTATGTTGGGCTTCTTCCCTTTCTATAGATCATATCGGGTCTTTTTGAGGATGAGCCTGACCATACACCTGTTTAAAACACATGACAAGCTGTACTTACCGCCTCTGCCCAAAAATGATTTGGGAGACTCTGATCAAGAAGCATGGTTCGGTAGTGTCCTGGAGGGAGCGATTCTTTCTTTCAACCACTTCATTTTGTTGAGGGGATCTTGGTGAGGAGAAGTTCTGAGTGGCGCCATTGCTATTGCAGAATTCTTCGAAGAGTTTGTTTTCGTTCTCTCCTCCATGGTCACTTTGAATGGTGGTTATGAAGTAACCTGCTTCTTTTTGAACTTTTTTACAAAAAAATTTGTGAAAGCTTCATGCTTGTGAGAAAGGAAAATAACCCAAGTAAAACGAGAGTAGTCATCAACGATAACGAAAACGTATTTTTTACCGCCAATACTAGCCATTTAGTGGGTCTAAAAAGATCTATGTGCAGTAGTTGCAATGGTTTGGAAGTTTTAACTGTGTCATGAGCGTTGAAGGAAGATCTGGGTGATCCTTTTCAAACTTGAGTTTAGGAAGGTCGATGACCGGATCAAGTCTTGAGAGCTTTTCCATGGCATGCATACTAGCATGATCAAGTTTTTTGTGCCATACCCAGGGATCATTCGAGACCGCAATTAAGCATGTGAGAGTAGGTAGATCCACATCATTTAGTACATAGATATTTTCGACTCGTTCACCAACAATTGTAATGTTTTTCAATTGATTTCTGATTGTGCATTTTGAAGAGTTGAAATGCACGTCAAATCTAGCATCACAGAGTTGACTGATACTTAGGAGATTGTGTTTCAGTCCATCCACCAGATGGACTTCTATGAGATCACATGAGGGACTTATGGTTATTGTCCCGACACCCATAACATTACCTTTGGCATTATCACCAAATCTTATGTATCCCCCATCGATTTTTTGAACACTTTTGAAATTTTCTTTTCTTCTTGTTATATGCCTTGAGCATCTGCTATCGATTACCCACATTCCTTTCCTATAGGATTGTTTTGTGGGTACTTGCAACACAATAAAATATATTTCTTTTAGGTACCCAAATTTTATTGGGTCCTTGTTGTTTAGTGGGGGAGACATTGGGTCTCCAAAACCATTTTCCAGAGTTGAAAGCTCAACAATTGAAGGATTTATGGCCAATTTTACCACATGAAAAACAGGTTGGTTTGAAAAAGTTTTTGTTGCTGGATTCAGAAGATTTGACAGATTGAAAAGAGTTGTTAGATCAGACTGAGCTGTGTCTTGGTGATTTTCGGATGCTATTTAATTGGATCTAAACGTCATCAAGTTCTTCCTAAAGTAAATCGACTTCAATCTAAGTTGCTTCCAGAAGAATTTTCCAGTTCTTTTTATCTCTGGAAATTTTATATATTCATCAACAACCTTTTGAAGTTCATCAGTGGTCATGCCAATAGAGTTTTGAAGATCAATGCAATTTGAGCAGCTTAGATTTCTTACCTCGCTGGTTTCCCCGATGGCCATGAAACATATGTTAGCTGCTTCTGTAGAGGAGGGTTCTTCCGCTGATCTCTTCATCACTCCAGGCTCCCAACGATTTAGAGTTGTTGTTTCTGCTGGGATTTCTCTTTTTTAATTTAGGACAATTCTGTCAAATGTGTCCGGGTCTTCCACAGTAGTAACGTTTGTCATCATTGCGATTGTTGGTTCGTGAATCTTGTTGAGGTCTCTGTCTTCTTTGTCTAGGCATCTGTCTAACCCCCCGAGTTATGAGAGCCATCCCTTCACTGTTGGTTTCATCCAATTCTTCTTCTTTATTGATGGTTTCAGCGTTAAAAGCAATTGACTTTTTTTTTTTCTCATCTTTGTGGTATCTGTTTATAAGATTTTGTTCATAGGCCATGAGATTTCCTCAGAGTTCATCATATGTCATGTTTTGAAGATCACTATCTCTTAATATTGTAGCTTTAGTTTGCCAGGCCTTTGGAAGACTCCAAATCAATTTTCTAACTTGAAGAGCATTTGAGTAAACCATTTCCAGAGATTTGAGTTCACTGACAATTTTGCTGAATCTAGTTAACATGGTTTGTACATCCTCATAGTCAACCATTTTGAACAGTTCATATTCATTGACTAGTGCATTGATTCGAGCTTCCTTGACTTTGCTGGTTCCTTCGTAGATGGCCTCAAGTTTGTCCCACATTTCTTTTGCTGTTTCGCATGTAGAGATTTTGTCATATTCAGCACCACTAACAGCACAGTAAGTCTGATTGCTCTAGCATTTGTCTGCAGCACTTATTGTTGTTCTTTGGTAACGTCAAAGGATTCCAGATCAACAATTTTTTCGCCCGAGGAACTGGGTATGGGCTTGGGACCCTTTTTGAAGTCTAGTCAGGCTTGAAAGTTAGTGGATTGAACAAAGATTTTGAATCTCCTTCCAATGGGTGTAGTGTTGACAATTGAAGTAGGGAGGTCGGTTTGATGAGTGACAATCTTGAAGAATAGCACCAGGAATTTGATAGTTTGCCATTTGAGCTCTGCTCACGAGTGGTTAAACTCTTTGTTAGTGAGACCTGCTCTAATACCAATCGATTTTCCGGGGGGGGGGGGTGGTGAACTGAAACTTTGAGCTAACTATCAATACAGTTAGTCGACTCGACTTCAACTTTGGAATAAGTAAAACAATTTTTATACTGGTTCAGAACACTGGTGTGGTGCCTACTTCCAGTCCCTTGGGTCACAAGGGTTCCTTTCAAAGCTCAAGTAGTTAATATTCAGTACAACGTTTTGAACTTCTGGATTTAGACTTTTGCTAAGCACTCTCTATTTTTTTGCTAGTCTCAATTTTTCTCTCTTTTTATTGTTCACACTAACAGTACAAACTTTTGCTAAGAGTAGAAGAAACAATATTAAGGCTAGAACTTTTCAGTGAGTATGTATGCTTCTTCAAAGTGAATTTGGGGACAATATAAGGTCTTGTTGGAATAAGACCGTTTGAGCTTTTCTTGACCCAGGGCATTTTCTTCCAATCAAGGATTTGTAATGCTCCTTGATTGGGAATCGGTCTTGATATGAAGAGATTCCTTCCTTCCTTGGTTGCTCTATTGGCTTCCTGACTTTCGGCTAGATTTGTGCAGCAGTTTTTTCTTTCCTTGTAAATCTTGGTGGTCCCTTGATTCTTGCCTAAAGATTTCTTCCTCTTTTTATGTCTTGATAGTTTTCTTGATTATTTCTTCCTTATGAGTCTTGTTGATTCCTTGATTATTGCAGCCTGATTTTCTTTTCCTTTTTGTGTATTTCCTGCAAATGTAAAGCATCAAAACTTGGATGGTAACAAAGGAGTATTTATACAGTTGAATCCTAACTAATTAAAGAAAGAAATAATTACCATAAAAATAATATTCTATTCCTATAATTTACGCTAGGAAAAGGAAAAAATAAGTCTCCTAAAATCATGCTACTTAATTAATGCAATCAACTTCTTCCATCAAGTTGGAGCAAAGATATTGCACATGCCCAACTTGCAAACTAAAGTATGAAAAGTCCTTTTACTGATGCCTTTTGTAAACACATATGCTAGTTGATTTGGTACATAAAACAAACTCAAGGCGCCATAGTAACTTTCTCTTTGACGAAGTGCCAACCAATATCATTATATTTTGTTTGGTTATGTTGAATATGATTCTGAGGCTCTGAGCTATACTAATTGTGACTTTATTGTGGAAGCTAGTAGAAAAGGCATTGACTCGCGCTATTTGTGGGTGGAAGCTAGCAAAAAAGTGCAACTCCATGCCAAGAATGTCGAAACTCTCTCCAAAAGTTCCCAATAAAGCGAGGGTCTCAATAACTAATATATGCCTCTCCAAGCCCCAATACTTCACCGCATTCTTATGGAATAGCTTGGCAGATTCTTTGGTGGTGCAATTCAGTGAGGCATGCACGAAGCAGGGCATACGTCAAAAATCTAACCACGGCCACCATAATAGTGCCATAACCTTCAATCTTCAGTTAACATATGATAAAGTTTATAGCCATGCTCTCCCATGGATGCTCCGCAACTGGCAATGGTTTCAAAAGTCCTCCAGGCTGTTTCTGCTCAAGCTTGTCCTGTCGGCGCAAAAGCCATGTCTGCACGTAACACTTCACGTCATCCAGGATGCACACAGATAGTTGACCAACTAAACCAAGGTCCTCTTGTGACACTGACCTGGATCACCGTCCCAAATGGTGTCATTACTCTCCTTCATGATGTGCCACCTACTGACTCCCATTTCAGTATTTAGCTAAACCTTGTGTGAGCTGCCTCCTATTCTTGAGTGTTAAGCAACATATGGGAAGGATTTTATAGGAGCTACTGTCCTACACTAGAGTGAAGAAGTTTATTCGAGGAACTTATGGGAAATGGAACTTATGGGAAATATCATAACGTCTGATCCAGTGAATTTTCCTTTGTCATAGGACCCTTACCACTAGGGCTGGTCATAGGAGGGCAGGAGAATTCCTGGTAGAACTCTACCCATTTGGGTTTTCCGGGATCAGGGGGTTGAGATATGGGTCTGATTAAAATGTCTAAAATCTTCATGTGCATTACTAAGATCCATATAGTGATGTTATTGGACACCTTTACAACTAATTAAGCTATCTTGTGTTCCAGTTTCGAGGCTTAGATGTTGTTGAAGTGCAGAATTTCAGACCAGCTACAACAGATGACATAGGAAGCGTACATGCTGGGCCCTATATTTCAGGGCTTGAGAAGGTACCATAGCCATAAGGTTTGGTTTTCTTCTTTTTAATGATGTTGTACAAAATGCAGAACTTCTCTGGTGGTGTGTTTGATTGATGGAAGTCACTTTTTAAGAAATGTTTTCCATGACGACGACATTTTTGGTTTCTAGAAAATGTTTTCCATCAAAATGAGAAAAATGACTGTCCTCTTTATATCGATGAAAGTCATTTCTGAACTTCTGCTTTCACTTCTAACTTTATATTTTTTATTGGAGACTATTAAATAAACTAGATGTCGGTGCCCGCACCAGCGCGGGCTCAATATTTTTTATTTTTGCATCTCAATTTATGTGATATAGATAGAATTTAGAAAGTCAATTAAATCTTAATATGATTTTTCAATATTTTAAATTATTAATTATTGTGAATTATAGTGCTTTTTTACCTAATTTTTAAATAAAATATGTTATTCATCTTGTCCCAATTTATGTGGCACTGATAAAATTTCGAAAGTCAATTTCGAAAGTCAATTTTTTTTTTATGTTTTTTTGCTTTTAAATTTTTTTAATTATTATGATCTATATCATGTTTGTGCCATTCTTTACATAACATATGTTATTCATCTATCCTTATTTATGAGACACTGATTCGAGTGTTAATTGAACTTTTTGTATGTCGTTTAAATATTTTAAGTTGTTAATTCTTGTGATTTATAGTATTTTTTATTTAATTTTCATATATAAATATATTACTATGGTTAATTATGTAGATTCATGGTAATTTTTACGTAGTTTCCTAATTAAATAATACATGCTATTTCTTTTGTCCCCTTTTATGTGATGCCGATAGATTAATTTCAATAATCAATTAAATTTTGTGTTTGATTTTAAAAAATATGAAGTTGTCAAATATCATGATTGTGTATTTTTTATACTTATCTAGATTCATGGTAATTTTTATGTAGTTTTCTAATTAAATAATACATTTTATTTCTTCTGTCTCCGTTTATGTAACATGATAGATTAATTTCAATAATCAATTGAATTTTTTATTTGTTTTTAAAAATTTTAAAATCAAGCAGCTGAAGCAGGCGGGTCAATGGGCAAGTAGCTGAAGCAGGCATGTCGTCTAACAGCTGCTTGTTTCAGCCGCTTCGTAGCCTCTTATATATAGTAAGAATTTTCAACTTCACATTATTTGTTTCAAGTAACACTTAGATATTATTAGTTTTTACTACTAAAATTTTCTATTAGAGCACTACCTGGTTTGCTAATATTATTATTAATTTTTAATGTATCTTTGTTTTCTTAAAACTATTTTCCACTCACCATTCGAATACCAGGAAACATTTTCTCAAAAAATAGTTACTATGGAAAATTACTTCAATCCTACAAACAAACTTTGAATTTCATCAAAGTTACATTCCCTTAATCTTCTCAATCCCCCTGCAATCATGGATTGGGTTGGTTTTTGGTCCGTATGATAGAGATGATATCATGCTTGGCATTCATCTTTTTTCCCATTTTTGGCTATTGCTTAATAGTCATCTTTTATTCTGATGTTACTTAAAAATATGGGTTTGAAAAGCTGATATTGGTACATATTCTACATGACCACTTTCATTTTTAGTTGGATTTCTATCTTGAAGGAGCATGTGAAGCACCCATAACCATGTCACTCCTATTCTTCAAGAGTGCACATGAAAATGAAGAGTCCACATAATGCAAAGTATTATTTTAATTTTTATCATGCATAGTTGTCGTATACTGTAAAGAGTCTAGCATAAAGACTTTTTACTTATTTTTTGATTTAAAAAAAAAAATTGTAACACTTGGAGAAATGGTGGGTTCTCTTTTTTAGCTTAGGCCTGTATGGATTTCAAGAGACTATAGGTCTTTCGAGACAACTTTCTTTCATATGATTTTAGATTTACCTCGTTCTTTGTTAGCACCTTCACTTGCTATAGTTTCACATTAAGACATATGGCTAAACCATCTCAAATGTCATTTCTCTCTTTTTTATCCGAAATGTGTATATTATTTAAATATTTTTAGTAGTAAAAAAATGACTAACAATACTCTTTATATAATTTTATTTTAGAAAAATAAAGAAATCAGCGTCCGAATCACCATAACAAATTAATGGTTGGACTCTCACATTCCTAACTTGGCCATTCCTTTTGAAACCAAGAGAATCTTTCCATGCCATTATTACTACTTTGCATCATTGTTGTCATCATCCTTACTATTGTTACCATTCCTATTGTTCTTTGTTTTTTGTGATGTCATTGTAACAGTTGTTAATATTCATTTATTTATTTTTAATATTAGTATTATCATGTGCAGAGAAGGAGTACCGATGCTCCTGTTAGGAGGTGCGAGAAGTTGGTTTTGGGAGCTACACGGAGGGATAGAGGTAGACCGAAGAAGTACTGGGGGGAGGTGATTAGACATGATATGGC
>JAOTQR010000001.1:3288713-3306347 GCA_025774065.1 Solanum ossicruentum | reverse complement strand
ACCGGAATCTCATCGGGCCCGATCGCCCTCCCCCTCTTCATCTTACTAATAGCACGTCTTACCTCCTCAACTCTGAACCGTCTCCAATACCTAAAATCACGATGATTTTCGGAGTGTGCCAACTCACCCAACTCAATATCTCTATCTCCTTTTTCATTTAGGAGT
This sequence comes from Solanum ossicruentum, assembly GCA_025774065.1. Taxonomy (NCBI): domain Eukaryota; kingdom Viridiplantae; phylum Streptophyta; class Magnoliopsida; order Solanales; family Solanaceae; genus Solanum; species Solanum ossicruentum. The sequence goes on along the minus strand of JAOTQR010000001.1, from coordinate 3,306,182 downwards.
TTATCATGAATAGTCACTTTGAAATAAATGTATTGTCATATTAGTGATATGATGATAGTTATTTTTTTTTACTTTTTAATATAATATAGGGGCAAAATGATAAAGAACCCTTTCAATTTCCTGGATAAATGAATTAGTATGTGAAACAATTCTTCATATCTTACAATTTAATTAATGACTGTTTCCTTGTCTTTCTAATAGATAACTTACAATCCAAAAAATAATTAATTATTATTATTCAATTTTAAATTAATTAGATATTTAATTTAGTGTGGGGGCAAAATGGTAATCCAACTTTTCATTATTCATATTTTTATTGTACATTATTAACATAGTAAATTTATTTAAGATTAATATTGATTTGTATTTCAATTTTTCAACCATACTTAACTTCTACAAATTAACAAACAAAGAAGAAATGGCAAAAAGAGTACAAACATTTCTTGCAAAAAATACGAATTGATCAAATAGACACAAATAGTACCTTTTACAATAACTATTACTAAATGAAAGTAATTCCATGATAATAAATAGGTCATACTACTTAATGACTTTGTAACAATTGTCTGATAGGCAAAAAATGTTTGAAAATGACAACAAAAAACATATGAAAATGACTTTTTAATTTACTATATTGATTGATAAGTAATTTAAATTTCACTATTTAATTAATAATTTACAATCCAAAAAATAAGTAATATATTATTGTTTAATATTAAATTAATTAAATATTTGATTAGTGTAGGGGCAAAATGATAATCCAACATTGGTGTTTGGACCTTCCCGCTTTTAGTTATATATATATATATATATATATATATATATATGTAAGAGATTAGGTACTATGTTTAGTGTATAATATTGTGTAGTATTAGTTGTAGAACATTATGCAAAATAATTTGTAGGATTTAAATTATGTGTAGAATATTTTTGTTGTGTATAAATATCAATGTATTCTTATGTATTTAAATCAACAAAGTGAGAGAATTATTTTTTAGTTTCTCTCGTGTTTTCTCTGTTTTTGACATGATATTAGACCATTCTTTTCTTCGATTCATGTAGTTCTTGATTCGTTGTTACTTTCAATTTCTTTGAAAGGTTTTTGTATTCTTGGTTATTCATCAACAATTAGTCCTAAGTACATAGGGACTAAATACTTAGGGCTCTTGGTCTTGGTTATTCTAGCTATTTTTTTTTTTATCATTGTGCTTTTTATTTTCGCTATTCAAAAGCATGACTTTCACATCAGTTTGAGTCCTTAAGTGTTCATTCCGGTGGAAAAAGTATTCTACTTGGAATTTTAGTTTTAGCTATTTGTCATTGGAAAAAAATTGTTGAACCATATAGATGGAACTGATTCGGATCCTACAAAGTTAGGTTAGTGGAAAGTCAAAGATGCTCAAGTGGTAACATGGATTTTAGGTCAATTGGCCCTCTTATTTTCCTTAATCTGAAGCTATACAAGACTACAAAGGCCATATAAGGACCAAGACAATAGTATAAGCAGCTTTTTGCTAGAGCATGGAATTGCTAATTACACTTAAGAAAATTTCTTTGCTTAGGATTATTTTTCTAGATTTCAGATATAAGCTAAATTCACTAATATTGTTTATGCTAAAATACCTGTTGATTCTCCTTTTATAATTCAAGCAGTTCATGAGCAAAGAAAGCGAGATTAATTTTATTGATGAACTTTCGATTTGATTTTGAGAGTGTTCTCTCTAACTTGATAAATTGTGATATGTCTCCCTCCTTGGATGCCAGTGTTAGGGAATTACTTTGTGAAGAGCAACGTTTTTTCAAGTAAAAAGTGTTCACACTGTTGCATTTAGCCATTTACTTCATAAGGAAGAAGAAATGGTTGGGATATGAGCAAAAACTGTATGCTCTAGTTGCAAGTAATATGCGTCAGTAAAGAATTGTAAGAGGTTGACTCTAGCAAGAGTTGGAACAAATGGAGGAATAGGCTGAAGAACAACTGGAGGGAGGTAATTACATAGGACATGTGGCAGCTTCAGTTTAATGAGGACATTGCCCTAGATAGAAAGGTGTGGACAAAGACGATTAGGCTAGAAGGTCAGTAGGTAGCCGAGTATTGTCACACTTTGTGTGGAAGAGGCATGGAGCTAGCCTCCTCTCCCCTTATTAATGGTATTATTTTGTAATCACATAGTTTCTTATCTTCAATGTTTATTATTATCTGTTGCTTCATTTTCCTTATATCTTGTTATTAGACAGGGGGATATGATTAGGTATGACATGTGCTAGCTTCAGTTTACTAAGGACATGACCTTATACTAGATGAGAGGGTGATGATTAGGATAGAAAGTTAGTAAGTAGCCAAGTGTTGTCATACTTTGTGTGGGAGAGACATATGGCTAGCCTCCTTTTCTCTTCTTATTAGTAGTATTATTTAGTTATCATGTAGTTTCTTTTCTTCAATGTGTATTACTATCTATTGCTTCATTTGCCTTGTATCTTGTTATTTGTTGTCATATTTTTGTGCTACCATCTTCGAGTTATTCTGCTTCCTTTCAAGTCGAAGATTTATCCGAAGCATCCTCTCTACCCTACAAAAAGTAGGGATAAGGTCTACATATGTCCTACCCTCTTGAGACCCTACTTGTGGAATCACACAAGGTATGATGTTGTTGTCTTCTTCTTTTGCTTACTGCATAACAAGGAAACAACCTTCACAGCTACTGATGTGTTCCTCCTTTCACCCTAAGAGTGACAATTGGGCAAGTTGAGTCAAATTTGAACAACAGGGTCAAGACTCAACCCAACTCAAATTTGCTTGGGTTAAAATGAGTTGGATCAAAATGAGTCAATAATGAATAATAGAACGGGTCAATACCCAAGCCAACTCAATTTTTACTAAATTTAATTTTCTTAAATACTTTTAGAATTGTAAAATTAGGTCTTGGGTCTAACTCTCACCCCAGAAGCTAGCTCCAAGGAAGGAGGATTGTCCTAGCCTTATAAGGAGTCCACCCATCTCATTAACCACCAATGTGGGACTTCTGTCATTCTTCAACAAGAATATTTTAGTATATGATTAAAAAAAAAAATTAATTCCGGCTATGTATATAACATATCAATTTTTTTAGAAAGAACTTTTAAAAATATTTTGACAAAATTTTACATGAGTCAACTTGGGTAACATATTGGCTCGATTTTTAATGGGTTAAAATGGATTAATCTGCCCAAGCTTTAATCGAATTGAGCAGGTTGGGCAGGTTGGGTTTGATTTTGCTACCAGAGGAAAACAAGATTTGTGTCATCATATGCCAGCTATTCACTTTGATATGTAGAATTAATAGTCTGGAACTTAACAATTGCATGGATTTAATCACTCATGCTCACTTAACCTTGGACGATGTAGGCGGGAAGTTATCCAGGGACTGGTAAGATAGATCAAATTGGTTGTGGAAGTGGTGAAGGATCAACACTAAATCTCCCTTTACCTGGAGGATCAGGTGATACAGCAATGCGAACAGTTTTTGATGAAGTTATTGTACCATGTGCTCAAAGGTTCAAGCCAGATATAATCCTTGTTTCAGCTGGGTAATTTTCTCGTCTGTCAAAAAACTCAACATTTGGAATATAAAAAGGATACCACTTAAACACAGTTGCTTTTGCTTTTCTTACTGTTTGCTACTGTGTGGTTCCTTTTTATTTTGACAAGAATAATGGATCATGTATTATACTTGTGTTGTCTGCTAAACTAACGATGTAGTGAGGTGGGAATATTTGGTCTAATCACTAGTATCATGCCACCTATATTTGGTTTCTGGTGTTGAAATGTTGTGAGCAGAAAAGGATGTAGTCTTTGCTAGGCATGTCAAATAACACTGCTGTGTTTAGGACTTTCTAATTTCTAATACAAGTGTAACAGTAATTCGATTAACATGTCATCTAGAATTTTCAGGTATGATGCCCATCTTTTGGATCCACTTGCCAGCTTGCAGTTCACAACAGGAACATATTACATGCTAGCCTCTAACATTAAGCAACTTGCAAAAGATTTGTGTGGAGGACGTTGCGTGTTTTTCTTAGAAGGGGGATATAATCTCAGTTCTCTGTCAAACTCAGTTGTAGAATCATTTCGTGCTTTTCTTGGGGAGCGGAGCCTGGCTGCAGAGCTAGATGATCCATCCTACTTGCACGAAGAGCCATTGAAGAAGGTGAAGCAGATCATTGAAAAAGTGAAGCACATACATTCCTTTTGAAATCTTATTAGTGGCAGTGCTCTAGAATTATTATACAGCTTTGTATAGGAAAGCATGATTTTTCTATTTTTAGCATATACAACTTTTGTTTCGGACATCATTTTTTCCGTCAATGCATTAGCAGTTTGTACATTATATCGTCATCAATGATTAAGTGAAGGAGACTGGATCGGGTTACCCATGTGGATCACCCCGAATCCATGAAGAGAAATTAAATATGTATAATTATGTATTATATATTAATAAAGTTTAAGGAAGAGATACAACTATTTGTCACTGGAGAAATGAACGTGACTTTTTATTCTCTCTAAGTTTAAAAGAGCAGACAAACATTTCTCTACTTCATTCTTTTCCAATTCTTGAAAGGTTTCCTTGAAGGTTCTTATGAAGATTTCTTCTCCAAAAATGAATAAACTTCTGTAATAGGTACGCTAATATAGACTGTGACTGTTTGGTGTAATACATATTTTATAAACATATGATTACATTATTAGACTAGTGAAACATATTTAATGATCCTGTAAACTCGATGTTTTGATGATTAGATTCTTCAGTTGGATATTTCTTCCCTCGTAAAGTATTTTAGATTTCATCAAGTGTTTATGCAATTGATTAACTTTTTTCTTAGTGTACTGCTACAAATTTCAAAGATAGTAGTTCCCTATCGTTTTCAACAAAGCTTGGTTCATCTTTGACTAGACTGTTTTTGTTTTGTGTCTTTTTTAGCTTGTTCATCTATATGGTCTTATTATAAAAGCATGAACGTTAAAATATCAAATGTTAAATTATTTGGCCTGTTAAAGAGCTTTACATGGGATGTTTAGATTCCAAATATTGTTAATTTTTTTGAATGAATGTTGGAATGCCAATCTTCTTATGTAATTCAAATTTAATTTCCTTTATGAAGATTAATCCACTGCAGTATTTGTGACCAACTCTGGTGAGCTTTTACACTTTACTCATTTCTTTTCAACTCATCTAATTTGTCCAGTGTTAAAAGCAACCACCCTTGCATTGATTTTATGTTACCTGAAATGTTCGTGTAAGTGGGTTCAATAAAATTGACTTCAACGGATTATAATAACGATATCAACAAGTAAAATTTGTCCAACGCTCTTTTTCTTAAACTGTTATTCATTATGCTATTACAAATTGAGATCAGCATTCTTTTTTCCTTTTTCTTTTTTTTTTTTTTGGTTTTTTTTCCTCAAAAAAGTTAGGGAAGAAATTTAAAACATTTGATAATGAGGACTTATCACGTCAACTAAAATGTTAAAAAATTCTGTAATTTCACAACGCTATATCAATGAACTTCATAATTTGTTCAACTTTTAACAGAGAAAAAGTAATTTTACCAAATTAAAATTTTGTCAAAACTTCAATAAATTTGACAAAATCTAAAATACTTTTTCTCCTAACAAAGTTGTTCGTTACAGACAAAAGAACAAAAATAAGAAGATATATATAACTTAAACTAAATTAGTACAAGGTATAAGAGAAAACTTGTAAACTGACAATTTCTATAAATAATTTAGCATAAACTAATCTAAGATGAACTAAAAAGTTAATTATAATTTTTTGATGATTGTGCTTGCATAGTTTAGATAAAAATAATATAAGATATTTCTTTGTAGAAATTTTTTATATTTTGAAGTGAAATGATAATAGAATTATCCTATGAAATTTGAGTAAAGAGATCAACAAACAACAACAATAACAACATGTCTAGCGAAATCTCACAAGTGGTCTGAGAGGGTAGAATGTACGCAGATCTTACCACTACCTCACAAGGCAGAGAGGTTCTTTCCTAGGAACTCTCGTCTCAAAAACTCATAAGCAGAATAAACTAAATATGAAAAAAAGGGAAAGGAAAAGAAAGGAAACAGAAAGAACGACTAACAATGCAAAGCACATGATAGTGTGTAAATACGATAAAATCAACATATATATGATGAATAATGACAACACATGATATAAAAACACGACTATTCCTACTACCCTACTATACCCCAAGGCCAAACATCCACCTAACCTTACTACCCTATTAGCCTGATACTCTAACTTTGCGACCTTCGCTCTTTTCTATCTAAGGTCATGTCCTCGGTGAGATCAAGTTTTGTCATATCCTATCTGACTCACCTCCCCCCAACACTTCTTTAGTCTGCCTATAGTTCTCCATGTACCTTCTAAATCTAACCTCTCGTACCTCCTAACAGGAGCATCGATACTCCTTCTCTGTACATGTCCAAACCATCGCAGTCTCGCTTCTCTCATTTTATCAACCATAGGGGCCACCTCTAGCTTCTCCCAAATAGTCTCGTTCCTAATCTTATCACTCCTGGTATGACCACACATCCATCTCAACATCCTCATCTTTGCGAACTATATCTTCTGGATATGTGTGTTTTTGACTGGCCAACACTCCACCCCATATAACAAAGACGGTCTAACTACCATTCTGTAAAACATACCTTTGAGTTTAGGTTGTATCATCTTATCACAGTACTCCAGAGACAAGCTTCCATTTTGTCCATCCTGTCGCAATAGGATATGTGACATCATTTTATCGATATCACCACTAATCTGGATGATGGACCCAAGATACTCAAAGTTATCTCTCTTGGGGATAGGTTGAGTGGCAAGTCTCACATCAATGTCTACTTCATCGCTCGCAACACTAAATTTGCACTCCAAGTCTTATGTTTTGGTTCTGCTCAGTTTGAACCCTTTGGATTTCAAAGTGTGCCTCCACACCTCCAATATATCATTAACTTTAGTTCGAGTCTTATCAACCAGTACTATGTCATCTTCATATAGCATACACCAACAAAACCTCTTCCTAGATAGACCGTGTCAGCTCATCCATCACCAAGGCAAACAGAAAAGGGCTCAACACAGATCCTTGATGAAGTCTCATCTCAACATAAAAATACTCTGAGTGTCCTTTCATCGTTCTTACCCGAGTTTTGGCTCCGTCATACATGTCCTTTATCACCTTAATATATGCCTTTGGGACACCTTTCACCTCTAGACACCTCTAAAGGATATCCCTCGGAACTTTGTCATAGGCCTTTTCGAGATCAATGAACACCATATGAAGGTCTTTCTTTCTTTTCCTATATTTCTCCACTAATCTCCAAACAAGATAAATTGCTTCAGTAGTTGACCGCTCCAACATGGATCCAAACTAATTATCTGAAATAGAAATAACTTTTCTCAGCCTCATCTCCACGACTCTCTTCCAAACCTTCATAGTTTGACTTCAAAACTTGATACCACTGTAATTGTTACAGTTTTGAATATCACTCTTGTTCTTGTACAACGGAATCATCGTACTCCTCCTCCATTCATCAGGCATCTTGGTAGTCTTCATAATAGCATTGAACAATCTAGTCAACCACTCTATACCATCCTTGACCATGTTCTTCCAAAAATTTATCTGAATCTCATTGGGTCCAATCGCCCTCCCTCTTTCATCCTACTAATAGCACATCTAACCTCTTCAATTTTGAACCACCTGCAATAATCAATATATCGATGACTTTCGGAGTGTGCTAGCTTACCCAGCTCAATATCTCTATCTCCTTTTTCATTTAAGAGCTTATGAAAGTAAGCTTGCCATAGCTTAATGGAAGTCTCATCCATCAATACCTCACCCTCTTCATCCTTGATGCACTTCACTTGGTCCAAGTCGCAAGCTTTCCTTTCTCTCTTCTTAGCGAGCCTATACAATCTCTTTTTCCCGCCTTTATCACTTAGATCCTCATATAGATGTTCAAACATTATTGTCTTAGCATTGGTCACCGCAATCTTCGCTTCTGTCTTAGTCGTTTTATAGATCTCCTTAAGCCTTAGCTTTTCACTTCGTATAACCAACCTTCTTAGCTTTCACTTTGCCTTGAACTTCTTTATTCCACCACCATTCCTTGACGTCCACCAAAGGTCCCTCTCAAAACTCCTAGTACCTAGATATACTTTTCTAATGCAACCACTAGTAGTGTCCCATATATTGTTTACATCTTCGCCACTACTCCAAGCCTCTAAATTACTCAAATTTTCTTCCATCTCTCGTAAAAGGGCAGGGATCAAGCCTCTTCATCTAATCCTCAATTGGACATTAATAACCTTCTTCTTCTTTTCATTCTTAGAGATCAAATGTGAAATAAATAAAAACAAAGTGTATCATTGTCTTGACCAAGAGGAAGAAAAAGAATAAACTAAGAGAAAAAGAGTAAAATTAGAAAAGAAAACGTGCCGAACTCAAACCGAAAAATGAAAAAGCACACGTGACAACCAGATTCAAACCACAAACTTCAAGCAAAACTTAAGCCCACTGAACCACCGTCTAAAGTGGATTCAATTACAATATATATACTTTTTTATAAATAGAGTTTGACCTATAGAAAATACGATTTTTTCCCGGCGAAGTGGGTTCATCTGAACTTTTTTGCCCTAATGTAGGTCGGCTCATTTGGGGAAGCATGTCGATCCTTGGGCAGAGTCTTTCTTCCTCGGGCACGAGGGCGTGCCCAGATTTAGCAGGACGTCTCGAGCATGAAGAGGGTGCAAACTCCAGAGTAGACCACGAGGGGGTGGCACGAGGAGGTGCGGCAGTCCGAGGGTGGAGTCGGGGGAGTTGCAACAACAACATTGCGCCGAGGTCGTCGCAACAATAGGTGGGGGAGAGTGTTACAGACCGAAATTCGTGACCATGTTGGACCACACAAGAGCGTACGTGATGGTTGTGTCAAACTGCATGGATAGGGGCGACAATAGCAATAAGGCGTTGTCTGCCCTAGTTGCATTGACTTGGCCGAGTTAGACATGCCGACCCGATTTAGTTTGGGGAGCTTGTCGCTTGTCAAGGACATAACTATGAAGGGAGCCGGAGTATACTAGGGGCACAACTAGTCGAGAGCTATTGCCGCTTCCCTGATGAGCCCATGACAGGGCAAAATCAGTCGGTACGCTATTTGGTTAGGCTGGTTTTGGGCTAGAGTAGGGATGCCTCGAGACGCTGCATGGGCGCACGGCTGCGCGCTAATGATTGTTATTTTAGCATTGGATTTTGATAAATTATTCAAAAAAAAGTAATTAATGCTAAGGTTATTGAGAAAATTGTCTTTTCTTGATATATTAAAAATTATAAATAAAAATTAAAATTTATTTTTAAAATAGTGGACAAGTAAAAGCGAACTGAGGAAATCTAAACAAACTCTTCTTTTTGTAGTGACCAGTGAAATATAACTAAATTTCTTCTCCTTCTAGTTGATAATTTGAAATCAATATTTTAACTTTTTTTTTGAAATAATTTTTCCTTCCCATTTTGTTTCTTTTGTATGAATATTGAGACTGAAGTTTGATTTAATATAGTTCTTTTTTTTTTTTTTTTTTTGTATAAACTATGTTTATTCATTTATCTGAATAACATATAATGTACTATCTAGGACTAATTTGGTATCAAATTTTAATCTTTAAAATAAATTTAATGAAAATAGTAAAGTTAATTATTTATTATTTTCAAATATGTGAAAAATACTTATGAATATTAAAATCTTTTTATGATAATAATAATTATACCCATCACTGATAAGATAAAACAATTTTATACTTATATGTTGTCATGATCCAAAATCATATATGATGACATTTGCCTTTAACCCACGAGACAAGTCAGTCTAAATAAGATATAACAAAATAATATGAAAGAATAAGGCAGAAATGACAGTCTAAATAAGGATAGGCATAGGAAACATGAATCATAGTCTAAAATCATCCCAGACCGGTATCATATGTACAAACCTCTATTACAGCTGATTTAGAAAGAAAATTTATTCAAACCTCAATGCCTTTGATTTTCGAATAAAACAAAAATAGTAAATCAGTAGAAATCTAAGGAGTCTGCCGAAATAAACAAATCGGTACCTTTCAAACTCTCTCAAGCTCGATCCAAGAATAAGAAGATCATCAACCAAAACAGGCTCACAACCTACACATTAGTGTAGAAGCAATGGCGAGTAGCAACTTACACGGTACCCATAAAAAGATCTAAATGCAGGTAGAGAATAAAGAATACATATACTTCTATCAGTCCAACCATATACCTTTGAAACTACGGTTTTTATAAACAAGAAAGCCAGTGTATTGTTACTTCTATCAGTCCAACCATATACCTTCGAAACTACAACTTTATAAGCAAGAAAGCCAGCACGCCCCGCGGGTGCACATGCACATACACATACACACGCGCGCGCGCGCGCACACACATACATATTCATAGTTCGAGTATACAACAATTCAACTGATAGATTTCCATAATATAAAAAAGCAAAAAGCAAAGTTAATCATCATAATACACTTGAAATAGATATTCACATTTAAAGCAATGAATGAAATGAGATACTATGAAATGCAAGTGATACAATGCAATGTCAAATAATCATATATGTATGTCCTATGATACACATCTGCTGATTTAATCAGATCAGAACTCATGAGGGTCTCACATGGATCATGTATCTGCCGGAACCATTTTTCTTCGATATTTATCTTTCATCCCTAGCCGGAATTATTTCCTTTTGGCTTTTGTTACTCTTTGTTGGAATCATTTCCTTTCGACGTATTTATATTTCCTAGTCGGAATCATTTTTCTTCGGCTTTTCATCAATAGTGGGATTCAATCAATATTTCATCCTAACACAATAATCACTTTCAAATAAACATGGGAGTATGTAAGGAGCTCACATAATTCATAACTTTCAAATAAGCACAGGAGTATGTGAGAATTTCACGCAATTCATATATTCAATAATCAAGCAATCAATCTCATTATTCTTTCAATACTAGAATCATTATCAAGGGCATAATAGGTAGTTGCATCACATCAATTTTCAAGATCTCAATAATCACTTTATCATCATAGTTCAAAACTACTCATCAATTAATCAATGTTTCATAAGTGTTCTTTCAATAGTTTCAACATAATAACAAAATTATACAATACTTTTCCAACATCACATGTAGAATGCTTCAATAATTGTTTTCACAGTAACATGAAACAATACCTAACAATTGAGTCAATATAAATAATTCAGAATTTTCAACAACAGGAATCATAAAATCAATGTTCTCAATTCAAGGATCATTATCACCAACAGGTACATACCAATTCAAAAGTCAAATTACACATATTGTCACATAGCCATCTTTATTATCCCGACATATTCATTGGGTCGTTTCATGATTAGTTCAGTCACATTCGAATTATTCATTTTTCTCCAAAAACAAAAATAAGGGAGGTACAAATTATATAAAATTCAACAAGATTTAGGAATCCACTTGCCTCGATAAAGTCAAGAAATTAATTCGACGAGAGCGCTTTTCTCTTCCGATTTGAATAAAAAAATACCACAATCTAGTCAAAAATAGATTCAGAGTTACATTTCAAAACTTATGATACCAAGATCATACAATTCGGGAAAGAAGGGCAAAATGATTCAAAAATTTGATACTGAAAATTGAGGCTAAATTTTAGAAACTTTTAGATGAAAATATTCTTCACGTAATTACGAATCTATTGATAAAAATTATTTAAAAATGAAGCTTAAAATAAGCTCAAAAGTACTATTTTTTGTTAAAAATTTGAGTTCGTGAAAAATCCTTAATTCTCCAATTGAAAGCACTAATTTTGAGGTCAAAATCCAGAAATAATCAATAGGTAATAAAGAAAAAAATGGAAAATACCTTTTCCAATAAATGCACCTTGAAAAATCTAGTGAAATCGCCTCTTCTAAGCTGCCAAAGTCCAAAATTGGAGAAAAATGGCTACCTGACTTTTAAGATTATTCATTGTTCAAGGATAGTTATCCCTTCGCAATCATGACTCATTTAGCCTGCGATCGTATGACTACGAACGGGACTCTTTGCAATCGTGAGGGCGAAGGTCAATCTGCTTTGGCCTTTGTGATTGCAGATCTTGCTTTGCAAATGCAATGCACATTGTCCCAATATCTTCGCAATCACGATAGGGGGTCCTGCGAATGTGAAAAGGAAGCATGCACTAGCTATCAACATTTTCAACAAGGCATAAAATCATAGAATGGATCCTCAGGATTTGCTGGGGATCTCATACACAAACCATATATGCAACCTCTCTAAATTCGACTGCAACCTCACTAAGTTCGACATTTCGAACTCAATGGAATTATCATAAATCAAATCTGAGGTCTTCTTGATCCAGAGTTTGATAAGTTGCAGCTAAACTAACTTAAGACACTAGAAATACCAAAATGCTAATGGAACATCCAAAAATTATGATGAAGCTCATTCGAGGACTAAAATCACCTCATGCAACAAGTGGAACCACCAGAATACCAATCCAAGCACTCAAACTCAAAATGCTGAATAAAGTCAAACTTTAACTCAATTTCTAACTTCGGACCTAAAATTCATATAACTCCAAATATGATTTTGGCGATGTTCACGCTCCAATAAGAAATCGATCATTGTCAACAATTAACCTAACCAAAGGTTAGGGTCGAATCCACAGGGAATACAGTGCTTGACTATAAGACTTCACTATTGATCATTTCGAGTATCGATAACTAAAATCTCTAAATAGATGGGGGAGGGGGGGGAGGGAGGGGGTTGTGATTCAAGAACAAAATAAAATAAACACTATACTATGATGTGGAAAACACTCGATTTTAGGGACAACTTAGGAATTGTGTTCCCTATAGTTCGCTGACTCGATTACCCTAGGTAACATAACTACAATTGGAGATTCGCATGCAACACGGTAACTTAGGTTCTTCCGACCCTCTTGTGAAGGTGAAGGTCGAATTTCACCATGTCGCTTGGTCGGCTACAATGGTGTGCCAACTAACCGTTACCTATTGTCCCAGTCAACCTACCCTTGGTCAGGTTTGGTTGATTAGAAGAGAACACATCAATCGAATTCTGTCATCTACTTCCCTTTTTCTATTCGTCACTACCTTGGTCAGGATCGTGATAGTATGCGGGGTTTGGTGTTGGCCACAACTAAACAACAATTATAATGAAGGGAAGTAAACAATACATGCAAAACCCCAATCATAGAAATGCAATAAACCTAGGTTATCTCAAGTCAATTATCCATGGTTTCCACAACCCCAAGTTGTGGGTGCTTAGCTACTCATGGCTAAGGCAAAACCCACAAAAATGCATATAAAAGACATGATTGAGAATTTTACCCAAGGCAATGAAGATTGAAGACACCACAAGTTGCAAACCACAAGCTTGATAGATTGATAATAAGCACAAAGCAAGGTTTACAATCCCCAAAATAGGATTTTCCAAGAGAAAAAAATAATCTAAGCTAAAAACCTACAAATTTTCTTGAGAGTATATTCAAAGATGATATTCTCTTCTCAGTTTCGAATCCCCCTCCTCAATAAAACCTAACTTAAACTATATATATTATTTACAAAATAATCCTAAATATTACACAGAAAAGACAGCTGGCAGCTGGTACGCCTTGCAGGTACCACTCGTAGGATAGCCTACGAGTCTAATCGTGATCTCGTATCAGGTTCTTGGCATCTTGGATTCAACTGATAAGACCCGCTGGTGCGAGTCGTTGCTTGAGTTACAACTCGTATGCTCCTCTCGTAGTCTAGGCCTTTAGTTTTTGATCCAACATTTTGGCTCTCTGATTCCTGCTATGAGTCCACCTAAAAGAGTCATAGTGAAACTTACGACTCATAGGATGGCCTCGTAGGGGTGATCTCCACTTAGCAGATTTTTAATTTTTGATCTTTTTTACTTACTACGACACACCCTATGACTCATAGCTTGGGCTATGACTCGTAGGTGAGCTCGTATGTCCTATGATTCAGCAAAATCTGCAGCTTTTTTTAAAAATCATGCCAACCTAAGTTTTCTGTAAGAACAACACAAAAACACATAAAAACCATAAAAAGTCATATTAAGAACTCACAAAATCCCTTGTTTTAGGCATCAAATGTGTTGTATTTCGATAGCACATCAGATTCTAACAACTCTCTTAGACCAATTTCCATATTTCACAACTGATAAATAAATAAAATTTTGTTCTGGGACTCAAATCTCCAGATGTAGGCAACTTAAGCCTCTAAAACTCAATTCTTTAGCAAAATCCCAACTTTTTACAAGATTTACAGAAATCAACTTCCAAAACCAATCAAATATGACTCAAGCCAGCTATTGGGAGAGGTAAAATGATAATTTTTCTACAAATATAAAAAATGACCTTCAGGGTCATTATACCATCCACCACAAAAAGTCATGTTTGTCCTCGAACATAAGGTAAAAGACATACCTAAAGTCTCAAAAAGATGAGCTTAATGGGTCCACATTACACACAACTTATCCCCAAAAGTTCTTGATACTGCCTATTATACTAAACCTATTGTTGAGGTAGATTTAAACAGAATCGAACCCTGCGATTTGCAATTTAAGTACTCTTTTCATGCATATATATTTTCTCTTCGTTCCGGTTTATATGATGTAGTTTGACTGATCATGAAGTTTAGAAAGAAAAAGAAAAATTTTTAAAACTTGCATAAAATAAGTCAGAGATGTTTGTGTGACTATACATCATCTCATTAAAGGTAAGTTTGACATTTTAAAGTTAAATTGTTACTATATATATATATATATTCTGAATTTGGCATTCTTACAAGTTCTTGCTTGACTCTATGTCCCTAAATACACATTTTCTCTGCATAAAGAAGGCTAAAGTGGTGAAAAGGAGTGGTACTTCTTCTGTGTAAAGGATAGGAATTACCCAAGTGGTTTAAGGACAAACAGAGCAATTGGTGCAGGATATTGGAAGGCAACTGATAAAATATAGAGATATACTATTCAAGTTGAGAAAACTTATTGGTATGAAGAAAGCTCTTGCTTTCTACAAAGGGAGAGCACCTAAAGGAGAGAAAACAGATTGGGTCATGCATGAATGTAGATTACATGGCAAATATTCACTCCAAACTTTCTAAGTTATGGAAAATTTTAAAGTTAGAGTTCGATAAGGTTAAAAAATATTTTAGTATTACTTTTTTTTTTTAATAAGATTTGCTAAAATGACAAATATTAGATATGTTATTGTGAGCTGTAACATTACATAGTATTAATTGCGAATTTTAACAATTTAATTACAAGTTATAACAAATATATACATCATACCCAATCCATTCCAATTACATACTCAAACACACATCCTAACAGATTTGAGTATGTAATTAGTATGGAACGGGTAAAATGTATATATTTGTTATAATTTGTAATTAAATTGTTAAAACTCGTAATTGCTAGAACTTGCAATTCATTATCTAATATTACAACCCATAATAATATATCTAATATTTGTCATTTGAGCAAATCATTCTAATATTTTGGGTTATCCGTACTTTGTTACTCCATCTGTCCCATTTTATATGATATTGTTTGGCTTGACACTGTGTTTAAGAAAAAAAACCTTTGAAAACTTATGGTTTCAAAATAATTTTAATATTTGTGTGGTTAGAGTAAAGAATAAATTTTAAAGTTAAAATATTTTTAATTATAGTAAAGTAACATTCTTGTTTAGACGGACTATAAAAGAAAGAACACTATGTAAAATGAGACAGAGGAAGGATTAACAATTCGTTTAGTATTTATCTTTGATTTGAACGAACTCTATTGGTGGGTTTTGGGAATTTTTTTCGGTAACTTACACAAATCTCATACTTTTAAGAGCTAATTCCAACTAATACCAACTTTTTCATAATTACCAAAAATTCCTTCTTTTTTATACAAAAAAACGAAATCAGTGATACATGTCAAAAAGATAGGAACATTAAGAGATTTTAACTATGATATATAGAAAACTAGGAATTGTAATTTGTATGAATAAGTATTGCAATTTTATATTATTTAAGGGACTTTTATAATTTTTTAAAAGAGTCGGGATTATATAAAATTATATAAAATAAATTGGGTATTTCTATAATTTTTTGATTTTTTTTTAATTCAATGAAAATACCCTAACCCTCTTCTTTTGAGTGTAGATTAAAATTATTTTTCACAAGTCAAACTTTCATCGAGGTGCACCAAAAGGTGTAATTTAATGGTCAATAAAATGGATAAAAAACATAAAATCTTAGGTTTGTGAGGAGCCAAACGAGCATATGGCCTTGCCTTGTCATTTGACCTCTTTTCAAGTCTCATATAAAAAAATACCAAGTCATTTCTTCTCAATTTTCAGTTGGTACTCAATTGCTGATAGAAAGTGACTAATATCCTGTCGAATTCAACTACAATTTCTAATTTGTCACAATTGAAACAACAAAGTTTTTGTGACGAGAACTTCTTTTAATCCAAAATTAAACTAGAGAAATAATGATTTGTCACAAATGGAATACATCATTAGTCACAAAATAATATATCAATAGATAACTTAAAATTCTTGATTAATGTTGTTACCTAATAATTAGTGCATTCGATTGATTCAATATCTATGAATTTAGAAAAGAGGGTTGAGGATTAGAACAAATGTATACCGAGAATTCTTAGAATTTCTTGGAGATTCTTGATTGGTGCTGACTAACAATATAACAAAGCAAAATCTCTTTAGTTAATAAAATCCAAGAGATTTATCGCTCCCAGGGGTGCAAATTCATAACAAACATATAAATATTATTGCAAGTCAAAAGTGTTATGTAGCTCACTCTATGGAACAAAAATCAGCTGGAGCGAGGATAACATCAGAACAGATAATAACACAACAGCAGACATTTGCAGCAAAATCAATTCAACAGCTAACCTACGAAAGATACTACAAAACAAAGGAGATAACTACAAGTGCTAGTCACTCAAATTACACGCGTTTGAGAACAAATATTCCAAAACCAATGCCAAGAAAAGTAGCAATAGAAATCCCAAATATGCCAGCAAGAATAGCAGGAACAACTAAAGAGGCCCATCCCTTTGCAGTGGCCATTCCACAAGCTGTTGTAGGGCCTCCAACATTAGCATTGGATGCTAAAAGCAACATCTTTAGATCCATCCCAAATACCTTCCCTAACCCTAGAGTCACAATAAGATGTACACTTACTTGAACAAAAGCAAACACAAAAATACTAGGTGTTGTATTGATGACATTCCGTATACTCCCACTGGCACCCACAACAGCAAAGAAAATCTGTTTCACAAAAAGTACAACAAAAGTTCAAGATATATA
>JAOTQR010000001.1:3270901-3288613 GCA_025774065.1 Solanum ossicruentum | reverse complement strand
AGGTGCATTTCCCTATAGGTGGCCCCAATATAGAGGTGCATTTCACTATAGGAGGCCCCTATCAATAGATGCATTTTAACATGCCAACACCATGTCTTCTTCAACTTTCTCCATACTAAAAGAAAATTTTTGAGTGTTTCTTTAGAGAAACTAAACCATTTGATGAATTATGATCCAATTTTTTTCTCTTAAAAATGGACATATCTTTCATTAATGGGCAGTTCTTATATTTTGTGAATCTAATTTTGATCAAATATGAATAGAATCATATTCTGGTCAAATATGATTTAATTTTTTTCTTCTTAAAAAGGCGTAAATATGCTACGGTGTATTTTTGTTATTTAAAACATAATTATATCCATATATAATATATAAAATAATATAACTATATTGACTAAATGTTTATCACAGTTTGCTATTCCACGTAGTTTTTCCTATTTTTAACTATATATTTATAACAAGTTATTACAAAAGCTCGTGCTAGCACAGGCCCAATATGTGTTATTTTGTGCTTCAATTTTTGTGATATTGATGGATTTTTTATATACATTTTTAAAAAAATTAAATTGTTAATTATTGAGGCTTATAGTACATTTTGTTTTAATTTTAAATAATATATGTTACTTGTTTTGTTCTAATTTTATGTTGCACATTTAAAATTTGGAGAGTATATCAAAATTTTATTTATTAATATACATAAACTTCTTGGTTTAGTTATACTATTATATTTTTTAAAGTATTTCCTTTTTTAAACAAATATAATCATTAAAAGATTATTAAAATAGTTATTTAATTTTATTTGTAATGATTGAAAAGGAAAACTTAATCTTTTATTTTATATTTGTTTTATCCTAATTATAACGTTTCCATGACCTAAAATAATTGATTATGATGATATGATAATATTTAGATTAAATTAAAAAAAACCCACAAAATGTTTTTTTACTGGCCCCATTAAATAAAGGAGAAGATGCAAACAACTGAAACAGACAGGACAATCAGAAACTGCTCAAGCAAGCAGCACAATCGAAAGTTGCTCTCTTATTTGCTTTATATATAAGTAGTAATTCAAGCTCTTAATAATATTTAATTTTCAAGAAGTATTTATTGAAGAAGAATAATTAATTAAACTACATATTTATTAATTTATTTTTGTTAAATTAAAACTTATATGAAATGAATCAAATATTAGTTTGTTACAAACCATACAACACCCAATGTTGATACTTATACGAATGTCATATAACTAGTTATTGGGCCGAGAAAATGCAATAAATCTAGAAGGCCTTTGCAAAGGCTGATTTGGAACCTAGGTCCATTAATAACTAGCTATAAGGATGACGGATGAGAAAAGAGCAGTTTATGGAAATTGTTGACAAAAAATATCTAGTCCTCTCATTCCCTTTTATTGAGTCTATATTTCTCATCTCCCTTCAAGTTATCTTCTTCAATCTATCCTTTACTATTCTATTTCTTCAAGTTCTTTGTTAATTTCATTTTGAGTTAGTTTTCTTTTTTAAATTAAATTTTCCATTTTTAATTGTAACTTAGAATTTAATGTTTATAATACTTGAATACTTCTATTGTGAAATTAGAGTTGTTACATAATTCTTGTGGTAAACATATGAAAACTTGCAACTACTTCACATGGGCAAAATTTAGTGAAACTTAATTTAAGAGGAAAGGATCAAAATAGTCCATTATCTTTGGACTTGGACTCAAAATCATTCACATTCTTTTACTTAGAGCATTAATAGTATACAATGTTTATAAGAAAGGCTAAAATAATCTATTACTTTTGAACTTGGATTCAAAACCATCCATATTCTTTTACTTAGAGCACTAATAGTATACACAATGTATACTACAGTGATGCAATTTTGGTCATTCTCCAATTTTTTTGTTAAATTTTAATAGAATGTTTTTTACTTTAAATGTAGAATACTATTTTTCAATAACCTAAAAAATATGATAAAGTTATTAAATCTTTGGATCTTTTGTTTTCTTTAAAAGAAAAAAAAATTCTGGTTTGCATTCAGTATTAGATTTAACCTCATTTCAATTTGGATGGTTCAATCTCATCCGGAGTTTTACGCCATTAAAACTAATTATCTTTTTTTCTTAATCAAGCTTCCTTTATGAGGTTAAATAATTTCATAAGGTAAAATACTTTTGGGATCATTTGATGTGAAATATAAGGTCAAATAATTTCATAATAACATGTAAAATTATTTTATTCAATATTTGATTAAAAATATTAAGTAATTCTTGAATTATTTATCCAACTTTTTATACTTCAATAAGTTATCTTCTCTCAAAATAAATTATTCTGACATTATCCCGGGAGTAAATCAAGTTTGATTATATACTTTCACAAAACATACATTCAACTAAGGGTGTCAAAATGTCAAAATGGACTTAAATATAGATAACCATCTATTTTATATTTTTCATGATTAGCTTTTTATTTTTATTTTCATGTGTTAAAATTCAAATTATGAATATAAAAGATAAATAATAATAAATTAAAATTATTAAAATTAAACAACTCAAATTACTCAAATTGTGCAGATAACTAAATTTAAATTTTAACCCATTTAAACTCAACCTATTTGAGTCCAAAATAAATTTGAATAGATCATAACCCAATTCAATCTTTATTTAAACTCATTTTAATCTCAATTTCAAACCAACCCATCCTTTTGACACTCCTACATTCAAGTGTGGTCTTAGTGTAGACTTAGAGTGTAGAAGACTCAGCTTTTCACACAACTCGAGTTTTTCTAGTTGGATTTGCAACCTATCATTGGTCCAAATATTGTAGCAAGCACAGTTGAGCTTGAGGGATCCGGGTTGAGGGAGCAAGGATGGCTATATTTATGAGAGCCTGCAACAGATGAAAGGGATCTGGCAAGGCAGATTTTACCCTTTTCAAGTCCCAGAAGAGAATTAACTAGGTAGAAGTTTCATCACTAATCTGGCAGATAACTTACCAGAAGGTAATTAACACAGGAGTATGGAAATTCCACAGAGAGAAAGGGAGGAACAGATTAAAGTCTACAAAGCAGATTGAAAGATAACAAAGGAAAATTGTTAAATCAGATTCAAACATCATCAAAACTTTCTTCCAACTGATAAATGAAGTTGCTAAACTCATCGGTAGGAGCTACTTTTCTTAATAACAATGGGGCAACTTCCGAATAAGATCCAAAATACCATTGAATCAAACACCGCCTCTCACTGGTCGGAAGGCAAGCTCTTAATAATATCAGAATCACCTGTAACCCAGAAAAGTAAAGAGGGGAAGAATTAAGAAACCGACAAGACAAAAACAAGCTTTTAAGATAGCCAAAGCAAGAAATACAATTAATTCATGGACCCTGTGAAGAACTCCACTATATGCCCACCTGGATCAATAATACTGAGGCAGCAAACTCTGAAGTATTTACCACAGGCAGTTCCCAAATCTACGTTGTCTGCAACAATGGAATGATAAAATAAGGCACAAGAGCAATAACATTACCGAAAAAATTGAAAACAATCGACCAATATAATGACCTCCAATCATCACAAGTACAATGAAACAATCAGAAACTTAGTTTCCACTAAGAGGTGTTCCACAAAAAAATGCGGTTCTCTTCATACCTAAAACCATAAACAACTCACTAGATCTTTTGACAAGTGAATCAACAAGACCACATAAGAAACCATGCAGGCATAATGAATACGCATCTGAACATAAGCTAATCAATCTACAGGTCTCACCATGCACCTCAACTAGCAAATAACAACCAGGCTGTTAAATATTTTAGTTAATATAGCCCAGTGACCAATATTATCAGGTTCACCCTCAACACACAACATATAAATTTAGTTTGCATCCCCAGACTATATACTCGGATATCCTTTTCATAATATCAACCAACTCTATTCATAGAGAATATTTTATTTGGCATTCCATCAAGATCAATATTATCAAAAGCTTTATTGAACCCGACAAATCAACAAAAAAATCCAAAACAATATCAATACAAGAACTTCAGACGAAAAACAAATACGAAAGAATTATTATCAGAGGCACCCAAAAAAAGTAAATCATTTCAGGGAAAGCAATATCAAAAGACCAACAACACTTTTGGGAGCATAAAGAGATATATTGGCATCTAAAAGAATGCAATGAATGGCAGGAACTCACTTCCATTGTAGTGGTGAACTCCAACCTTTGCCAACATAGCATAGTACTCTATCTCGGACTTCCTGATAGGAGGACAGTTGTTGGCAATGATAACAAGTTTTGCTGTAATAGTCGAAGTTAGAGAAACCCAAGTTAGAAAGCAACAATGACTACTCCCTCTCTAACAGGGGATTCTTATCAGGAGATCTGTATCCTGCTCCTCTTTTTTTTAAATATAAACAAATATTCCTATTAACCTCAAAAAAATAATGAAAGGACCATTCACATGGAAAAGGAGGAGATTTCTAGATTGTGACGTGATATTTGCAAGAAAGCAAAGGACATGAACATGCTGTAAAGTAAAGAAAATTATAGCCCGCTAAAGCAAAATGAATAGAGGATTCATTCAACTGCCCCAACTACATGGGGTTGATATCACAACCATCGATTCCTAATTAACCTTGCTACAAAACTAGCCAGCATTGATATAGTCACACATCCCAGATTTCTCCTTAATTATTTATGAAGGCTGCTACCAGTGATTGTTATCTTCAATCCTTAAGTTGAACGAGTATAGATAAGACAAAATTCTCAAAGAAAGGGTATATGTAAGAACAATGTAGCGAGCTTCATGAAATAGTCCTCATTACCTTTTGGCCCCTTGTTTAATTGGTTTAATTAAACATTAAAATAACATCTGATTGGTCCAAAATTGAGAAGTTATTTCTAAATTAACAGCTTAATAACCCCCACAAGAACACTAGTTTAGTAGTTATCGGTCTTCTTAATAATACAATGGAAAAAGGCACACTTTTTTGAAAAATTGATTTATATTATGCTCAAAGAGAAAATCACCAAATTATATGATCCAATAGTCGTTAATAAGGGCCTCTGTAACGCTTCAGAATCCTATACCTCAATTCAATATTTAACACTTCTCAGCTAAAGATTACTATCTTATGGCTAAGTTCCAAACACAGAGCAGAAACTTGCCAAATTATATGATCAAATAGCCGCTAATAAGGGTCTCTGCTATATTGCTGACACAAATGCTACAGAATCCTATACCTCAATTAAATATTAAACCTTTCTCAGCTAAAGAATACTATTTTATGGTTAAGTTCCCAACAGAGCACTAACACGTAGCTTTCTGTAGATTGTTGACTCAAATGCTACAAAATCCTATATCTCAATAGGATATTAACCCTTCTCCCCTAAAATATTAGTCTTTACTTGCTACATTCCACACACGGAGCACCGATACATAGCAAATAAGCAACACGATCCATAACATACTACACATCAAAATTATACCAAATGATTTCTTCGGAGAGTGATTGAGTTTACTAAAAACAATACCTTTAGAGCTTCTAATCGTCTTGAGAACAGTTTTGTATCCCAATGTATATTTCCCGCTCTTCATAACAAGAGCGAGCCTGTTGTTAATGCTCTCATGAGTCTTCTTCTGCGAAATTCAACAAAACAGACCAACCCTAGTTTAGCATTTTTCATGATCCGATTGGTACACACACACATACTGAATGATGAAGAAGAGATACTTACGGTCTTCTTTGCAGCAACCATGGTGGATTCCGGTGAAAAGAAGCTACGTCGGAGAAGATTGGAGGAAGCAAACTGCGACGACGGCGGCGAACAAACCCAGAAATGTGTGGAGGGTTTCGAATATATAAACTGAACGTGCCCTAGGGTTTGGGTTTTGAGGACTGATAAGCCCAAATTCTTCTGAGCCCAAATGTTAAGTCCATTTAAGTCCCTATTTTATGTTGGTTCCTAACGTTTGCAACTCCAAAAACTAGTTATGAAAATCTCGTGTTTTGCACGAGCTCAATATTTATTCATTAATTTATTTTTGAATAATATTCATATATAATCATTCAAAAAATATTTAATTATATTTCATAATTATAATTTGGGTAATTACATTTTATAATTATAGTTATAGTAGCGTTTGTATAATTTGTATACGTTTGTATAATTAGCTATATAATTTGCAATGTTTATGTATTTCACTATACGATTCATGCACAATGTTTGTATAATTCGCTATATATTTTGATTCACGCATAGTATTTATATAAATTACACAAATTATACAAAACTCAAACTATAATTGCATGTTGTTGTTTGCTACAAATCATAATTAATTCAAACTACAGCTACTTTTGTTAATTAATTAGTATTTGTTTACTTATCTGCATAATTGTTTCTTTGTTTAAGTAGTAATAATTAAGTTGTCTAATTAAATTAAAACAAATATTATTAATATTGATAAATTCTAAGTGATGATGATTAAACGATTTTAATTTTTTACTCCAAAATAAATTATAACATATATTTATGTGGTAGTAAATCATTTTATTTTCTGGTCAAATCTAATATGAAGAGGTCCATTGAAAAGTCCATAAGTAAAGTATCTTTTGTCGTTGATTGCTGATTTTTTACTCAAAATAGTTATAAAACATACATAAATAATACCGACATAAAACATCTTAAAGATACCTCAACATAAGAGTTTTTATGCTATATACATCCCTTCAACTATCAAAAATGTGTTCAATTAACAATCAAGTGACAAAAACAATAAGTATATAAGCTAAAACTATTTGGATATATCATGTGGTATCTATTGCCTACAAAGGCTATCTTGTCAACTATTATCAATTGACAAATGTACCTTGCAAAAAGGGTTATATTTTGCTTACAAGAATTATACAATGTCTAAAAGGATCATATCGAAACTTTGTAGATCTATATTGAAGTCTACTGGCTTTTGAATTTTTTAATGCTTAAGTAGAGATTAATGAATCTCGGTAAAGCCTTGTGTGCTTGAAATATAGTTATAGGAGTCCAAAAGACTTATATACAACTACAGAAGCTCAAACGGCTCAAGATAGAGAAACATGAGCTAAGCGTGCTCAAGATACAATAAATTTTAGGAAAAATGTGGCTAGTTCTCGTAGCCACATTGTCTTATTCGATGATGTTAACTATTGTAGTTGATATAGACATTCCTCGTTATATTCTATTATTAGTGATCTCATATTTAGATAAGGCACCATAATTTTTCATATAAGTTACTTATAATCATATCGCTTGCCTTCAAGCTATTTGATTGTTTGTTGTTGCCCCAGTAGTTATTGTAGTAAGCTACAAAAATATGATATTTGCATACGAGCCTATATAGAGCTTGTCTAATGGGATATTGAAATGAATGATTACCTTCAGAACAAATATCAAATTAATAGACTAATATTATTACCTACACGATTATTAAAATTTGATCATTCACAGGGTATTTGATTGCCTAATGGGGTATGTGTTAATGTCCACGAGGCTATATGTTAATGTCCAAGGGGCTATGTTGATGCCCAAGAAGACTATATAATGCTTATGCAATTATACTAATACCTAGAAGATTTTTTTATACATCGAGAAATTCGTTTGTGGCCTTTTCTTTAGATCAATCACAACCTTCGAAACTCAGTGGATAATAGGTCCGCCTCTCTACCCTTCTCCATTAAATACCTAAATTCACTTTATATGGTGCAGGGCTTAAATCCGTGACTTCATCTACAAATTCTCCATCTTTTACAACATGAGCTAGGCCCTAAGAGCCTAATGCCTACGGGGATATTTGATGCTTAAAAAGACTATGATGCCTAGAGAGTCATATTGATTCCCGAGAGGGTTATAAGATGCCTATGCGACTATTAGAAGTTGTTATTTCATTCTGAGCTATAAAATGATTGAGGGGCTATTGAGATGTAGTGA
Source organism: Solanum ossicruentum (assembly GCA_025774065.1). Lineage (NCBI taxonomy): Eukaryota > Viridiplantae > Streptophyta > Magnoliopsida > Solanales > Solanaceae > Solanum > Solanum ossicruentum. Next base: position 3,280,647 of record JAOTQR010000001.1, on the reverse strand, counting down.
TTGCCTATGATACTTCAAGACTGCCAATAAAAGTATATAGATTGAATTTGCACTTTTCAAGCTTATGAGGCCCAAATTGATGACTGTGTTTGTACGTTTTGAACTTATGAACGCTCAATTAGATTGTTGTTTGACTAGTTTTAGTTTATTAGATTCACAAGTAGGTTTGTACACTCATTTTATTCTTAACTTTCTAACATGATTGCTTTTAGTATATATGATACATAGTTATTTTATTACCTTCATATTTGACATGTGAGACAGTTTCATTCTTGCCTACAAATCTCCATAAACACATACACAAGTCTCATCGATATTGTAGTCGAGTCTCAGCAGATTAATCAACCTTTGTCCTTTCAAAGTTGTTGGGCCTAGAGATTTCCTAGTGTTTTGTCATGTTTAGATGATGGTTGTCATGACCCAGACCTGGGGTCTAGAAGTGACATGGCGAATAGGAACCCGAGAGTCGCCAAACAAGCCTCAAAGTACCCATATTCACATCATCAATTTTGAAGCGTAAACAAATTAAATATTAAAGACATAGTTCTAAGGGATGGGAAAGTAAGACTCACGATATGGGGATATCATAGGGAAAATGATTAACATGATTCACATAACACATAGCACATAAAGACTAAGGGACAGGTAAGTATGACTCACTCTATGGAGGCAATTCGGGACTTAGGATCTTCCGCACTCCCACATCAAACATACATACATATCATAATTCTCATAATCAATCCATAATAGTCATATCCAAAAGATATCCATAACCGTAAGCTCCAAATACAACACATAACACATAGATCCGACAAGAGTCTACAAGATGTCCAACAATGCCTCTAGACATAATATAGGATGAGGGTCAAGATACGTCCTGGGCTCACTCCCAAAGTAAATAATATAGACAAGACATCATAGGTAGAGGAACGATGGATTGTCCTTGAAAGATATGACTCGCCACAACAATTATCTCAAGATCCAATCTAGCTATTATATGGTGGATGAAGGTAGCCTCCGGTCCCTACATGGTGAGATTATGTAGGCAAAAATATGTGTTAGTACATTTGAATATATTAAGTATGCGAGATGCAATGCATGTGACTTACCAAACCTGCACTTCAATATTATATGATAAGGGTACATAATATAGAAATAACCATATATCATAGAATGTAATATAACAAGATGGTATGAAATTCATGATGCATGAAATGAAAATGAGGCTCATATATATAGTGGGGATGTAGCCATAACCAACATCTCAAACTCATGCAAGATATTACATTAGTTTGCCTGATGTTAACCTCCTATCGCGTTAGATAAGATTAAATGCCAAAGGTAATCTACACCACACCTTATGACCCGGTCATTTCGTATGTGGCGACCACCTTCCTTACGACCCAGTCATTTCAGAAGGATTTCCTTATCAAAACATATCTTTTCATATCATAAATAAATAGTCATCCCTTCGACCCGGTCATTTCGGTGATGACTACCATTTATATATTGACACATAGTTCAAGAAAAGGAGTATGGACCTTTGGGGATAATCCACGGCGACATCCAATCCATCGGTGTTAGGTCATCATCCCACTAGAATACATGCTTATAAAAGAGGCATAAGCTTTCAAATCGTTTTCGTGCATTCTTGGGCTTAAAGGCCAAACCACATTCATAACAATTCATACTTAGGCTCAAATGCTAAATCATAACTCATAGTCATAATACTCATGCATACGAATAGCTTATTCCTACATACATAATAGTGCAAGCATCCATAATGGTGAAAGAGTCATAATTATAGATATGTGTGTGATCACATTCTTATCATAACTAATATCTTATCAAAATCATATCACAATACATAATTGGGTTTAACCCAATTCATAATCTCCATAATAATCCAATCTCATGAATGCAAATGCTATAAATGATGCAAGGAAAATATGGATAATTAAGATTCAATCTAAAATCAATAATACAATATGAAATTCTAATGAAAACATGATTAAATCCACATTTAAAATCATAATATAATCACCCATGCATAAACAAGTCTTAAAAAGGGACATGCATATTCATTTTGATAACTGTATGTAAATCATCATAATAGGGCTTAAGTAACTTAAAATCATCAAATATGTATAGCCCATATATCGATTTAATTTAATAAATCCAAATAATGAAAACCCACATTCAAAGAGAGCTTAAATTCATGAAATTTGACTGAAAAGATTTGGGTCTCCTTGATTGGAATGAATCAAGGATCAAACCCACATATCTAGACTCAATGAAGAAATTCCAAGAGAAGATTGAAGGAGACTTGAATTTGCCTTGATCTCCAAGTTGAAAATCTTCAAGAGTTATTGAGAGGAATTATGTAAGAGTTTAAAATGTGAAGAGTGAGTTTTGAATGTTAGGAATACAATTTAGGTAATTTGGAGGTCTTAAGATAGCTTAGGAAGTTATAAAAGACCCTTAGGAGAAGCCACAATTATAAAAATACCATTAATGAAGAAAAAATCATTTTCCTTGCTAGGGGTCCGTGAAGAGGTCTCACAGTCCATACAAGGTTTCACGGACCGTGAAACCCACCCCTATAGGAACACTTAGGCAAATTCCCAGAAAACTCTGAACAGATGGGCTTTATAAAAACGGGCATAAATTCTTCATCCGAACTCTAAATAAGATGAAACCAAGTGAATTGGAAATCTAATTCAAAGAGATTTAATTTGATAGGTCGTGAGCCACCCAATTCCTTTTATGCTAAGAGATATGACCCTTTAAAGTTGACCCTTCTATCGTACTTGTGAAAAACTTAATCAATGAAATTCCTTTGAACTTAACTTGATATAGGAGACCCATGATGACCTTAAACAACATAAATAGGTTGAATTGAAGGCTTGAAAGTGAACTTAGCTTGAGCTTGAAGATCCCATACTTAGAATATTTTTTAGCCAAAAGTGAGTCATACGATTGGCCACACGGGTCGTGTGGCTCCACACGGTCTATATCACTGCCCCATGGCACCAACCTGAACCAAAATAAATTATTCCATGTCAAAAGTGAAGCAACACTTATAATTTTCCCCACCTTGAAGGCCATACGGCCCCTGTGCCTTCACACAGTCTGTGTGAAGTGGCTGTGTCCCCCTACTTAGCTCCAAACATTGGTGTTCCAAGCTCAAGACAATCACACGACCCTCCACATGGTCCGTGAAGTGTAATATGGCCCATGTAGGGACCAAGTGTGATGTTCCTTAGCCCAAAACTCCACTCCAAGGCGACACACTCAAAATTAATGACAAGTATCATTTCACTGGAAGCCACATGACTCGTGTGACCTCAATTGGCCATGTGGTCTCCCTTGAGATGACACTTGGTCCAAATTTTGTGCAAAACGAAATTCTTAAGTTCCGATGAAGTCGTACAATATCTAGATCATTACAATGGGTATGTCGGTACATTATCCTAACTAAACATATTACTCATAGAAGCTTGTAGTTTTTGAGTAATATAGATGTTCATTGTTAGCTATGCTAGCCTTATTGTTGTGTGTGTGTGTGTATATATATATATATATTCAGTTTACATGTTTCTAGATATCATGGTGGCCTCGACAACTTGCATAATGTTATTTGATTATAGATATTATGATTCCTTGATAATCTATACATGATTTAATTTTTATTATGTATAAATTGTTGGGGTTATCTGAATTTATTATAGAATATATTGACAGAAATCTTGTCGTCCGAGGACTTATTTTTAACTCAACATGTACTTATTTGTTTGTTTGATTTTATGTCTGGTATTACGTTTATAAGTGATAATATAACGGTCTAGCATGGGCCAACTTAAAGTCAAGTATTGCACCCAAACTAAATTGCACTCCTTGAGTTTGGAATGTGACAAGCTAACCTCAATGTGACTAAGTAATAAAAGGAAAAACATGTATTATTATTATTATTATTATTATTATTTATTGTTATAATACAAGTGTCCTTTTTAAAATGATTGCACAAATTTTTTAATGTCCTTTCGACAATAAATATAGTTTGTAGCTAAAATAATTTTACGCAATAAATGATACTTTATTCATTTTAAAAAGAATGACATGTTTTTCATTCTAGTTCGTTTGAAAAAGAATGGCCTTCTTTTAGCAATATTTTAAGTTTCATTTTCCACATGGCGTGTTTAAAGTCTCAAAATTAAAAGACATTTTGGTACATTTAACATAACTTTAATTTAAGATTACAAAATTGAAAAATATTTCTTTTTAATTTTTAAAATTTGGTGCCAAATCAAAGTAGATCATTTTTTTTAAACGAAGGGAGTACACTTTTTATAGCTGGGTTTGTCCCACCCAAATTCCCATTTGGCCATTTCCACGATACATGTCTTTCTGCAACCTAAAATACTTTCTACGCAACATATGATACAAATTTAGTTTTTTTTTTTGAAATTAAATGATGTTTATACAAAAAATACTATAAACGATAGTATAATTTTGAGGAGTCGTGTGGTTGAAAATGAACTATCTTGGGATAAGTTGTTCCTCCATGTATATAAAATAACTTATTCTATCACTAAGACAAAAATAATGTGATAAATAATTTAAAGACCACCTAATGTTGCCAACCAAATATGGAATAAAATAATGAGAAAAGACAAAACTAACACCTAAAGTTGTCCCAAATTTTCAAAAAAAATACCTTTAACTATATGGGGATCCTATTACCCCACAAAAGTATTAAATAACTTTGTAAATAGATCACCTTGACTCATTTTTTTATCAATCCTAAAATTTAATACGCGTGTGATGTCCACTTTCCTTTTAATTAAGTAATTTAGTAAAAATATTAATAAAATATGAGTTTAACCCGACCTAAAATATTGAGCTTGCAACTTAACTTGATTCAAACTTCCATTGGCCTTAATATCATGAGAAGTTACAGATGAGAAGAGTACGAAAAAAAATCCATCGATGAGAAATGACCAAAAAATGTAGTAGATAGTAGCATCAGCACCAGTGATGATGATAATTACAGTTTAGTTTTCGGAAAAATTGAAAGTTCTGAAGCAACTTCTTCCGGTCAACAATGGTGAATTAAAAACAGATCTATTCGAATAAATAATTGATTATATTGTTCTCAAAACTCAAATCTGCATTTTACAAAAATCTGCTTGATATTTATAACAATGCAGCATCTGTTCAGTCCCAAATTGATAATTGATTCCCCTCGAATCTCTTTAGAGGGTGGTCGAAAGAAGTTAGAAAGTTCTTACCTACTTGGTTGATTTCATTTGACAGAAGATAATTTTTTTTAAAACCTTCAACCAACTACTCTTCTGAAAAAATTGAGAAAGATGAAAGAGGAAGTAACTAAATAATAGGAAAAGAACTCATAGTGACGCTCTTTAATTCATTTTTAGAAGCAAAAATTCTCATTCCCGCACTTTATTTGCATGAAAACAAATACAGAAATTTGAGACAATTCAAAAGTTACTTTATATTTTTTTTCTAAAATAATACTTTCATCTTATCCTACCTCACACCAAACGACTCAAGTTATGTTCGTCCCGCCTCAACTCCCATTTGGCCATTTCTATATTGTAGTAGAAGTACAGATAGAAAAAACAAGGGGAGTAAAAATCAACTTCTCCTTTTTATGTGGGAAATTAAGTAATTACAGAATACTTTTGGGGGATAAACGAAAACCTTTTATCTCCTTAAAACTCCAAAATCTAATATTTACTTTCCACCCCTCGCCAATCTTCAATTCTCCATTTTCCACTCTTAATTTCTACATCTACAAAAAACGCAAATACAGTACTTCACTCTGAGCTAGGGTTTCTCTCTCTCCGATTTCCCTCCGCCACCGTCTATGGCTGAAGTAATGGATGCTCCGGCGGAAGGTTTAGAACGTCGCCGTGAACGAAGCAAAGAGAATCCGAACAAGTCTACCGAAGACCCGCCGGCATCTTCTCCCCCACCGCCTCCTCCTCCGCCGAGACGCGGCCGTGATAGAGATTCACGGGAACGGAGGGATGATAGGGATTTTGATCGTCGAGGTGGTCGTGGAGACTATTACGATCGTAATAGGTCTCCTCCTCATCCTCCGCCTATTCGAGAACGTGACTACAAGCGTGGAAGGCCTAGCCATAGCCCTCCTCCCCCTCTTCATCCTTATCGAGACCGCCGTGGTGGATATTCACCTCCTCATCGCCGTTCGCCTCCTTTTCCACCTTACAAGCGCTCTCGTAGAGATGACTATGATGGCCGCCGTGGAAGCCCTAGAGGTGGTTTTGGGCACGGCGATAGAAGGTAAATCGTGAAGCTTTTTCTCTGTGTATGGTTGTAATTCCTCTTATAAATCTTCAATTATCAGTCTGATTAGCCAACCAGTAGGGATTTTTATGGATGACCCCAGTTAGGTTGGGACTGAGGCGTAATTATGGTTGTTATAGGCTTATAGCTAAGCAGTAGGATTACATAAATGGCTAAGTGGAGAAGTAGAGGGGCAGGCAGACCCATGATTCACCTTGTTTCAAGCTGAAATATGATAGACTTCTGGGTTACAATAAGAGGTGGTAGGAACTTACATATATACTAAAGTAAATGTGGTGAAATATAACATTGGTTGGTCCATCAGTGTGCTGGATTAGTATAGGCAACACAGTATACTCCGAGGGCATTGCCCATTTCCCCTAAGAAATTGCCATGAAAATGCTTAGGTGCTGACGGAGGTTGCCTAAGGTTGGGCTTTTTGAGGGTTTAGAATTATTATAATAGCCATGTGAAGCTGAACAAAGTAGCTTCTGTGAGGTTCCAGTTTTGGTCCCTTGTATAATGTGCATATTTCCTGAAAAATGTAACTTTTTTAGCTTCCAGTCTGGTCGGTCTCAGTGTTGTGAAGCGAGAAAGTGGAAAAAGAGTATGCTTCTAGTACTGAAGTGTGAAGCGCGCTTCAAGAAGCAACAAAAGGCTCAATTAAGCGCTGTCTAGGATTTTTTTTTAGAAAAATAGTTAAGACTTTAAATTAGCCAAATATTTTTGCATGACCGTGAACTGTGACTGCTGGTTCTTCTTCTGCGACTCCAGTCTCCAGGTAAGTTATTCTTCTCCGACTCCAGTCTCCACGTAAGTTCTTCTCCTCCTCTTCCTCCTCCTCCTCCTCCAATTCTTCTCTTCTTCTCAGTTCTTTTTCTGTTTCTCTGCGTCTTCTTCTGCTAGGGTTTTCCTTTTTCAGCTCTGTGCAGTTACTCTGCGCTTCTGTTTATATTTGATAGTGCTTATTATGCTCTGTTTTATTTTTTCTTTTAAAAATTTGCTGCTCTGTTTCTTTTTTTTTTTTTTAAAAGAATTAGTGTGTATTTTTTCGTTTAGTGACTGAAATCACTGCTGTTTTTGAGTTTTTGCTTGTAGTAAATTGTATTTTATCTATGCATATATGATATTTTTTTATTTTTATCTTTATACTAAATAGCGCTTTATTTGAAAAAAAAGTGTGCGCTTCACTTCTTGCTTCTGTGAAGCAAGCCCTCGTCACCTTTTTCCGCTTCTCGCTTCTCAAAACACTGGTCGGTCTTATAATACACATATTTGAACAATGACATTGATTACATCTGTTGTTCAAACAACAACATTGATAACACGTTAATCATGACTTTGGTAGGTTGGTCATATCAATCCTCTACACCAATTCTGCCCTCTTTGTGTCTGTTTCATTGCAATATTTTATAATAGGCTTTCTATTTGAAGACTGACAAACCTTTTGTTTAGTTCAAGCTCAATTACATGTTAAAGACAGATGCAATTCTGTCTGTCTGCGATAGCAGACATATTAAGGTGCCAACATTGTACGCAAATGTGAAATTGGAGGATAGAGAGCTTTTTTTTTCAGAACTAACAAGTTGTATTTATTAAGCACCAAATAGTATCAAGGAGATTCTTGCTATTTCGTAACTAATGTTCTGGGAAAAGCTGGGCTATACTGCTTTGATGCTTTACCATTCATTCAATTGAAATTATTTCATTGTAATTACCCTCTTCCCTCGTGCATTGTCTTCTGAATAAAATCTACATAACCTTTTCATCAATAGGTTCCTATCTTGTGTTTTCAAGTTCTTGATCGCTAATTCCTTTCTTTGTTGATGGACGGTACTCCATTTGACTAAGTGGAAATCTTGCTTCTTTTCTACCTTGATGGATATTGGAAAAATAGACGTAACATAAGATGGCATGGAATCCAAAACTTGATTTTGTAAGAATTAAGAGACCCCAAGAGAATGGTATTGTCTCTTCCAGTTTGCTACTCTCCTTTCACATTTCTCTATTACACCTTGCCAAATATTTTTTTTTCTGTTTTGCCCCTTAAAGCATGCCCAAGTACACTGTTGGGGTGGGGGTTAATTTTTTGTTTGACACCCAAGAATGCTAGATGAGACCTTGCATATTCTGGACTGAGTTAACTAGAAACAAGCTGCTTTTGACCGGTAAGCATGGTGTCCTGAGACATTAAAAGCATTTAGGATCACTTATGTCAGATTAATAAGCTTATGACAACTGAACAAACTTTGTTTGCATAATTACTTGAAGCAGTACCATCCATGCTTCGGGATAATGAACTGCATTTTTTTAGGAATTCTTAATACACTCTACTTGCATTTAACACATTGCCGTCTAACAAGAGTTGTTAGTAGAAATATGTCACTACTTTCTCTGGTGAACAGAAAAGGGACCCGTTAATAGCTTTAGAAAACAGATAATACTCAACATTGCTTGGGAAACCCTATGAGCCCTAGATCAGTGATGACAGACTGATTGTAGGAAATAAAAGGATTTTATGGATGGTAAGTTAAGTGGAAATCTTCCAATCTATTATTATTAAGGTGGCCAATTTAGTTCTCGGTATCAGCTTCCATAACATCCCTGGTGGCCAATTTAGTTCTCGGTATCAGCTTCCATGACCAGAGGTTATTAACCTTATTCAGTATACAGATCTGCTTGTAGCATCTTTCACTGTGATAATGTTCTTTTTCCCCTTTTGAAAGTGTCAGGTAGGTTCTCATCAATGGTGAACTTCTCTATTCTGGAAAACATACCCATTTCCCAACCTCATATTTACCTTTTTAGTTGCACTTCCCAAATATTGGAAAGTATATTTTGTGCAGTGGAAGAGTCCTTACTAAGGAATGACACACCGAGATTGGAAATATATAAAAGCATGATCAGCTGTTATCTGTTAAGTAAGAAAAAATATAAATAGGGAAAATAATGAATTTCTGCCTGTTTTTTCTCGTCTTTATTTGTACCCTTCTTTGGTTTTCCAAAGTAGCATCATTTGTACTGTTGTCTTTGTTGTTCATGTTCCTTCTTCGTGGCATTCCTTAAAAATATTATTGTTCTTATGAGTTTGGCCTTGTTCTTACGATTTTTCTGCATTTCCAAATTTGGTATTTTTTGTTGCGAACTATCGTGCGAGTGTTCTTATGATGTTGCTTTGAAAACTTCTTGATATTGCAGATATGGTTATGACCATCAAGGTGGTTATGAGCGTGAGATGGGGGGTAGACCTGGTTATGCTGACGAGAGACATCATGGAAGATTTGCAGGACGCTCGTCAGGTGGCTATCGAGGTGGTCAGTCTTATTTATATTTTACTCAATCTCGGATGGAGCCAAAGATTGACTATTTTTTGGCCTTGGAGTATGATGGAATAAAGCAAAATGACTCTTTAA
>JAOTQR010000001.1:3257055-3270801 GCA_025774065.1 Solanum ossicruentum | reverse complement strand
TTAGGCTGCATACATCCGACCCCCCCTCACCCCGCAATGAGCGGGAGCCTTTTGAGGCACTGGGGTATGTTGTTGTTTACTCTCTTTGAGTATCGGCTATCAGTGGGTGTGTTAAACGTGTAGTATTTCTGCTATTTAAAGTTTTAACTTTTATTTTGAGTAATATATATTTTAGAGTGCATTATATAAATATCACTGCTATATAGGATTGTCAATTAGCAAATTTTGTCCTTTATTTTTGTCGTCTTAGATGGTTCCCTTATAATCCATTCATGTCTTCGGCAAACTTGAGGGAGAATGTTCATATGTGAATCTTTCTGATAGTCTTTTAGGTGCAGCCTGGTTGATTTGAAATTCTTAGCTTTTAGTCTAGTGATATTTTTCATGATCAAATTATTTGTTCCAAACTACTTTTGGCACTTGGTATTTCCAGGGAAGGCGTTTTGACCTATATTTATTTTTTGCTAGACTGGGGCCCTGGTCGAGGAGGATTTGCAGATACTTTTGGCCCAGGGAGCACTCAAATGTACAAGTTTGTCTCATAAATCATCTCTCTTTCCAGTGTTCTCTTTTATGCCTTTATACCTCCTAGCAACTTCTATGATTGTGAACGAGCATCCTTCCCCTCCATACTCCCTTCTAGTTAAATACAAATTAAGTATTATACATTCCTATAGTAGGGGTTTAGTTTGCAAGTAACGAGCTCAGCTGCATGGTGAATGCTATTATTTGAGTGGAAGTGCTTGCTCCCATGTTATCTTTGTCATGGAACATTATGATGACTAATTTCTTTGTCTCTGGTTTTCATTTGTGGCATCAAGAATAAAACAAGAAAATTGTGTTCTATGTGAAAGTGACGTGAGGTAAACGTGAAGAAAAAGAGAAGATATTTTTCCAGGTCTGCTTGGATGGAAAAGGAAAGTAAAATAGTAAGAGGCTGTTTGAATTGGCTTATTTTAGATGTTTTTACGCCAAGCACTTTTCGTGTGTTTAGGTAAAATAAATAATTGCTTTTAAGCACTTTAAGCCAAAGTATAACAAAAATAAGCTAAAAGTCATAAGTTATAAGTCCATCCAAACAGGCTCTAAGAATGTGGGGTGGTAACTTACATAATCACCTTCTTACCACCTACACCCCCTCCCCGTGCAAAAAAGAACTTTTTCAGAGGTGTCTTTTTCAACAAGACACAGTTTGTAAATGTGATCCTCTCCTTCATTAAATGCCAGACGATTAACTCCCATGCTCCTCCTTTTCCTTTTCCATTTCCATTCAACCAAATAGTACTTTTATGCATGAGAGTATGAGACTTTTCCATGAATTTTTGTGTGATTTGCTTTCAGTTGAATTGTTATATGAAAATGACTTGGGAATAGTATTATTTCATCAGTCTTTCTTAAAATTTGAAATGGAGTTGTCATTTGGTTTTAATAATCAATGCACTCTTTTGAACATGCTGCAGAGAGGGATTGAAGTCTTATAAGCAATTCATTCAGGAGCTTGAAGATGATATCTTGCCAGCTGAAGCTGAGCGCAGGTGAGACTGAAAACTAGATGATATCTTGTTCTTTGGATGCTTCCATTTAAGCTTAGTTTATTGGACTCAGTGTAACTTGCATATCTTTTTGTTTTGGGTACATTTTGTCTCATTTATGTAAAAATATATGTCCCTGTAAAATTATGCAGGTATCAAGAATACAAGTCTGGTTATATAGAAGCACAAAAAAGAGCTTATTTTAACGCTCATAAAGATGAAGAATGGTACACTTCCAGCTCACCTAGCTTGCCCTACTATCTGTATTTGTTTGAGCTCTCTAATAGAAGTTCTTTGTATATGCAGGTTGAAAGACAAATACCATCCGACAAACTTAATTTCTGTTATTGAAAGGTACGAGTTGATAAATTGCACAGAATTTTTGTGGAGGGGGAGGTGCTCTTGTTTGTTACTTGGACTAGCTGCTTTTATACCTTTTACCTGTTGTTATAGTCAGGTGTATGATTTTGGTTCTGCTAAATCTTCCCTTCTGTTTTTATTTCCTGTAGGAGGAATGAGCTTGCAAGGAAATTGGCGAAGGATTTCTTACTTGATTTGCAGAGTGGAACTTTAGACATGTAAGATCTGTTTGTTCTCAATTTATGGAATGTGCAAGATGAAATAATGTACTGCTTGCTGAAGTAATACATCTTTGCATAAAATAGAGGTCCTGGTGTTACACCTCCTCCAAACAAATCAGGACAGTCGAGTGAGCCTAATTCTGATGAAGAAGCAGATGAAAATGGCAAAAGGAGGCGGCATGGGAGGGGACCCACTAAAGACACCGACTTACTTTCAGCTGCTCCAAAGGCTCACGTAGTGAGTTCTGACCCCAGAAGAGTTCAAATTGATGTTGAACAAGCACAGGCACTTGTGAGGAAGCTTGACTCAGAGAAGGGAATAGAGGATAACATTTTATCTCGGTCTGATAATGATAGGGGAAGCAGAGACAAGTCTCATGGTTCCTCAGGCCCAGTTATTATCATAAGGGGTTTAACTTCTGTAAAGGGTCTTGAGGGAACTGAGCTACTTGATACACTTCTAACCTATCTGTGGCGCATTCATGGGGTGGATTATTATGGCCTGACTGAGACGAATGAAGCTAAGGGTCTTCGGCACGTGAGAGTGGAAGGCAGGGCTTCTGATGCAGCAAGCAATGGAGCAGAGTGGGAAGCAAAAGTAGATTCACGTTGGCAAGACAGGCTGAAGGGGAAGGATCCGTTGGAAATAATGGCTGCAAAGGAAAAACTTGATGCTATTGCTGCTGAAGCCTTAGATCCCTATGTCCGTAAAATCCGGGATGAGAAGTATGGCTGGAAGTATGGTTGTGGAGCCAAGGGTTGTACAAAGCTCTTCCATGCATCTGAATTCGTCCATAAACATTTAAAGTTGAAACACCCTGATCTGTCGGTGGATCTGACTACTAAAGTGCGTGAAGATTTGTACTTCCAAAACTATATGAAGTAAGTGCAGTACACAGTAATATCTTATTTTCCACCTTCTTACTTTTATTTTCAAGGCTAAAGGCTTTAAATGATCTCAGTGATGAAAATTCTCCTGGTGGGACTCCTGTAATGCTGCCATCCCTGCCGGTAATCCACCCATTTCTCCTTCTTTTTGTTAACATTTTTTTGGTTTCTTGCTTCACGTGTGTATGAACCTCTTTAACTCTCTACTCCAGGCTGCTTCTCATACTTTTTCTAATGATGACTATGTAATTCTGTAGTATCCAGCTATTATGTCTTGTGAACTTTGCTGCTTTCTCCCATTATTCTTCGTGTTGAAGGATCTCAAAAAAAACAAGCTGGAAGATTTTGTCATATTAATTTTGCAGTCGATTGTGGTCTGGACAAATTATACATGGACTGTAATAGAGGATATTATTTCCGTAAATAATGGCTGCTATTTGTTTGTAATGTTGTTAGATGTTTGGTTAATGGTATTAAAAAGGATATATTATCATCTAAATATCTGTTTTATTTAAATTACATGCAGATTTAGTTCTTGTACATCTTTGTCCCAAATAGAGTAAAGGATATGGAGGATTTTTGTTATAGGATCTATGTAACAAGCTCTAAGTAATTCGGGATTGAGGTGTAGTGGATTGATTGCTTGTGCATATTCTTTTAAATAAATAATTAGTATAATATAATAAAGAACTTAAACTTTTAATCAACAATTATAATAAAGAGAAGAACAAAAAGAAACAAAATTTAAAACGAGGTAAAATAAATTACAAGATCAATGAATAGAGGTTATAGGGTTTCCATTATTCATCACGTTTTGAACCTTGTGCCATTGGTCTCAGGGATTTCTCGGTTATTGGAAAATGATATATGAATAGATAAATGATGCATTTCCCAAAACTATATTTCCAAAACATTCTTATCATTTAAATTGTAATGCCATAAAACATACTAGAAGGAAAAAAAGAGTTGATATATTTGATGTTTTGAAGGTACTGACATTGCTATTATCAGTTATTGATCATAGGGAAACCAAATTTGGCTACAAGTTCCTGATTATTAAACTTGTGATTTGATACCACGACTATATTCAATAACAGAAAGCGGAAGAACCTCTTTGAATTTGTCCAAGTGATAAAGATTTTTAGACTGGAGTCCATCTTCGATTTATGGGTTGTGCCATAAATCACATAACACGAAATATGTGGTAGGCACAACCCATCTCATGAGCTGAACCAAATCTAGTATTTCTTTGGAGAAGGAAGTCGTATCGTGCCATTTATCAACCTAGTATTGAAGCTAGAAACAACAGATTTTTCAGTCATTAAAAACACGTATACTGATGTCACTGGTGGTTGGGACAAGTGTGCTTCAGTACTTCATTCTACCTCCATTTCCATTTATATGGCATGCCCTACCAAATGAAAAGGGAGTCACATGAGCAAGTTAAAAGTTTGAATGCCTAGACTCTACATGGAATTTTGGTCTTTCTTAGTTGACATTTTTATTGAAATTATAGGTTCTCTACTTACTCTTGCAAAAGAAACATAATTATATACTTTGACAGGGTATAGACTTCAAGGAAAAAAAGGGGCTTTTGAAACTTATGCTCTTAGATATGACAACATTTGTTGTGGCTACAATACTTTTGAGACCTGTGGTTTTAAACATGCCATAACATTTGTGTGTTTATCAATGCTTGTCATTAATGTAAAATAGAAAGTTCAAGTTAAATTGGTTCCAAATATAGTAAAATGACACTTTTCTGGAACAAACTAATAAGGAGATAGTTCCTTTAATTTTTTTTGGGGGGAAAGGAGGATAGTGTTTTTAAAATCATTGAGAAAGTTTTAACAATGATGAAGTTAACGCTTCTTGATTGATTTGTCCTTGTGTTATAAGAATGTGTGAAGTATTTGTTTGGATGCAAAAACTACTCGCATGCCCTCTCAGACAGAAAATTGTTGACAGTTAATGCATGTCTTAACCCTAAATGTTACCTTCACATGTGATGCCAATTAGTGATGTTTAACATATTTGGTTTGGTTTGAACTGAGGGGGTGTTTGGCTTTTTTAAGTGGCTTATAAGTTCAAAGCCAAAAGCCGTAACTCTTACTCAAGAAGTCTTGCAAAAGAAAGGCAGACAATTAAGGTGTTTTCTTTGCAACATAACAGGGTAAACCAATAAGCATCTGTTTTTACATTGCAAGTTCACCACTTAGTGATGGAACCTTTTCCTCGACATTACAAGCATTAGCTGGATAATGCCAGAGCACACATCAGATCTTTTGAGTTGTTGGATTAGGAGGGGAGGAAGTAAGTCTATAAAGATGGTGGAGATTAATATCAATCATGTAAATGGTGGTCAATATGGAAGGGAAGAAATGGGAGATGTATTAAAGATAAGGTTCAATTCCGTACATTAAGCAAAATAGAATTGTCTTGTACTTTCAGTTTTTTGTTGTAAACAATTTTGTATAGAAGATGTAGATGAGATAGTAGATTTGATAGGAAGCTTGTAAGTGCTATTTTTTTGTGGGGGGGGGGGGGGGGGGGCATAAGTTGGGAACACCCAAATTTTGGCTTTTGTGGTCCTTTTTCAGCTTTTAAAGAAAAAGTGCTTAAAAGCACTGATAGTGTTACCCAAACACTTCCATAACTAAAAAAGAGCTTAAAAGCCAATAAAAATAAGCCAATCCAAACATCCACCAAGTTATTTTGTGTCTGTGACATCTTCATTGCTGTGATGAATTTGCATCAGCTGGGATTGTTCTTGTTGTTACCACTTGTGTTATAAGGCTGCTTCTATTATTTGTCATCTGTGCTTCAATGCTGTTTATCTTTTTGCATTCGTGCTTATGTGACATGGGCATATTGTCCTGAAGGAGTTAGTCCGTCTTAATATGTTAATTAATTGAATAAGAGAGCGTTTTGATCTCATGTAGTAATCTGTCCCCCTTTTATAGAACTTCAAATCAGTGGTGAATTTAACAGCATGATGGTTCTATGCAGAAAGAGAAGCCATTAAGACGTCGACCGGGGCTAGATGGCCGATTGAAGGATGACAGAGGGAACCGTAGAGATCAGGATGGACGTGCTAATGGTGGAGAAAGGTTTGATATGTCTGAAAATCCACAATCTGGGGATTTTCAGTCCAATAATGATGGTACTGCTGGGGGGAATCCCGATGAAGAAATGTTTGATACTTTTGGTGGACAAGGGATTCCAGTTGCTCCTTTCCCTTCAGATATGGCTCCTCCACCAGTATTGATGCCTGTTCCTGGTGCTGGGTAACTTAAAATGATTCTTTCCCATAACTTGTTAAATTTGCAAAATCCAAGTCTTAGCTACGACTAGGATATCACTATTGAATTTTGATTTTTTTTTTCATTTTCACTGCAAATGTAGTCCTCTTGGTCCATTTGTTCCTGCGCCCCCTGAAGTGGCAATGCGAATGATTCGAGAACAAGGAGGCCCTACTCCTTTTGAAGGTGGTAGAAATGGGAGGTCTGGCCCTGGAGGCCCGATAATTGCTTTACCTCCCGGATTTCGACAGGATCCTCGTCGTTTGCGAAGGTACTTTGTGTCTTGTAGTATTTATAGATTGATAATGGTGAAACTACTAGGTTACCATCATTCAAATGTCCCATCTGCTAAAATCAGTAAAATGCAGTCAATTGAAGTTTGCACTGTTTTTGTACTGCTTGAATGAAAATTGTTTCTCTTGGGTGAGGAACAATCTGGATTCCAAAGTGTTGGTATAGTATTTTGATGACTTGTAAAGTATGTCAGTAAAAAAGCCGACTCCAGAATAATGGCTCTTCGGATGGTTTGATGTAAGATTAAAATAAAGGCTTTGCACCATCTTGTTTGGTGTGTAGATGCAGGAAAAAAAAACTAGACAATAGAAGGGCTGAGTTTCAGGCTGTGTGAGCAAGGGCTCATATCATCTTATAAATGGTCTCTGTGTGTATATATGGAAGACATAGAACCTTCTATTGATGTTCTAGGACCTCTGTAAGTAGGTTATAACTTAGTTTATCTTCCTATATTCCCTTGTAAGTATGGACAGCTGTAGTCTTTTTGCAGCGAATAGTTATACAAAAAGTGTTACCTTCTCAAAAAAAAAAGTTCCCTGGAAAGTGGGTTCGGAGGTCTGCGTTGACATAGCAATTAAGTATTGACTTTTTTTAAATACCAATTTAAAAAAAAAGTTAAATACTTTTTTTTTCTATATTGATTGTCTCTTATTCTTTTGGGACCAAAAGCCAAAAGGTTTTGACTCCCTGTGAGCTATAAACATTACATTTCTGAGACTATCACAAAAGTGAGGCTAACAGATCTATATGTCGGAAACAGCCCACGTATATTTCAACTCTTCTAGCTGTCTAATCCTTACTCATCTAGAATATCTTGGGCATGCTTCACGCTTTTTAATTGTCTGTTACTTGCTAACTATAACATTTTCCTTGTAATTTTCATTTTTGTACTTGATTGTATCTTATTAATGTCCGTTACTTACTAACCTAGTTTAGAGCATCTAATTTGATTCCTCTTCTGCTTACCCATTTTAACATTATTATTCTATCATCTCATTCCTCAGTTTTAGTGTTGTTTCCTCCTTTGGGTTTCCTTACTATTTTTGCCGTCAATATGTTTCTTTCTTCCCTTTGCCAAGGGTCTATCTGAAATAGCCTGTCTACTTGCCAAGGTAGGGATAAGGTCTGCGTACGCTCTACCTTTTCCATACCTAACATGTGGGACTATACTGGGTATGTTGTTGTGTATATGTTTCTTCCCTTTGATATTTTCATCATAGCTTCCTTACTCTTTTATTTTTCGAACCTACCTTTTCCATACCTAACATGTGGGACTATACTGGGTATGTTGTTGTGTATATGTTTCTTCCCTTTGATATTTTCATCATAGCTTCCTTACTCTTGTATTTTTCGAACCTATTTTGAAATAAAGATTCTTTAACAAAAACAGCTTCACTATCTCCAAATGTAGGAATAAGGTCTCTGTACCCCCCAACCACCACCACCAATTGCCACTTGTGGGATTACTTTGAGGGGGTGTATCCTGTATTGGGCCTTTACAGGACGAAAGCAAAGATGTGGCATGGTATGTTGTTGCATGGACCATTAGCTCTTACGTGGGTAGTATGGAGGGAAAGCAATAGGAGATTTTTTGAAGCTAATGAACTTCTGTTAATTTTTTTAGATGGAGTAAAGTGTAATTTTATTGATAATGGAGAATATGGGGTTCCTATCTGTTCAGAAGATTGGTGTCTTTGCTGAGAATCAGATGTTTTTGTATATTCTCTATTTCGTTGTACACCTCTTGTACACGGGAGCTCTCCTTCTATCAGTAAAATTATACTTTACTTAATTTAAAAAAAAGAACGAGAAAAGGAACCATGAAAACACTACAAGGTACTTGTGTTACAATTTGGAGCTATTGCCTTGTTCTTGCACGGCTTTGGAGGAGCAATTCCTGTGAATACTGGTCATGGTGGGCCGTGTCCAAGATAAATCTATGCATGCTGGTTTGTCTATGTTTGAAGATTAGGTCAAAGTTGAATTTTGATCACTGGTTCCACGTTGAGAAGATCGACAGATGGATAAAAGAAGACAAATGAAGTCCAGTTTGTGTTAAGTTCCACTTTTTTTGTTTATGTTCTCGAGGCAAGATTCAGAATCAAGGAAAATTCTTTTACCTTTCAAGTATATGGAGGAATGTCTACAACTTGCCAAAATGGAGCTTCTTTTGGAAATTCTTTGAAGTTGTTTCTTTCCTCTTGATCTGCTAGCACTGATTTTCTTTGGAGTTGCAATTGCACACTTCCAAAATACCACTATGCAAAAATGATTATGCCTCAGTACCAGTGTGCAATGTTGTTGGTCATGTGTTATGAATTCAGTTTTCTTGCTTTATGTGTTTTGGTAACAATGTCCCATCACTCCTATAATTTTTATAAAATTGTAAATCCCATTCCATGCAACAAATAGAATTATCTTTGAGGAAGTTGAACTGGAGGTCCGAGTAAGATTCTATTGCAAAATGTAGCATTTTGTTGGTTTTTCATGTGCTGGAGTCGTTTGAATGACTATCTGGTGTGGAAGTTCTTGAACTTTGAATTTATTTTCAGAATTTAATTGAAAAAGTGTGGCAGTACAAGAGAGCTGTAAAAGAGCATTATTGCTGTATTGCTCGTGCAGCTAATGATTATTCATCTTGTTATATCTTGGTAGCATTTTTGTTTCATTCAAAGAACTTCTGTCCTGATTAGATCCTGTGATGTAATTGTTTTATGTTTGAATGGAGATTCGACTGACCTTAATGCGTTTACGTGAATACATGCTATGGCAGTTCATGATTTAATTTCTAATGATCAAACACTATCGGTACTTCCATTGGGAGGTAACCTATCCATGCTTCCCATACTGACCCACAGTTAAACAATTTTGCAGCTATCAAGATCTTGATGCGCCTGAAGATGAAGTTACTGTAATAGATTACAGGAGTTTGTAGAGTAGACATGGAGAATGTTGTATTTCTCCCAGTGATAGAGGCAACTTACATTGATGCAACATGCAACTACGTGATGTCGAAGCATAGAGCAGATACTTGATTGCAATCAATGGGACCAACTGCATTGACATTCATAGTTGGTCTTCTAGTTGAAGAGGAATTGTGATCGGGGGCTAGCAGTTACGAGATTTCCTTGGTAGCAAGCTGTGCCTACTTGCTAAATCTTTCCAGGTTCTGCATTAGCATTAAGCTTGTAGAATTTCCAAATTTTTACTCCAACTCCCCATCTTGTTGTAGCAAAATTTCAGGAGATATGCTAATAAGAACTTGGAACGGTTGAGACAAGAATGGGTAAGCTATGCTACTGTAAAAATTAATTTGTGACTAGATTTTCCAGTTTGTTTTGTTCTTGCTACTTGCATTAGTTAAAATTGAAGGAAATTTGTGACTTGAGATTTCTGATAAAATATTGAAGACTCATGGATCTATTGATTGTGTTTTATTGTGGCAAGTAGATTCTTTGGTGGTCTTTCTGAGTGATCTCAAAATGGACAAATCCTCAGACACATATCCAACTTAGATTACTTAGAACTCATTGATGCAACTATATGTCTCAGCCATAGCATCAAATGAGCCCATATATGTAACCAGTCGAAAATCTTATGAGTTGGGTTCAATATAATTTGATTTGGGTTCAATTTCAATCTATTCAAGCTTCAACTCAACTCAAAATTTAGCCCAATTTACTTAAGTTGGATGAGTCATAACTCAACTTGATTTCTGTTTCAATTCATTTTAACATTTCTAATTTTAACTCAACCCGCATAGCGTTTTCTGTAAGTCTGGATTTGTATTTTGGTGTTACCTTACAATTATAACTTTTTTCACAATTGTCCAAATAAATTACTCTTGTTAAATTTGTGCAATTATTGTTTTGAGCGGAGGGTTTTAGGAAATAATCTCTCTACTTCTATCAGGTAGCGGTAAAGTCTGTGTACAATCTATCTTCCTCAGACTTTACTTATGGGATTTTACTGGGTGTGTTGTTGTTGTAGTAAATTTGTGCAATTATTCTCATAGCTGCAATGGGGATAATGCAAACAATCCTAGTCTCAAATTATTATAAATTTTATTAGCTTAGGTACTATGAGATCACATTCCTTGTGGAAGAAACGTGTAAAACTGTGCTAGCTTCCTCCATCTTTATTTACAACATTGACCACATTTAAAAATGAAACTATCATAAAAGTTCATAACTATTGGGATGTATCCAATTGGTAGGGCTAAAATATTAGATATAAAGCATATCATATTTTTACAATCTCAGTTATGAAAATTTACTGGAGTTAAAAATTTATTGGATTCAAACTCCAAGAATTATTCATAAAAACCTTTATGAGTTCGAACACTAGGAATGATTCATGGAGTTTAAACTTTCACAATTTAAGTACTAAAATTTGCTCATATTTCAAACTTTTTTTTATAATTTATCAACTTCAAACATTTATCAGTTCAAACTTCAAGAATAGATCACGAAGTTCAAATTTTCACTACTACAACAACATTACTCCAATGCCTTAAACTCCCGCCCATTGCGAGGTAGGGGGGGTCAGATGTACGCAGCCTGACCCCTATGTTTAAAAATATAAGGCGACTGTTTCTGGATGACCCATGATGAACGTCGAAAGTTGTATTGACTAACAGCTACTTCACAACTGGATGACCCAGTTTAAAGAGTCATTTTGCTTTATTCCATTATACCCCAAAGCCAAAAAATAATGAATCTTTGACTCCATCCGAAATTGATGGAATGAAGTTCAAATTTTCACTATCTAACTATAATCCATGAACTTCAAACCTTCATCCATTCCAACAATTAATTTACTTAGTTCAAACTATCAGAATCTATATGGTGAATTTGTTAAGTTTCAAATACAACAAATGATTTATTGAGTTCCAAGTCTTCATCACTTGAAACTCCAACAACTATTTGTGAAATTTAAATTGGTAAAATATGCCCAAGGCTTTTCCATATTTTAACTAGGGATAATTTGTCAAAAAATTTTTATAAATAAATATGGTGGGAAAAAACACTATTCAAAATATCCATCACGCAAATATTTTGATTGAATATGTGAAAAATAAGAAATAAACATATCTTCATATGAAAAAATTAGAACGTTCCTCACAATTTCAATGAAAAACTATTTCCCGCCATACGCTCACCAAGTAAGTAAACTTGTTGGAGTCATATTCTATAGCATAAATTTTCAACTGATTCGCGAAAGGAGTGATTAACCCCAAGTCAAGAAGAAAATGAACATCATAAGTTCAATAAAATCACACACACACACCCCTATGTATGTATGTGTGTGTGTTTCCACTATTTACAAAATTGAACTTTTTAGCTGCTACTTGGCTCCTCTTCTTGTGTATTAGCTTCAACTTCTTCTGGTTCAGATGCAGTAGTTTCCAACTTCTCAATCTTCGCGACTCGAAATATCGCCAAATTGGTATCCCCTAAATAACAAGATGTTTCGAAAAGACTAATCAACTCGGGGTGGATGAAAGTTTGCGACATATGATACAAGAGTTTAACTTCTATAAACTGAGATCAGGTCACCTAACTCATGATATGTTACTAATAACCTTAAAAAAATGAGAACATACGCAGATAGGTTAAAATATATCGATAGTTTAAATGTTGTTTAAATTGTCAGTATATACAAGTTAAATACTTGATAAACTCACGCAAGAAATATAACCACCCCATGGACAAGCAAGGAGCCGTTCTCGTCGTGTTGCTATCCATAAACATAAGAAAGTATGAGAAAAGATTCAGTGGATGGAAATGAAAGATTGAAGAGTACTTCTTGTAAAGTATGCCATTTGACTAGAATTTTCACTATAAGGGGGTTCACAATATGAAGTAAAAACACGATTGAAGAAGCCAAAAAGGGATTCAACATCTACTATATATATACATAAAAAATAATTTTTACCATTTATCAATAATGTAGTTTTACGCCTAAGAGGGTCCTAATAAACTCGCCTTACCCTACCTAGCTTCGCCATTGGCAACAAGGCTTTGTCAACATACTTAAGTTAGATATTTGCTTCATGGAAAGTATTTCCTAATTGATAATATCCCAACCTTCCCCATTTATGCTCAAATCTTTTTCCTTTTGTTTTAGATAACTCTGGTGTTACTGTCAGCTTGCACACACCTCGACTAATTTCATCGGGTACCTGCTACTTCCCACTAGCACATGAAAAATATGGTAACATATTGATCAACGACACACGTTTTTCTATAATTCGACCTATTCACTAATTTATTGCTACACCAATGAAATTTTCATGAGTTTTGCTTATATATACCTTATATTATAAGAGACCTTTAAGTTATCATGTCACTTAAAAGATAACTACAAGTAACTGTCCATAACCATAACAAATAGAACTAGTTACCCGAAAAATCAAATGTGAAACACGCTAAATAGGTAAGTTGACTTCAATTTTGGTAACTTCTTAAAGAAAAAGGAAAGCAGGACGCTGAAAGTAAAGAGTAGGATTGACTATGAAAGTTGTACCGAATGTAACGAGACTTCCAGGCAATGCAGCAGCAGCCACACCAGGTACGAGCCTTTTCTCACCGATGAACGTGCCATTCGTGCCGTCTAAATCTGTCACTACGAGATAGTCCTCCATGTTCTGCAGCCGAGCGTGTACAGCAGATACTGTTTGTACATCAACAGATTTTCAGATACAGGTGGAAACTAAACGTATGTTTTGTAAGCTATCACACAAATGGTTTTATTACCTGTTGGCACAGGAATGACTACATCTGCCTTATCAGCAACGCGTCCAACAGTTACCGCACCCTAAAGGATGTAACAAGACTCACAGTTAACATACATGACATACGTGAAAGTGGAAATCGGATCGTTGGGAAAGAGCATCACATCATAATACTTACGGAAGGTATTTCAAGAGACCGTGGCTTTGCAGTTGGAGAACCAATGTGCCTTGAGTCTCCATCACCTAAATGCTTGATAGTGAGTCAAAAGCTCTAAGCTAAACATCAACAAAATGCTAAAAGCTCCTCGTATCGTCAATCATATCTCGAGTTTACTCTACTCTGCAGCTTATACACATTGATTATGAAGACAAGAAAGTAACATAACATCAACAAAACGCTAAAAACTCCTCAT
>JAOTQR010000001.1:3237701-3248400 GCA_025774065.1 Solanum ossicruentum | reverse complement strand
AAATTAACAATTATTGTGACCTATAATACCTTTTTACATTATTGTAAATAATATACATAAGCCTTGATATATATATAGATAGATAGATAGATAGATAGATAGATAGATAGATAGATAGATATTGAAGTATTTCCTTTGATTTTTTATTTATTTTTCGATTTGTTATGTGCTGGTGCATTATCTGGTGTACATGTATTAATTTTATCATAGTTATTTACTATCATGTGTTATACATTGTTAGTTGCACCTGCTGTCCCCTTATCTTACATTTCATTTTGTCATATCTAGCCTTTCTGCTTATGGGTTTTGAGCTGAGGATTTTAGGAAACAGTCTCTCTACTTCTATGAGATAGCGATAAGGTCTGCGTACGATTTATCCTCTCCAGACTTAATCTGATGGTGCAAGTGCAGGTGCTTGTGCTTATTGTGGAACATTTTGAACGTCACTAAAAACTCATATTTCCATGCATGTGGGCCCTTTCTTTTGGACATTATGGTCATTTTCTTAAAAGGTCGTCTGGTGTGAAAAATAACATCAAATAGTCTAGAAATTAAATTATGATGCCACATGAAATTATGTTTAATTAAGTTGGTAGTAGTTGAGGAACTCCCTCATATTCATATAGAGATAACTAGTAATATATTTATTTTGTTTTAGAATTAAATCTATGTGATTTTTAAAAATTACTCTCTTCGTCTTATTTTTATGTGATACATTTTGACTTGGCATGATCTTTAAGAAGAAAAATAAGACTTTTAAAATATGTGATCTAAAATCATTCTTAGTTATTTGTGTGGCTAGGAATCATTTCATCAGAGATAAAAAGAGAATTTTAAAGGTAAATTATTTCCAATTAGAGTAAAGTAATATTCTTTTTTAGACAGACCAAAAAAAAAAGAATGTCATACAAAATGAAATAGAGAGAATAGTTACTTTGAAATATTTTTTTAGTAGTTCTAGTGTTGCACCGGTAATTACTTGTCCGCCTCAAAAAGAATGTCACATTACTCTAATTGAAAATAATTTGACTTTCAAATTTTTCTTTTATCCTTAATGAAATGAATCACAACCATATAAATTTCTCATAATGATTTTACATCACAAATTTCAAAAATCTTATTCTTTTTTTTAAACACAGTATCAAATTAAAGAATATTATATAAAATGAAACGAAAAAATATTACTCTAAATAATTTTAATGTAATACTATTCTGAATTAGTCAGAGTTCAATATAAGTACCGAACATTCCATCAAAATAAATGAATAGTAGAAAAGCTACTAACAAAAACAAGCAAATGATTTCCTTTTCCTTAATTTAATGATGTGGGTGTTTATCTATCCCTGATCTTTCTCCTTTATTCTCTCTCTTCTTGTTGTCATGTACACTTCTCTCTTTTGTCCCTTTTGGCTTCTTTTTTTGAAATTCCTTAAGCTGCTGACACCTTAGCTATCTCTCTTGTTGTGTTTCTCTTTTCTCAAAACTCTCCTTTTTTTCCCTTTTTTTCATTAATAAGTGGATCTTGATTTCTTTTTCTTCACTAAACCACAATTGGGGTTTTTCTTTAAAGATTCTTCCTTTTTGTTCATTTTAAAGCTTGGATTTTTGCATTCCCATTCAGTTTTCAGTGTTGTTTAATGGGTCTTGAAAAAGTTCTAGTCTTGTATTTTGTATAATTCAAATTTTGGGTTTTTGACTTCATGTTGTAAAAGGGGTTCTTGTATATTGGGTTTTAAGCTTAGTTTCAGTGTTTTCTGTGTTGAATTCAATTGAATTCTGTTGTTTTTTTAAAGGGATTGATTAGTGGTTACCAGCTTCAAGAATCTGTTGGGCTGCTTCATCAGCTTTCTTTGTTCTGGTATGATCAATGTTAATTGTGTGATGAAATTTTAGTTTGAGCTTGTTATGTATCCTGGTTTTATTAGGCCTTTAATGTTTAAGCATTTTTCTGGGGGATGGGGGGGGGGGGGGTGGGGGTGAGTGGGGTAAGTGGGAATGGGGTTTTATTGGTAGTGTCTGTAAATTTTGAACGAGGAGTTCCTTTTCATATTAACAACCAAAAGGAGAATATATCAGTGTAATCTCACAAGTGGGGTCGAGATATTGTTTTCGATATACCTCAGCTTTCCTGATTTGTCTAAGCAGGTTGTACTAGCATGATTTAATATGTCTCGTAATCCTTAACCAAAAATCTGTGTATATGTGTGTGTGCGCGCACGTCTTAATTATGAAATCTTCATGGAATGTCTTTCTCTTTTGGGATTTGATGGGAAGTGGATGGTGAGTAGTGGGTGGGTAGGTGTAAATGGGGTTTTCTTGGTGTTACTGAAGTTTGTTATTTGGTGTTTGATACCCGCATTGGAGCCCGACTTATCTGGATCCCGTTGTGTAGGACACCATGAAGTCTGTAAATTTTAAACTAAGAGTTCCTTTGTGTAAGTATTTTGATGGGGTTGAGGACTAAGCTCACTTGGTGAGCTCCCTGCCTTCCATAGTGAAGGTAGTGGGCTCAAACCCCTTCGGGAGTGAGCTTCCACATCGACTTTCCCAGCCCTGGTGTAGTAAAGAAAAGTATAGGTGTTTCAACTTTTTTAAGCTAAGGTTATGCTGGTGCAATGCAATTAACAGGACATTTTGTGCTTTTTTCCCTACGTTAATTTACTCGGGATTTGCATGGTGAAACCAACAAGAGCCTATTGGTGGAAAAGGTTCTCCAATAAAATTGATTTCCTCAGCCGCTAAACTCTTGAGTTCGTGTTATGCTGATTTTGAAGCTCAATGATTGGTCGATACTAACGTCAGCTTCTTTTATTTATTTGTTTTCAGAAGTTAGCCGCTTCTTTATTTAATTTGATAGCTATGACGTATGTTGTTTGTCGTTGCCGATAGCTATGACGTATATGTTTATTTGCTTTGATCAAACTATAAAAGTTGTTATATATACCTAGGGCTGAGCTCAGTGAATTTCTTTGTTGGCTTCGTGATAGAAACAATGTTACTTCCTCTGTTACATTTCAGTTTACCCGAAGTAACTGATTGTGTCGTGTCATTTGGTAGTTGGATGAGATAACGTGGTCTGGTGAGTTTTTAGAAGTTCGATGCACTGAAATTATGTGTCGGGAATTCAGAATTAAGTTATCCCTATTCATCATTTACCTTTCTATGTTATTTTGTGAGTGTCTATGTGAACTTGCTTTCCGAAATTGGTGGTTTATATCTATCCGTTCTAAATTCTGTGGGTTCAGCTCTTTTATGCTGCTGTTATTTGAATAAAATCCTTTTACTTATTCCAAATTTATTTTTTGGCAGTTTCTGGTATTAAGTGCGACTTGATTCGTCATGAACGAGGTTACTTATTTGGAACATATTGCCTTTATTTTTCCCTCAACTTTATAACAAACAACATCATCTCCTGCTATTGGCAATTACATGCTATTTTTTTTCTTTATTAAACATTTTTAGGATATGAGCATCACAAGTGAAACCAATGATAGGATGACATCCAAGGTTGATGTGGATCCGCCAGATGAAGCTAGTGGTGGAGATTTAGGAGAAAGTGTACCACTTAAAAAAGGTCCCTGGACTGCTGCAGAAGATGCGATTTTAGTGGATTACGTCATGACACATGGTGAGGGGAACTGGAATGCTGTCCAGAAGCATTCAGGACTTGCTCGTTGTGGTAAAAGTTGCCGTTTGCGGTGGGCAAATCACCTGAGACCAGATTTAAAGAAAGGTGCATTCACTCCAGAGGAAGAGCGGCGGATACTTGAACTACATGCTAAGATGGGAAACAAATGGGCACGAATGGCTGTTGAGGTTCGTACTATCTCTCTATTTTTTTGTAAAATATTCAAATAAAAATGTCTTTAACTGACATCCTTCTTTTATGTTTTTACTTATTGAATGTCTTACCTTCGATAAATTCGAGGTCTCTGCCATCCGTGTGGACAGAATCCATATCATCACTCCCGCCGCCCCCTGACAATGTCTAGTAGTCCTTTATAAGTACTCTTTTTAATAATATTCGCTTTTTCAGATTTTATGTGGTATACTTTTCTTTTTAGTCTATGCCAAAAAGAATAACACTTTTTTATATTTAGAAACAATCTAATTTAAACTTCCTATTTTACCCTGATGAAATGATTTATTACTAAAGAGATGTATGTGGTTTGTTTTATGCTTCAACTCTTCAAATTTCAAGTCTTTTTTTTTCTTTAACTCTGTGCGCAATCAAATAACATCAGATAAAATGAGATGGAGGGAGTAATACTTTATTTGAATAAGTAATTATACTCCCTCCGTCTCAATTTACGTGGCACCGTTTGATTTGATACAAAGTTTAAGAGAGAACGGAAGACTTCTGAAATTTGTAGTGTAAAATGAATCTTAGATACTTGTGGCTATAAATCATTTCATTAAGGGTTAAAGGAGAATATTAAAGCTAAGTTGTTTCTAATTATAGAAAAGTGACAATTCGTTTTTGGGACAAACTAAAACAGAAAGAGTGTCATATAAATTGGGATAGAGGGAGTATTATTTTGATCAGTTCGTCGTCTAATTTTTAGTTTCTGCTAACCTTCAAATTTCCAGCTGTGTGTCGGGGGTTCTTGATCAAAGATCGTGAAACTGAGCTAACATTGGCATTTATCAATAGTGCATTAGTCCTGACTTGAAACTAAGAAAGCCCTCGGTTGGCACTTAACCTCCGGAAATCAGAACAAGAAAGCCCTCATTTCCTACTTCCTACCCATAGCTCTGGCTTAAAGTCATTTATAGTTCTCGTTGACACTTAATGTTGTGTAGTCAAACCCCTCCTGTTTATTGATAACAAAAGTTGGCCGCCCATTTAATTTGTTATGTAACTAGAGCTGCATTTCTTCTTTAAATCCTGCTCGGGGTATGAAAAGAATTCCATTACTGAGACCCGTTTCACTTATTTATGTCGAATCCACTCAGTTTTAGAAGTGAAGTGGACTCAGATTAATCTATCATTTGAAAATGAGACTTGAAAATTTAGAAATATAAGAATATTACTACGAGAAGCAAATTTCTTAGTTTAAAACAATCTGCATTTGTTTTGTTCTATGTTCGACAAGGAGGGTTGTCTAAAATCCACCTAATGATGCCATGATCAGAAGAGAGATGGCATGGATTTGGATTTGGACATTCATATACCACCTGAAAAGTTTTCAGAATCAAGATGTAAAAGGTTTCTGGCTCAATGAGACTTATTGTATGTACATTTATTATCCACTTGGTCAATGTCCCTCGACAAGGACAGAAAAAGTTGACAAAAGTGTTTATCTGGTTAAAAGGTGAGAAGTGAAGTTACAAATAATGAATGCGACAAATTGTCACAGCCCCTTTCTCCCAAGATGATTTTCTCTGTACTATCTGTTGTCACTTGTAATATTCCAAGTTACATTCTTCCATCATCTTGTTACACATGATTATGCTTTAGGTCTTTGGGTGATATGTGCGGTATGCCTTGTGCGATAATGAATAGTGCTTTTGTTCTTGGTAGAACTTATACTTCTTTTAGTACTTTTCATTTTGAAAAAAGGTCTCACAACTTTGTAAGAATCTGTCTTAACACTTATTTGATCCCGGATTAGCTGTCCGACTTCTACTTTGAGTTCTCCCACAGCTCGTAGTACTTCAATAGTCTATTATGGACTAGAAGAGGTTCATATTCTTTAAAACACTAACCTGTCATTTCCACTTTTAGAGCTGAACACCATAATTTGAACTCTTGTCGCAATAACAATTAAAGAGACAGAATGTTAGGCTGGAGGTATTATTAATTAAGTAATTCGGAGTGTGATATCTTCAAAATCTCAGTTGGATAATCGGTGGTATATGATTCATATTAACTTTTGTTATACTTTTCTATCCTTCCAGTTACCTGGACGCACAGATAATGAGATAAAGAACTACTGGAACACCAGAATAAAGAGACGACAGCGTGCAGGCTTGCCAATTTACCCTCCAGATATATCTTTCCTGGCAAGTCAGAACAAACAAAATGAGGAGTTGGGTGCATTCTCTTCTGTAGATGCACAAAATCCTAATGTCTTGGGAATTAACAATTTTGAGATTCCTCCTGTGGAGTTCAAAAATTTGGAACTCTATAATCATCTGTTGTATCCGCCATCACTTGGTGAAGTTCCTGCTCGTCGCTTGCTTGATAATCCTGTAAGTAGCTTTCTGTCCCAGGGTCATAGAGCTCCCTATAGTAGTACACATTTCCTTTCAACAGTCCATCCATTTAAGCGTATGCGAGGGTCAGAATCTGTGTTCTCTGGCTCAAATGGTGATCTCCTCACCTCGTTGCAATATCAAAATAGTGGTTCTTTGCTTGCTCAGCCCTTGGGGGTTTCTTCATATAATCATAATTTAACATATGATGATAACCGATCATTCTCAAGTGTGGTTCCGGGCAGCCATGCCTATTTAAATGGTAACTCCTCTTCATCAGACCCCACATGGGCAATGAAGCTGGAGCTCCCTTCATTCCAAAATCAGACAACAAACTGGGGCTCACCTTCTTCCGCTCTTCCTTCATTAGAGCCGGTTGATATTCTGATTCAATCCCCTCCAGCTGGACATAGTGAATCAGGTAGTCTGTCACCTAGCAACAGCGGCCTACTGGATGCTGTGCTCTATGAAGCCCAAACTATGAAAGTTTCACACGATAACTCACACCAAGGAAATGAGGCACCTGATGATGCAGTCAACAATTCATCTCCAGATATCAAAGAATGGGAAACTTATGTCAATCCAATGCCAATCTCTCCTTTGAGTCATTTCACTGCACTAGCATTTAATGATTACGCCCCTATCAGTGGAAGCTCATTACACGAGTTCCCATCAATGGCCACAATGCCAGGTAAGAACAGTTTATTTACCGACCTCTCCTGATTGTCTGCATAATTGAACTTTATTGTGTTCCCATAACTCAATTCTTCTATGATGTTGAAGGATGCAAGATTAAGCAAGAGATTGGCGATCTACCCCCCTTGGATGAGAAAGACGACACATCAAACCAGATGATCTTTACCAGTCCCAAGACACAGCATGCAAAGAACCATCCAGCATTGAAAGATGCACTTGATTCTGGCTTTTTCGATGATTTTGCCTGGGACTGCAAACAAATCCATGCTGTAGCCACATCATCAGGTCAAGCTTGCGGACACAATTCTTGTCCCTGGGATGCCACCGCGGTGTAGGCAACAACCCGAATCAGATCATGGTACTTTTTTAAAGTTTTGATAACGTCTTTCGACGCAGAACTTAGTTATCTCAGTCATTAAATGACAATGAAATACCATGTAATATTTTCCATTAAGCTGGAAACATTCTGCATGTTCTTCTGTGCATAGGCTTAAGGCAATCTAGAGACAAAAACAATGAAACATTTCTCTTATGCTGTATCAAGTTGATTGCAGTTTTCATGATATGTAGACTGAAACAGGCTTAATTAAGCAACATGGACATTGAGCATTCCCAACTTGCTTGATATTGAGGGTTAGTTGTTTACTGTTGTAAATCTACTGTGGTTTGGTGGGGTTGTAGAAAGTACCTTGTGTGAGACGATAAGTTGTATCCAATGTCCTACTACATGCTAGCTTATTATTATTCTTGGATATTCCATATCGTCAACAATCAGTCGATCCTATGGAGACAAACTTCGCGCTTTACTAAGTCGATAAGTCATGAAGCGAGACTCAAAAGTAATATAACAATTGATACTTCACTTTATCATATTTACTTTTCTTTTATCCGTGATAGTTTTCTAATGGTCCTAGTAAAACTATGGTTGAACGAATATTTGATCTGCTATACGCAATAACAACATATCCCATATAATTTCACAAGATATAATGTACGCATACCTGTAAAACCCTACCTTCTACATAGTTTCCCTCAATAAGATGGCACAGCTGCTCAACTCCAGTTAAAAATGTGTGGGATGTTTTTTTTTTTCCTTTCAATTTCACTGAAATTTAACATTCATATAAGTTCATAATCTTTAATTTTCTTCATAGATTTTAAACTTCAACCTATTGGTTGAAAGACCAAAGTTACACGCCTGGATAAATTGGGTTAAATAACACAACAATATACCCAGTGAAATCCCACGAGTGAGGTCTGGGGAGAGTGAATGTATGCAGACCTTACCACTACCTCATAGAGATAGAGAGGTTACTCCGGAAAAAAAAATTGGGTTAACATAACACAAAAACGAAAAAACAGAATAAGGCAATTTCAAGGCTAAATCACCATTTCCACTATTCAAACAGACATGAGAGAAAATTAACCAAACAACTCATCAACAGAAGAATCAACTCATTTCTCCCTGTATCAACTGGCTCCTGTCTGTCTTCAACAGCATAAATAACAGGTCTGATCCGACTTTCACTGAATGCGAAAAGCACAACCAGTAAGTCGAAGCTTTGAATCTGTCTTAGAGAGTTTCAGAGCAACAACTCGTTGCCCGCTTAGGGGATAGGTAATACCAATTCAGGAATTTGGTACTAAACCAGAGAGGAGGCAGCAACATTTTTCTACAAAGTAGAAATAGAAGTTACAAAAGCTAGAATGGCAACAGCAAATGTATCGACTTTCCAGGATCACGTCTTAATCCTAAATATTCTACTGAAACCCAAACTTGGTGTCAGCATAAACGTTAAAAAACTCAGTATGGAGTGATTTCCAGGATACTGGTATTCAAATAGACTAGTTCGGTATTTCAGAACACTATGGTACATTAATCTTCCTGTAACATTTTCAACACATCTTCCAATATACAGAACAATAAAATCGGGGTTCTCTATCTAAAATCAGGGCCGGTGTCTCACCCTCCTGCCATTGGTATCACCACCATCTGAAAGCTGGGCCCAAACACTTCTAGACTTTCCGCCTCCACTGCTACAATCATCCTCGCAACCAGCAACGGTTTTAAGAAGCTCTGACTGAAGAGAAGGGCAGTTTTCTTTAAGGTATTCAAATCCATCTGACTGCATGACAGCTGCGAAAATATGCCAACAAATTGATGAGGAAAACTGCAGTGCAAATAAAGCACACTCAAAAGAACACCTGCAGACAGCAGCTTTCAATATATCCTAATATTTAGCACAGAAAGGTCCCCAAATGAACTTTGACACTAGTTGCTGCAGTTGAAGCTCGAGGGAGCAGCAACTCATCAAACAAATGCTCGAGACATTTGGACATCCAAAGGGATATCCACATTCTTTTGCAACGTTCTATAGCACTGTCACTTCTTTTTCATTGGATCGGTTCTATAACTGTATCTCACTTAGTATCACGACTTGCTCAGTGAGACTTCTTTTAGAGCCCATTTGATAGAAACATGTTTGCAATTAAAATAAAATATGTGATTCACTTCTTCATTTTAGTTTATTCACCAAATACTTCAAGTCAATTTTAGCAATAGTGCCCCTTCCCAAAAGCACTGAATAAAAAATCCAGAAAATAATTACATAGATCTGTAATTATTTTAGGTGTCTTGATTCAAATTTGACGTCCTAAATTGATGAATACCAAAACTGCTGATGTGAGAATTAGAGGCTTTTCTGAAGCTTTCTGCTTTAAGGGTTTACAGTGGTCCGGTACATGTTCTTCTTTCAGCTCAGAGAAAATCTCATTGCTGACTGATGTTTATATGCAGACCAAGTGTAATTTATTTCACTTGAGTGGATTCCATGATGCACCCATTAACAGCTCTAGAGAAAAGCAAGCTAACAGACAACAATGGAAACTGGAGTTCAGACTTCTTTTGGTGCTGTGTAGAGTGTGGTTTAAGACTTGAGTACATGGCTGGGTGTAGTCTTGCTGGTGCAACAAAAAGAGATTAATGGATCCATAGAGTTCAAACGATATCACCATCAGGTGAAAATGTGTTCAACAGAATTGAAGTCGGCATCTATAACATCGGTGGCATAGATGTCCATGCCAAATTCATGTGCACAAGCTATAACCATTTCCCATCCCCTCACCAGGGAAGGATACCAATACACTTCATCAGCGTAATTGCTAGATACTTTGTTTGCTATGGGCTTGTTACATTGTCTATAGAGGTACTGATCATATATATACTTGGGATGCATGCAGTTTCTTGTGTTTGTAAGAAGGGGGGAAGCAGTGAGAACCACTGGGCCACCCCGAAGGGTGAAAGAATTATTTTCTTTGCCTAGGAAAAGAAGTGTAATGCCTACTAAATAGGTTTTGGAAAAGAGAGAAGGCAAAGAATCTCGGCAAAGAGACAAGACATGGGAAATGGTTAACTATACAAACAAAAGGGTCCACCATACTCCATGGGTTTCTGCTCAAGAGAAAAAGATAGATGATAAATAACCCACCCAAGCAATAAAAATCCAGGAAAAGAGAAAAGGAACGCTGATGACAAGGCAAAATGCACAAAGTTCATGCGAAACATACGAGAAAACAACAAAAATGGTCCACAATGTATAGGGGTTTGAACAATTTTGGTCCTTCATATATACTACCTTATTGAAATATATAAATAACAACATTACCCCACTGCCTCAAAGGCTCCTGCCCATTGCGGGGTAAGGGGGAGTCGGATGTACGCAGCCTGGCCCCTATGTTTAAAAACATAGCGCGACTGTTTCCGGATGACCCATGATGAGCGTCGAAAGTTGCATTGACTAACTGC
>JAOTQR010000001.1:3216795-3237601 GCA_025774065.1 Solanum ossicruentum | reverse complement strand
CAGATAGTTTAAAGAGCCATTTTGCTTTATTTCATCATACCCCAAAGCCAAAAAATAGTGAATCTTTGGCTCCATCCAAGAAATATACCTTATGTATATTAAAAGATGATCATGTTAGTCTTTAGCCCTAAAACTAACCATAGAAGTTGAAAATTCTGTTGAATTTGATATTCCCCCCGCCAAAAAAAAATGGGCACCAGGAAGTATCCCTTCTCCCTCAATCTTCTTTCCTTGTCAATTCTTCTTTCTATTAACAAAACCCACTATGACTCACAAAAATTTCTTCAAATAGAAATTATTACGACAGAATTCACACTTCTATTTGAACAACACAACAAAAAAGTAAATACATTGAAAAATTTACTGATTTAGAAAAGGGAAAAATGAAAAGAAACCAATATTATTTTTAGAGGTAACTTTGTATTAAAAGCAGTACTTAGGTAATACTGGGGAAAAACAATTTACAAATGGAGTAGATACAGATGTACCAGATATGAAACCAATCCTAAAAGGTGCCTAGGATAATAGGATTGTTTCAGTGTCACTAGAGTACAGTTTACTTTAGTGCACCAAAAAATAGAAAAGCAAAATGTATTTTAGCTTAATATCCTGTACTAAATTACTCCTATCCTCAAAACATTTGTCATTTCTTTCCTTCCAAAAAGTCCACTAAATACATGACCCGATGTTCTCCATCTCTCTCTGTTTCTTGAACCCGCTCTTGCTTCCTCCCAGCTAGAAAGAGTGTCAGCAATCTTTCTTGGCATTATCCAGGCTATGCCTCTGAGATTGATGAAAATCTTCCAAAGTTGATCTGTAATACTCTGGTGTAGGAACAAATGGTTTACTGTCTCAGCTTCCTTTTCGAAAAGGAAACATCTGGAGCAGAGCAATATTCCTTTTGATCAAATTTTCATGCGTCAAAAATGCTTTTTTAGCTAGAAGCTGGGTAAAACAAGATACTTTTTGTCTTCCAAATATTCTTCCAAGGACAGTTCATAATATGTAGCTCTACCTGGTTCAAAATCCTATACCCTGAGTTGACCTTATATGCTCCACTCACATGTCCATTCCACCATAGTCAATCTGCACCTTCTTGTAATCCTTGAAAACTTTCCAACTGGTTGAGAAGTTCCACAAGTCTAGTTATCTCCCAATCATTCAACGTTCTTCTGAATCTAAGGTCCCACCCTTGTTAAGTCCACATCTCAGCAACCGATTTATGCTGGTCTACGGTTATGACAAATAAATCTGGGAACAAATATTTAAAGCTCCTTGTCACGATCCATTTGTGTTTCCAAAAACTAGCCTTGTTCCCATTAACCACTCTGAGGTGGAAGTGATTTTTGAGAAGAGGCCAATTGTTTCTGATAGTCCTCCAAAGACTGATTCCATATGGGGTATTGACCTTCTTGGAGACCCAGCTGTCCTCTTCCCCATACTTGCTCTTTATCACTCTGCTCCATAGTGTTTAAGGTGTCTATGAATATCTGCAGAGCCATTTAAACTTTCAAGCTTTACTATGACGCTTCAAATTCCTGATGCCCTTGTCTCTTGCTTCTAATGATTTCTTTCCACTTGACCAGGTGAAAAGCTCTTATTGGGAATAGGAAGAGCATATAAGTAGGCAAAGCATCCAAGACAATGAGTAAGTCTACCTCTGAGGGACAAATACTGAGATTTCCACATTGTCAAATTCTTCTCATACTTCTCCATTACTGAGTCCCAAATCCCTTTGGATTTAGATTTTGCTCCCAAAGGCACCTAAGTATAATGTTAGTAGGTTACCCATTTCACCACCTAGGATTATAGCCAGTAGCTCCACATCAGACAGCTGATTAACGGAATAAATGTGGCTCTTCCTCCTGTTGATGTGCCGGCCTGAGATGGCCTCAAACAAAAGTAGTATCACTCTCAAGTACTTCAATTGTTCCTCTTCTGCCCCCACAGAAAATTAAGGTGTCATCGGCATATTGAAGATGAGTGATTTATATTCTATGGTTATTGTTTCTAGCCACTTCAAAACCTTTGATCCATTTATTAGTACTAGCCACGTTTACCATGCTATTAAGACCTTCCATGGCTAGAATGAACAAGAACGGGGATTTGCCTAAGGACTTGCAAGATAATCTCAACTGACATGGTCATAGGCTTCTATGTCAAGTTCACATAGAATGCCAGGTTTCATGGCTATCAACAAAGCATCCATAATTTGTCTGCCTGCTATGAAGGCCATCTGTTGTGAATCTACCAATGTGTCCACAACCCTTTTCAACCTTTCTGTCAAGACTTTGGAGACCAATTTGTAGAAACTCCCTACTAGACTAATTGGTCTGAAATCTTTCAGACTCTTTTGCCCCTTTCTTCTTGGGTATCAAGGCTATATAGGTATCTTTGAAAGTTTTTTCCAACATCTCCTTTAGAACGGAAGTTGTGGAAAGATCGCATGATATCATGCTTCAGAACCTCCCAACACTTCATGTAAAACCCCATAGCATAACCATCTGCGCCTGGGGCTTTATCTACTGCCCACATCTTAAGACAGTTATAAACTTATTGTCCTTCAAATTCTCCTGCAAAACTTCTTTTGCAGCTTCTGTAATTTTGGGATAGTTGCTGATGTTACCAGTAGGCCTCCATTCTACCTCTTCTCTATAAAGCTTACAATAGAATTTGACTCTCTCTTCTTTTATTCCTGTTGGTTCCATAATAGTGTCCCCTTATACATCCAGTTTGTCAACGGGTTGTATCTCTTATGGGTACTTGCTGATTGATGGAAAAACTTGGTATTTTTACCACACAACCCCCACCCCACCCCACCCTCCCCCTTCGAGTCATAGTGCGCTTGATTTCTGTCTCCATACACTCTACTCATTTTTTAGGACTTCTTCCAGGTCCAAATATAACTCTGCTTTTTTAGCAACTTCCTCTTCTGCCAGGATCCTGGAGTCCAAATTTGAGTCCAGATCTGCCATTTGATTCCATTTGGTTAAGCCCTCTTGAGTTTTGAAAGTTTCAGATTCCCTTGATCATGCCTACTCCATTCTGGAGCTTTCCTTCGAGGATTTTAAGTTTGGAGGCTAAGATGTAATCAGGTCTCCCTGAGAACTTAAAAGAATTCCACCAGTCACCAACTTTGTCCACAAACCTTCTTTTGTCAACCACCATTTCTGGAATTTGAAATAAGCTTTTGGGATCTCCCAGCGACCACATTGAAGAGCAATAGGCACATGATCAGACACCAGCCTTAGCAAAGGCATTTATTTTATGCTACTGAAACTTCCATCCCATCAGAAGAGAAAAGAAATCTCTCTATCCTTGATATAGAGCTTCCATTAATGAGAATAGTTGGTTAAAGCTAGAAAAGAGTTGTCTTGTGATAATCTTCCAGGACGAATGGAGTATTTTACCTGCTTTTCTTAGTTCATATATGTATCAATGGTCTCTTTGTTGTTTATGTATGGAAATGGGAGTTGCTCAGCCTCTCTACTTCTAGGAGGTAGTGGTAAGGTCTACATACATTCTACCCTCCTCAAAACCCCACTTGTGGGATTCCACTGGGTATGTTGTTGTTGTTGTTGTTGTTGTTGTTGTTCTATGGAAATGGGAGTTGCTGGAAATTTTGTTTAGAGGGAGGTAAGAAATGGGTGTAGTGATTTATTTTTCTTATAAGGATATTGCAGATGGTGGATTGAGGATGGAGAATGAGTTTCAATGGTGAAAGAAAGAAGATTGAGGGAGAAGGGGGTCTACTAGCTGTCAATTTGGGGGGACGTACAGTTAAATTTAACAGAATTTTCAATAGTTATGGTTAGTTTTAGGGCTAAGGACCAAAATGATCACTTTTTATATTCATCAAGGACTATATCAAAAGGATAGTATATGAAGGAACAAAAATGTTCAACCACTATACATCAAGGACCATTTTGGTCATTTCCTCCTAAACAAACTACCAATTTTCATCTATTGCAATCCAAGATAAGGAAAAAGCACAAGTTTCAGTTAAAAGTTCAGGAAAACTGCAAAAATATGGACAATTTGCAATAATAATCTCTTATACCTGCAAGATTTTCAGCAGCAAACCTAAGGCAAACTGCTTTGAGTTCTGTAGCATGGTAACGATCAGCTAAAGCAAGAATTCTGGAAACAGAGTTCACCGAGATATCTTTGCAAAGATGAGACTCGCACACCCGCCTGAGTCTTGTTAAATCATACCGATCGGCTGCTGCTAACAGTTTTGCTGTCAATGTATCAGTCACAGAAGGAATAGAAGAGGAACTAGTATCTTCTATCTCTTCTTCTACAAGAGAATCTCTGTATATGAAGTGCAACATTGCCTGTTTCATGCCACAAGAATAGGTATATCAAAGAAGGGTGAGTGAGAATTTCATGTTTTGTTCTAAAGATTTTTTAATCTTTTTCTGCCAAAACACGGAAATTACTTTGGAGAAACAAATACAGCAAGAGAGATGGAGCAATGCCACAGCTGAAGCAATGATATATCTTCTTCGACAGCATAAGGAAACCCAATTTAAGATAAAATGATTAACAAAGTAAGGAAGAAAAAAGGCATCGATGCTCACTTTAAAGACCCTGGGTTCCATATCTGTAACAACAATCTCCTGCTTATCACCCATCAACTCATCAAACAATTCAGCACGAAATACAGGAGAACGAGCAGTTAATACCAGCTTATGGGCATGGAATTTTTCACCAGCCACACTGAAAACAACATCAGAGCCTTCCATATTCTCTAATAGCATTCCAAAGTGTGATCCCATATCAGAATCTGGAACCTGGATCGGCTGTAAGCTCGAACAATCAATTGTAGATCGAACAACTCCCACAGTGCAATTGATTTTCAAACAGTCATCCTTGAGATAATCTGAACTCTCAAGTAAAGCTCGTCTAAAGAAACGTTTGTATCCCCTGCATACACACAGTTAACAATATAACAAATTTTGTCATAAGTTGTAACAGAAAATATAAGGCTTAAAGTAAAAGGGAAAATAAAGCTTGACTAGGCCTACACACTAATTCTAGTTTGTATTTCTTTCTGTTCATATTCATGCCGAAGAATAGAAAATTTCAAGAATGGCGGAAACCTAATGATAGACCATGTGTCAATCAAGGAAATGCATCATTCTCAGCAAGTACTTAATATTGCCCCTAAATGCTTCGACTCAGTTAGATGCCTCCGATGATGATCACTGCAGACATCTTTTTTTAAAAAAACTTGTAATGTTGTACTCCTCAGCATTGGTATGCTGGAGACCTCCAAAATGATAGTAAGAACCTAAAACAAGAAAGTAATACAACAATCCTAGAAGATCTACCAACTGTTCAGCATCTTCTATACAATGTTCTTTACACCATATTAGAAATTTCCAGAGCAACTCCCTTTGATTTTCTGAATGCTGTCTTCAAAGCTTCTTGCATTTTTCTCCCTCCAGATAGTGCACCATAAGGATACAGTGCGGGATTATCCTCCTCCACTTCTTTTGTGTCTTGCATCCCCTCACTTAATCCAGCAACTTAACAAGCCTGTTGTGTGCTCTGGTATTGACCATTTGGTCCCTGTTTAACTGAGGATCAGAGTCCAAAGCTAAGATGTGACAGATGGTTATTTGTCTCTCTAGCCTCACTGAGCAGTATATCTGGACACAATTGGCAATCCCTTTTCCCATGGAATCTCGAGTGAGGCAAGCTTTCCTGATTACTAACCAAACAAATCACTTAATTTTAGTTGGGGCCATACTTTTCCATAGTTGCTTCCACGAAACTATTTTGTTCTCAAGCATCCCAGAGACCTCTTTCCTATAAATTCTACCTACAGAGAACTTGCCATCCTCATCATGTTTCCATCTAATGGTGTCATCCTCTGTAGTGGTGCCTTTGAATCCATCAATCATCTGCAATAGCTCCACAAACTTGCCTATTTCCCAGTCATTAAGATGCCTCCTAAAAAGGATGTTCCATCTCTGAAGAGACCAACTATCAGCCACTGTACTCAAGGTTAGTTCATATATTGGCCAGATCAGGGAAAGCTCGCATAAAAACTTCTTGTCCACTACATAAATTCTTCCCGGCACATACCTCATAACAAGTATTCTTTGCTAGACTAGGCCAAAGCTTCCTGACATATCTCTGTACTGTTGTTCCATAGGTGGTAGATACTGCATTGGTACACCATTGCTTTGTCTGCCCACACTTATTCACAATTACCTCCTTCCATACAGCCTGTTCATTTCCATTGAATCTCCATAACCATTTCATGTGCAAGCAATCATTCTGATTTAATATATAGAGGATAATGTTGTGCACCTTGATGATTAAAGTTTGAGCATATTCAACCTACATGCCTCTCCTTCATTTCTTCTTGTATAAAATCTCAAAGTGACTATTATATTACGATATACAAATGGATTTGTAATATTTCTCAATTTATATAGCC
The DNA here is from genome assembly GCA_025774065.1 of Solanum ossicruentum. NCBI lineage: Eukaryota > Viridiplantae > Streptophyta > Magnoliopsida > Solanales > Solanaceae > Solanum > Solanum ossicruentum. The sequence continues at coordinate 3,231,147 of JAOTQR010000001.1, read as the reverse complement.
AGTGGTCAACAAGAAGCATCAATTGCTACATGCATAGGGCAACTTTGGTAACAGAAAACACCATTGGGACATATCAAAAGAGTCAAATTTACCCAAATTACTTTTAAACATCATTAATGTTGAGATGTGTCATATAAAATACGACATTAGGCCATACAGATATCAATAATTATTTTAGATTTGTAAAGAGTCTTTATTTTTCAATTGTGTCCAGCCAAACACCATTACATAAATTGAAACAAAGAAAGCAAAAAAATACTACTCAACATAGTGTAGTATGTACCGCTGGCGCCAGCCAACCACCACCCTACACAATATTAAATCTATAATATCCCACTACTATAAAACCCCAATATTATCAAAGGTTCAACCTCAAAAGTTAGCGGATGAAGTGAGGATTGTCCAAGACCATATAAAGAGATATCCAATTTCCTCAAGTAATGAGGGTGATTCTAACAACCACCTAGACTCCAAGATCTAGACATTTGGAGTGTGGACAAACGGGGGCCCAAATTTGTTAAATAAGATTGGAATCGGTCTTAGCTCTAACGTTATATAACAAAAATGGACTTTGGGCTAACTTAAGCACAAAAGTTCATGAAATTGGGATATCCACGACTATCATTAATAAAATCATATTACCTTATGTCCTAAAAGGAAAGAAGGGCTGCCCAAACCAAATAAGGAGACAATTCATTCCCTCAACCAACATGAGGTGTTATAATAAGTAAACCACATAATCTAAAAACCAAGTTTTGAAGTAGGACACTTATTTATCTATATTACTTTTGAAAAAGATATGGCACCGGGCCTAACTCAATCTCAAAAGTTAGCTCATGAGGCGAGTATTGTCCAAGTTCATATAAGAACTCCAATTTCCCTTTTCCGATGTGGAACTTCTTAACACTGCCTCGCTTGGCCAGACCCCAACTAGACTGCGAACACTATAATACGGGGGCCAACAATGCTGATCTTGCGATGGGCCTAGCTCTGATACCATGTAAACCAAATAAGGAGACGATTCATTCCCTCGACCAACGTGAGGCATTATAATAAGTAAACCACATCATCTAAAAAGTCAAGCTTTAGAGTAGGACATGTATTTATCTATATTACTTTTGTAAAGATATAGCACTTGGGCCTAACTCAACCCCAAAAGTTAGCTTATGAGAGGGAGGATTGTCCAAGTCTATATAATGACTCTAATTTCCCTATCCTTTTCCACTATGGAACTTCTTAACACTCCCTCGCTCACCCAGATCTCAACTAGAGTATGAGCACTGCAATATGAGGGCCTAACATCAGTAATCTTGGGATGGGCTAGCTCTATGTACGATGGGAGGATTGTCCAAGTCCACGTAAGGAATCCAATTTCTCATCCCTTTTTTGATGTGGGACTTCTTAACAACTTTAAAAGCATGAACCCCTAAACTTAAAAGTTAAATTAATAAAATACCCTTCTTAAAATTTATTATCCTATTTATTAAAAAAAACTGCAAATAAAAAACCCTACACAAATGGATGTATTCTTTAGCCCAAAAAATAACTAACTTCTTCAAATTAATTTTTACTGTGATTTTTCATAATAGTCACAATCATGACCCTTTCAAAAAGGACTCCTTATTTACTTTCTCCCAAAGTTTTGTTTTGTAAGTCGTCCTCCTCGATTTTGATTGTTATATTTCTTTTAATTTATGAGTTTAGAATTCTCCGATTTTATAATTTTGGTTGGAATTTTCTTTGTCAAAGAAGAATGGTTAATAATAGCTTGATACTATTAAAGAATGCACATAAACATTATCTAGCAAATTGCCTTAAGCTTGCAAGGCCATATAAACTAAGAATAAGAGTGCACTTTTAAAGTTACTTTTTATATATCATTAGAGTTTCCATGCTTTGATAAGAGAGATTAGAGATTGAGGGTGTGTTCGTGAGGAAAGAAAATGAAAGGAAGCGTTTTCTAGGAAGTAAGTGATCTTTTACTTATTTTCTTATTTGGTATACAAATTAAAAAAATGTAACCTTAAAAGAATTTATATTTATATATATATAATAAATTATAACGTCAGGTTGGGATTGCGGTACGGGCAGGGACTAGGCAAGGGGAGAGGTTATGAGAGTAAGGAGAAATCCATGCAACTTATTTTTTCCTATTTTTATTATAAAAGTCACTTTCTTTATTTTCAAGGAGCTTGATTTCTTAAAGAAAAACTTATCCAAAAATTTTTTACCAACCGAACAAGAGAAAATACTATACCGAATGCACCTTGATATGAGTTAAAGATGACAATTAGTAAGTAATAAAGAATTTATTAATTCCATGCAACTAGTCAACAAAAATATATATGATCTCCTTCTAAGAGGCAGCACCAGATGCATCAAAGGAACATTCTTTGGTAGTTGCTTTAGACTTTATTGATTATTCTTCCATCAAATGTATAAGTAATACTTTATTCCTATTTACTCAATATTTTGTAAAAACTTATATCTATGTCTTTTAAGCATTCTTCATAGACATACTTGGCATTTTAGTGAAAGTGGAGACTTTTAATTGAGAAGGGAAAAGGATAGAAAAAAGAGAGCACTTATATGAAGGAAAGGGAAGTTGGAATTACTTGTTGTTAATTATCCATAAATAATCATTAATTGAAACTAAAGGCATTTAATTTAATAAATATAACGTCTAATTGCAAAATAAAGGTTTGATCATATAACCTTATGTGAGAACTGATAAAAAAATGGATGAATGAAATTTTGTATACAAAAATGTTAATCCCTCCGTCCCATTTTATGTGGCACCCTTTGACTTGGCACGGTGTGTAAAAAAAAAAAGATTTTTACAACTTGTGGTCCAAAATCATTCTTAGATATTTGTGTGGTTGAGAATCATTTCATTAAGGGTAAAAAGAGAACTTTAAAGATAAATTATTTCCCATTAGAGTAATCTGACATTCTTTTTGGGACGGGCCAAAAAGGAAAGGGTGCCGTATAAAATGGGATGGAGGAGTACATGAAACACCTGGTGTTGCCATGGTTGAGGTATAAGGGTAAAACGGGGGATTACAGATTGTTGATAGCTCATACCATACATGCAAATAGAGTAAAAGAAACATGTACGTGTGTATAATTTGTTAAATTCCCTTGGCATGCAATTTTTTTTTGAATTCTCATTAATGAATTATGACTTTGCCACTAACTGTAATGTCATGATATGTGACAATTACAATATATCATGAACTTTAGTATTTATAGTAATTTTTTTTAACTTTAAACTTTCAATTTTCTTTTAAATATTGTTTAATGACATAGAAGGCTATAATATTATACACTTTACAGTTATAAAATAGTTACTTGGCTGCAATGTTACAACATACAGAGAATTTATATTATGATGCTTATGTTGTTTCATTTTACTTTAACCAAAAAACCAAACAAAGTTATTTTCATGGTTTCAATAAAAATATTTTTAAAATACTCCCTCCGTCAATATATATCTTTAAAATACTCCCTCCGTCCCATTTTATGATGCACTCTTTGACTTGGCACGAGGTTTAACGAAAAAAAAAGACTTTTGAAACTCATGGTCTAAAATCATCCATAAATATTTGTGTGGTTGAAAATCATTTCATTAAGGATTAAAGAAAAATTTTAAAATTAAATTGTTTCGAATTATGATAAAGTGATACTTTTTTTATGGGACGGACTAAATAGGAAAGAGTGTCACATAAACTGAAACGGAAGATATATTTGTATTGGTACAAAAAGAAAAACCAAATTTTATTGCAAACTGGTAGTAAGAATGAAGATTTCACATAATTTTTTAAAATTGATACAATATAATCCAGAGGTAGAATTGAAAAATGTTTAATTATAGAGAAAATTCATACAGTTGAAAAAGTTGATGCAATTCCTATGAAACAAAAAGACATTCTTTTTAACCAATAGCGAAGACCCAATATAATTATCATTAAGATTGGAGATCGAGTTGAAGGATGTTTAATTGCATAAAAGATACATGCAATTGAAAAAGTTGGTACAATCGAAATTAAGGATGAGGTAATAAACGTGACGATACAATTAAGAAGATGGACATGTTTTTTTAAGACAACCCCCTCATATAATTATCATTAGGAATGGATGCAACAAGAATTTTGTATATGTAATAGTATTGGGTAAAATTTACTTCATCACCATTTATCATAAAATTTAATAAGTAAAATCAATTTTGATACTATAATTAAATTTTGATTGTCTATCTTCATAAGTTCATAAGTTCAGATAATATCCAACCACATAATAAGATGATCTATTAATCAGTCATATAAGCTTAAACATTATTCTTTTATGTATAATTATTCACTCAAATCTTTATAATAATAATGTTATCGTACATTAATGTTTATTACCTAACTAGACATACACGTAATGCACGTGCTGAAAAACTAGTTTAATCAACTCTTTGAACATCTCGTTTAAAAAGAACTCTTCAAACATCCCTTACTTAATAATGGAGGGGGGATGTATACATCTCACCATCACGCATAGCCCATTTTGGAGTTCAAACAGGTCTGAACCGACTTATGTTGAAGAATCAATGGATGAGTTGTGGTTAAGGGTGAAATGTCACTCAAACCCAGAGCTAGTTGGTTCTCCCAGAAATGCATAAAGGCATTGCAGTTGAATGGACAACTAGAGGTACAGCAGTGTTTTGATACTGGCCATGAGAGCGGTATTAAATTGAGGCAAGCTCTAAGTATTATATATGTACTTCATCTAGACTTACGAGAGTGAACGAGCTTACCATGTTAATGCATGAACAATTTCATGCAAAAACTTAAGCAGGTTATGTCTAATGGGACTTGTACAAGATGATGTAAACTCATTTAACTAAATGATTCAATGATATATGATTTTAATTGTAGTCTTCATAGTTCAGTCTAATCAGAAGCACATCAGAATAGAACAAACTTATTATGCTGGATATTATTTTAAATACATATTACAAGTAAAAGACACATACGGAACACTAGAACACATTATGAATTTATCATTGTCAATGATAAATGTGATAGACATATAGGGAACACTAAAACACATTATGAATTTATCATTGTCAATGATAAATGTAGTACTATCACTAATTTTGCTCACTCTGCATCATTGTCAATGATAAATGTAGTACTATCACTAATTTTGCTCACTCTGCTCCTTTCTCTCTCTCTCTCCTTTTTTTGATAACCGAGAGATTCATCCATGACCCATCTTTTGGACACACCGCAACCTTCTAAACTCGGTGGATAACGGGCCCACCCCTCTACACTTCTCCACTTAAATACCAAGCTTTGCTTTGCATGGTGGAGCATAAACCTATGACCTAAGCCACAAATCCTCCAACCTTTGCCACTTGAGCTGGGCCGGGGGCTTCTCTCTCTCCTTTTATTTTAAACGAAGTAAACGATTTCATAGTGGGCAAAAGATGCAAAAGGATAGTATGAGGATATTACAATTGAATCACAAAAAGAGAAAGTATACTAGCTCCTCAACAGTGTAGGCTAATCAAAGACCGGGACCTAACAAACTGCAAAAAAGACATTCAGTGGTATCTACAGAGGATATTGTACTCCTTTGTCCAGTCCTTATTTTCACGTTTTTTCTTGTCAAAATGTTCTCCACCCTTTAGTCAGTCATGTATAAATTTGAAATAACAAATAGTGATGCAACTCAACTAAATACATGAACCATCCACATTAATATTGCTTAAACATTAAGAAATGGTTGTATTCCAAGTGTAAATATACCTAAGTGGAAGTTGTTATATTCATATAGGAAGAAAGTATAAGTTTCAAAACATAGTAACACTTTTTTATGACCAAGAAATCTGTCCAGAGCCAACTCTTAGGACCAACTGCATCATTCAAAACTCAAGGATAATGGACCCGCCTCTCTGCCTTCTCCACTTAAATAATAGACTTAATTTGCTTGTCACAAGACTAGAACCGTGGAGCTAAGTCACAAGTCCCTTAACCTTTGCCGACTTGAGTTAAGCCCTGAGGACCAAATCGTAATACTAGCCATACAGCTCTTCCCTTTTCAACCCCTTAATGTGGTCTTGTCAAAACTAAATAAGCATGAATACTTGAACTACCAATCACCCACATTTCTACTAGACATATGCAGTAAGCTAATACTGTTACATATCAAGATAATTGTGATGTCGTTGCAAAAAGAAAGAAAGACCAACTAATCTGTTTTTAACTTCAGTTACAACAGGAAGTCTGGAGTCATTTTAGCTGTCCACCATGAACTTACAGGAAATGCATCGAAATATTCTTAACACTAATTGTCATACTCAACAAAATTCCAATTGAACTCAGGCTAATCGAGCTTACCAAATGATAGCTAGTTCTGAAGCCAACTATAAAAAAGAGTGCTGCAGACTTGCAGTATAGGTACTAGGTAGACAGCATTAAACCATCTAACTATTGTTAACACTCCTAATACCAAATCCTGAATAAAGCAGATGGAAACATAATTATTCCGACCCCAACTAATTTCTCTCACAACTTCACATACGGCAGAGGAGTTCGACCATTTTAGGGTGATGATGGAGGAGTAGCGGCTTACTTGATTTCAATTAAAAAACAAAAGTGCAATCCCACAAGTGGGGATGAAACAGCATACTTGATTTACTTGAACTAAGTTCTGATCAATACAATTGGAACTACTACTTCCCAGAATGCTCATAAATAGCATCTGCAACAGCACATCTTTCACATAAACCAATACAATCAAACAATAACAACAATAAAGCATGAAATTCACTGCAAATTAAGCTAAGTTACATAAGCAAAAAAAAAATCCATAAAAACATAACTTTAGCATTGCCACAGGACTCAGCATCAAACTAAAACTAAATTAACAGGTGTTTTAAGAAAATTACCACATACTGCCGCGGTATTTCAATGTCCATGGACCACTTTCAAGTGACAGATCAAAATGACTATGCACCTTATGCTTCCTTTTACCACTCTGATCAACCAACGTCAATTCAAACAAAGCCCTAACATCCGTTCCCTCACTAGCCAACGCAATAAAAACTGACACATACGTTGAATTATCCTCAGGGGTTACCCCATCAGGATAGAAATAAATAGCCCACTGATGACCACCAGCGGTGAAATGATCACTCGCGATGTGCTTCCCAACTCCCATTCCTTTAGCCAATGAATACCCCTGAATCACGAATCGGTGTGAACCGTTTACCGTTTCCGTCACCGACCAGGAACTCGTCGCCCAGGTTAAGGTGCTCGTGTTCCTGTCGGGTACATGGATGATGATCGGCGGCTCCGACATTGTGAACTGAGGATTTCTTTTGGGTTTGTTAGGGTTTGGAGAAGGGAAAATTCATGAAAGGAAGGGGACTAGTGGGGAATTAGTTGAATTAGTTGGAAAGTTTTGGATAAAAAATGGGAAGATTGAGAAGATAAATTTGTTTAGGGTTTTGGATTTTGTTCGGAAGATTGAAAAGATAAAACAATGGCCGGAAATGTTCGACTAATTGGGTGGTGTTAGTAGCATGAAATCAAATTAATATGTTTATACACCTTTTACACATTATTTGGATGGTTGTTACTTATAGTGTGGTTATTTTAAGAAGGGAAAATTAATCTCATGCCATTTTGAAGCAAACTATTTGTATTCATATACTTCCTTATATTTATATCCTTCTACTATTAAAATTAGTGTGTTGATGTCATACTGACATTAGCGCCACTATGTGTTATATACCAATAGGGTATACATATACCGACAGGGTATCACAAATGATTTAGCTCAGTCTTATATGATACCAATATTATATCAATATACCGATAGAATATCATAAAGAATATATTTTCTACTAATTCAAATTTCAATAAATAAGTTCAGAACTTAGATAATTTTTCTTAACCGTTCCATTTCTTAAAAAAGAAAAGAGTTAAAACTATATGATAACGATATGGTATCAATATACCGACAGAATATCATAAGTAATATATTTTCTACTAATTCAAATTAGTAGAATAAATGTCTAATTGCAAAATAAAGGTTTGATCATATAACCTTATGTGAGAACTAATAGAGAAAATGATGAATGAAACTCTATATACTAAAATGCTACATGAAACACCTGGTGCTGCCATGGTTGAGGTATAAGGGTAAAAAGGGGGGTTTTCAAGAATCATCTTTGTTGATAGCTTATACAATATATGCAAATAGGTTTAAAAAACATGTGTATAAGTTGTTAACTTCCCTTGGTGTGCAATTTTTTTTTGAATTCCCATCAATGAATTATGACTTTGCCACTATCATAAAATCTAAGCTATTGATTTAAAAAAAATCATCATTAAATCTACTATACCTTTTTTATATACTTATAAATCTCATACCTAAAAAAGGTAATAGCTCCCAAAAAAGGTATACGACTTGAGGAACTAAGGGAATAATTACTAAATCATAATTATTGATATTTAAGAATTAACTGAAACACAAACATAATAGTGTAAAGGTGCAAAACAAAGAAATTACTTTTAATTTCAAAGGTTGGGGTAGTGAAGAGGTAAATGACTTAATGATGTATTTAAGTTTTTGTAGGTATCATCTACTTCTCTATTCCACTTTGAACTTTGCATGTCCCGCAAAAAACAATGATTAACATGAGTATTTTACTGCAATATCCATACTAATTAATGTTTAGTCTTTGATCACGGGAACTGACTTGGGATATAAGTAATTAATGTTTTTCAGTTGATATGCTAAAAGTGACAAGTAAAACTGAAAATATATTTTAAGTATAATAGACAAAATAGATACGAGCGGAGGGAATAAAAAAGTTGAAATATTTAATGACCTAGAAGGTTATAATATTATACACTTTACAGTTACAAAAAAAGTTACTTGCTTGCAATGTTACAACATACATAGAATGATATTACTACGCTTTTTACTGTTTCATTTTACTTTTACCAAAAAATCAAACAATGCTATTTTTCATTATTTCAATAAATATATCTTTAAAATACTCCCTCCGTCTATGTAGAACTCTTTGACTTGGTATGGTGTTTAAGGGAAAAAGGAGGACTTTTGAACTTGTGGTCTAAAATCATTCTTAAATATTTTGTATGGTTGAAAATCATTTCATTAAGGGTAGAAAGAAAATTTTAAAGGTAAATTGTTTTCAATTAGAGTTAGATGACATTCCTTTTCAGACGGACCAAAAAGGATAAAAGGTGCCACATAAAATGGAATAGAGGGAGTAATATACTACCTCCTCTGCCCCATTTTATGTGGCACCATTTGACTTGACATACTATTTAAAGAAAAAAAGAAGACTTTTGAAACTCATGGTCTGAAATCATCCATGAATATTTATATGGTGATAATAATTTCATTAAGAATAACGGGAAAATTTTAACATTAAATTGATTCTAATGTTGTTAAAGTGATATTCTTCATAGGACAGACTAAATAGAAAAAGGTGCCACATAAATTGGGTCAAGGGATATACTTGTTTTGGTACAAAAAGAAAAAACAAATTTTATTGCAAACTAGTAGTAAGGATGAAGATTTCACATAATTTTTCAAAATTGATACAATATAATCAAGAGGTGGAATTGAAAAATGTTTAATTACAGAGGAAACTCAAGCAGTTGAAAAAGTTGATGCAATTCCTATGAAACAAAAAGACATTCTTTTTAAACAATAGCGAAGACCCAATATAATTATCATTAAAGATTCAAGATCGAGTTGAAGAATGTTTAATTGCATAGAAGATATATGCAATTGAAAAAGTTGGTACAATCGAAATTAAGGATGAGGTAATAAACGCGACAATAACAATTAAGAAGATGGACATGTTTTTTGAAGACAACCCCCTCATATAATTATCACTAGAAATGGATGCAGCAAGAATTTTGTATATATGATAGTATTGGGTAAAATACATGTCATCACCATTTATCATAAAATTCAACTAGTAAAATCAATTTTGATAGTATAATCAAATTTTGATTGTCCATCTGTTGTAAGTTCATATGATATCGAACAACCATATAATAAGATAATCTATTGATCAATCATATAAAGCTTAAACATTATTCTTTTATGTATAATTATTTATTCAAATCTTTATAGTAATAATATTGTCGTACATTAATGCTTATTACATAACTTGGCATACACGTGCCGAGTAATGATATATGATTCTGAATGTAGTCTTTATAGTTCAGTCTAATCAGCAGCACATCAGAATAAAACCAACGTATTATGCTGGACATTGTTTTAAATATATTTTAAGTAAGAGACACATAGGGAAAGTTAGAACACAGTATGCTTTTATCAATGTAAATAATAAACGTAGTATTATCACTAATTTTTCTCACTCTGCCACCCCCCCCCCCCTCTCTCTCCTTTTTTGATAACTGAGAGATCCGTGGCCCATCCTTTGGACTAACCACAACCTTCAGAACTTGGTGGATAATGGGCCCCTCTACCCTGCTACACTTAAATACCAGGCTTCGATTTGCATGGTGGAGCTTGAACCTGTGACTTCGGTCACAAATCCTCCACCTTTTGCCACTTGAGCTGGGCTCGGGGGCTCCTTTCTCTCTTTTTTGTAATAAAGTAAACGATTTCATAGTGGGAGGAAGATGCAAAAGGATAGCATGAGGATATTACAATTGAGATCACAAAAAGAGAAAGTATACAAGCTGCTCAACGGTGTAGGATAATATAAGACCGGGAGCTAATAAACTGCAAAAAAGACATTCAGTGGTATCTACAGAGGATATTCTGCTCCTTCTGTCTAGTCCTTGTTTTCACATTTTTTCTTGTTGAAATGTTTTCCATCCTTTAGTCAGTCACGTATAAATTTGAAATAACAAATAATGATGCACCTCAACTAGATATATGAACCATCCACATTGACATTGCTTAAACATTAAGAAATAGTTGTATTCCAAGTGTGTATATATAACTAAGTGGAAGTTGTTATATTCTTATAGGAAGAAAGTATAGGTTTCAAAACATAGTAACACTTTTTTATGACCAAGAAATCTGTCCAGAGCCAACTCTTAGGACCAACTGCATCATTCAAAACTCAATGATAATGGGCCTGCCTCTCTGCCTTCTCCACTTAAATAACAATCTTAATTTGCTTGTCACAAGTATTGAACCGTTGACCTAAGTCACAAGTCCCTTAACCTTTGGCAACTTGAGTTAAGCCCTGAGGACCAAATCATAATAAAGGTTTATTATCCATACAGCTCTTTCCTTTTCAACTCCTTAATGTTGTCTTGTCAAACGTCACAAGTCCCCTTAAGGTTCATTACCAATCACCTACATTTCTACTAGAAATACGCAGTAAGCTCATGCTATTACTTATCAAGATAATTGCAATATCCTTTCAAAAAGAAAAAAAAGACCAACTGATCTGCTTGACTTCACTTACAACAGGAAGTCTGCAGAGTCATTTTACTTGTCCACCATGAACTTACAGGAAATGCATCTAATACTCTTAACACAAATTGTCATACTCAACAAAATCCCAATTGAACTCTACCTAGTTGAGCTTACCAAAGCATAGCTAGCTCTAAAGCCAACTATAAAAAAGAGTGTTGCAGACTTGCAAAAGGTAGGTACTAGGTAGACTGCATTAAGTCATCTATCTATCGTTAACACTCCTAATACCAAATCCTGAATAAAGCGGATGGAGACATAATTATTCCAACCCCAACGAATTTCTCTCACAACTTCTGCCGGGTGATGGTGGAGGAGTAGCGGCTAACTTGATTCCAAAAAAAGGAAAAAAAGTGCAATTCCACAAGTGGGGTATAAACAGCATACTTGATTTACTTGAACTAAGTTCTGATCAATACAATTGGAACTACTACTTCCCAGAATGCTCATTAATAGCATCTGTAACAGCACATCTTTCACATAAACCAATACAATGAAACAACAACAAAAAAGAATGAAATTCACTGCAAATTAAAGCAAAATTACATGGCAAAAAGGAATCCCAAAACACATAGCTTTACCATTGCCACAAGGCTCAGCATCAAACTAAAACTAAATTAACAGGAGTTTTAAAGAAATTACCACATGCTGCCGCGGTATTTCAATGTATATGGACCACTTTCAAGTGACCGCTCAAAATGACTATGAACCTTATGCTTCCCTTTACCACTCTGATCAACCAACGTCAATTCAAACAAAGCCCTAACATCCGTTCCTTCACTAGCCAAAGCAATAAAAAGTGACACATACGTCGAATTATCCTCAGGGTTTTTTCCATCAGGATAAAAGTAAATAGCCCATTGATGACCACCAACGGTGAAATTATCACTCGCGATGTGTTTCCCAACTCCCATTCCTTTAGCCAATGAATACCCCTGAATCACGAATCGGTGTGAACCGTTTACCGTTTCCGTCACGGACCGGGAACTCGTCGCACGGGTTAACGGGCTCGTGTTTCTGTCGGAGACGTGGGTGATGATCGGCGGCTCCGACATTGTGAATTGAAGATTTGTTTTGGGTTTATTAGGGTTTGGAGAAGGAGAAATTCATGGAAGGAAGGGACTTGTAGGGAATTAATTGGAAAGTTTTGGGTAAAAAATGGGAAGATCGAGAAGGGAAACTTGATTAGGGCTTTGGATTTTGTTCGGAAGATTGAAAAGATGAAACAATGGCCGGAAATGTTCGATTAATTGAGCGGTGTTAGTATCATGAAATTAAATTAATATGTTTATATATACATATATACAATACAATACTCTCTATGGCTCTATTTTTATGTATTTCGTGTTTAACTTGATACATCCTTTATGCATTATTTAGATCAGACGGTCATTATGTATGATGTTGCTATTTTAAAATAATTTATATTGTATCGTTAGTTACATAGGAGTGGCGATTGAATGGATTGGACCTAATTTGAACAGTCATAGTAGGTCGAGACAACAAATGGATGAAGACCCAATCTAACCCGAATTTGCTTGGATCAAATGAATTAGATCAAAATGGATTGAGTATTGAGATATAGAGCGGGTCAAAATCCAACACAACTCAATTTTTATTAAATTTTATTTATTTTATTTATCTATTTTAATATTTTGGTACTTAATTAAATTATATATTTTTTAGTCTAAGTATCTAAAACATATCAAATTTAAAAAGGGTGTTTTAAAAATATTCTGATAAGATCTTTCTCGAGTAAATTCGGGTTGCATATTAATCCAATTTTAAATGTGTTAAAATGAGTTAGGTTGAGATGGATTGCGCTAATAGATGTGTGGGTTAATTCAATGGATTGAGTTGGTTGGATTTAATTTCTAGCTACGCAATAATGAAAGATCTCATTTTATGTAATGATTAATTCAATATGATAGTGTAGTAATCTAAAGAAAAATTATTTTATCTCTTCTTTAGTAACACTAGTAGGTATTTTCTTTTCTTTTTGTAGGTTTATACTTCGAAATGTTGATATATAACATTATATAACGAGTAAAAATATATTTTTTTCAAATCTTATATTTATTTAAAAAAATTGTATAATATAATGCAATACAATATGATTTATCATGCAATAATACATAATAATCACTCAAACATACAAGAGTAAATTATAAATATCTCTTGAATTTTCAAATTGGCTAAATTAAAATAAATATTTATTTTTAATATTATGAACAAGTAAAAATGATGAAAAAAGTACCTCTGTATTTCTTACATGAAATTTTATAGGTGGTAAATGTGTTGTATTAATAGTTTGGTTAATATTTATTAGAGCATGATATTTATAATACATTGTGTAAATTTTTTAAACTACTCAATAAGTTAAGAGTATATGTTAAGTAATCGAGATTAATTGTTAAAATGTCATATACAAACACACATGATGTGTTTATTGGCTTAATGTAAACATACATGAATTTAAATATTTATTATTTCTTTAATGATGCTAAAAATAAGTTGAAAGAAAACAACGTCAAAGCTATCGTAAATCATAGGATTCATATAAATTTAGTAACTTTTGCTTGAATCTTATACAACAATGATAACATTGTGACACCCCACATCTTACAATACTAGTATTATGCAAATGAAATAAGATATACCTTTTCAATTAGCACCAATTTTTAAAAGTGTTTGAATCTCAAATTAGAGGTCGATATGTATGTTTTAATACTGAAGAGGGTTGAGTGTAAATAAGTTTTAAGTCAAATTGAGGAGCTCACAACCTTAAATGTAGTGAGAGAAGTGAGGTGCTCGTAGGACTTAGGAAGCTAGCAGGCGAGTCACCTACTTGCTTAG
>JAOTQR010000001.1:3199559-3216695 GCA_025774065.1 Solanum ossicruentum | reverse complement strand
AGGTCGATATGTATGTTTTAATACTGAAGAGGGTTGGGTGTAAATAAGTTTTAAGTCAAATTGAGGAGCGCACAACCTTAAATGAAGTGAGAGAAGTGAGGTGCTCGTAGGACTTAGGAAGCTAGCAGGCGAGTCACCTACTTGCTTAGCTTAAATTTGCTAGCTAAACGTAGACGAGGCCCGACGTCAAATTTGTCCAAGTCAGATCATGAATAAAGTCTGTGTTAAGGGTGTAACTTTAGCATATGTTTTAGTATCATAAATTGACTATGTTTTCAGCCCAAGAATTATAGAGAAAGGACCCAAGTACAACAAAACTCACTTGGTGAATTGGGTCAAAACTAAGTAAGGAGAAAAGTGAAAAGTGGGCAGCAAAGGCCCAACCAATTTGAACCCAATAAAGCCCAAGTGAAAGGAGCAAGAAGCTGCATCACCAGCTTAATAAAGTAAAGCTAAAAATGCTTTAGTAGATCGGCCAAAGTCCCTCTTTAAAAAAGGGTTTAAAACAGCTCTCATAAGCCATTTTAACTTGACCTAAAAAAATCAGATGGTTTTTGCAAGTTCTCTCTCAACTCTTTCTTGACTTTACAAGCAGCCACAAGAGACTTTCAGGTTACACCTTGAGGGTAAAGGTAAGTAAGAATACTTATGTGTTTAGTATGATTTTCTTATGTAAAACAAGAGGCTAAGCTGATTATACCTTTACTGAAATTGTTGGACAGCATGTGTTATAAAAGTTGTACGTTTTTCTTGTTTATTTGGAACATTTTCTCTTTTTGGTTGGATTGATTATGAAGGGAGGCTACTGTTCTTAATGAGTATTGGTTCTATAATGATGTATAAAGGTTGTCGCACCATTTTTATAGTCCGCGAATGTGAGTTCTTATGTGATATCGAAATTGTGCTCGTAATAGGAACTTGTAAGTTGATTGATTGAGGACTGTGGTCTCACGTCCTCCACCTATTTTGAGAACTATTTTTAAACTTTTTTAGGACTAGTTTTATGTGTATATATGGTGGGGATCGTTTGGTTAAAGTTGAAACAGGTTTAGAATTGTCGACATCAAAATATAGCGATGGGATGTAACGTTATGCCGCCTATTGGTATGTTGTGTAGAATTGTTATGTGTTGTGCCTTGTGGGCTGTTGTAAGCCTGTTATGGCACTAAACAGGCTGCACATGACATGTATATGAGAATGTGTATTAGAAAATACGATTAGGGGCAGAAAGGTTGAAGGAATACGCTCGGGTTTATAATTATCCACTTGCTGCCCATATGTTGTTCCTTTTATGAGATTGGGCTGCCAAGATGTATCTATTGGCTGCTAATGCTAGTTTTATCACCTACTATGTTGTAGATAAATATTTGGAGGATAGGAAGGTTATCTTGAGGTAATAGCGAGGTATGTAAGGCTACTCGATTTCGTATTACTTGGCATGAAATCTATATTCTTCCTTGGCACATAAAGACACTTACCAATTCCGACACAATTATTAACTGTGTCTCCTTTCACATGTTCATATGCTCCCATACATAGTGACCTTCAAATTTGCATACATACGTGGATAGCAAGTTACATGGGTTCTTGTTGCTAAATAAAGTTCACAAGTTGTTTCATCTCATACACATTCCATTATTTGTGTAACGTACTCTTTTCATTGTCATATTTTCTTGTATAATTATTTACATGTCACATGCTATATCTATAGTCCTACTGCTCCAATATTATGACCACCAAAAGAATCATATCAAAGGTAATTAAAAGATAAAGTAAAGTATATTGCCTATTAATGGGTAATAACCCGAGGGGTGGAAAAATCACCTAGCCAGGGTCGATCCTATCACGGATGGTAGCCCAAGGGGTGAAAGGAAAAGCCTAGCCAGGGCCGATCCCGATATAGATTTACCATCGATCAGCTGGTCATTTATATTACATGTCGTGTGCAGATTATACAATAAAGGTAAAGTAATAAAAAGAACATAAAGTACATGATCCCACGGTATAACTAAGGGAGGTCTCTTATCCTACACCAGTACGTAGTTTCATTCGAGTTGTTACTTCATATACAATATTTCCTACCTTACATATTCAGTACATTATCTCGTATTGACGTCCCTTACGGGGGACCTGCATTTCATGCTGCAGGTACAGGTGCTAATAGATCTCTCCAGTAGGAGTACAAGATATCTAGCTATTGTTACCAAGCTCCAGGTTGCTACGGAGCTTTGTGTGTCTACAACTTATATTTTTGTATTGTATAGTTAGTCGAGACGGGGCCTATCTTGACCCTTATCAGATTACTTTTTGTTATCTAAAGGCTTTGTAGACTATGTAAATCAAAGTTTGGTCATATCTCCTACTTTAGACAACGTGGCCCTAACATCTTAGCCATATGTATTTCCTTTTGACTTGTTATTACTGTTTACTTTCTTAAAGGAATATTGAATAAAGAAATCCCTTATAATATATATAGAAAGCGCATGGATACAGGTTGGTTCTCTCAAACTTTATCAGCAACGGATGTCAGTCCGCCTTAACAGGACTTTAGGCGTGACAACCATACCAGTGGAATCCCACAAGTAGGATCTGAGGAGGGTATAATGTAGACCTTACCACTACCTCATAGAAGTAGAGAGGCTGTTTCCTAGAAACCGTCATCTAAAAAACCATAAACAGAATAAACTAGATATGACAAAAAGGAAAGGAAAGGGAATAGAAAGGGCGACTAATAACGAAAAGTACATGACAATATGTAAATACGATAAAATTAACACACATACGACAGATAATGACAAAAATGATATAAAACACGACTACTCCTGCTACCTAATTATACCCCAAGGCTAGATATCCACCTAATCCCATCAACCAATTAGCCTAGTGCTACTTTAATTCGCAACCTCCACTCTTTTCTATCTAGGGTCATGTCCTCAGTGAGATCAAGTTTTGACATATTCTGTCTAATCACCTCCCCCAATACTTCTTTGGTCTACCTCTACCCCTCCGTGTAGCTCCTAAAACCAAGCTCTTTCACCTCCTCACAGAAGCATCGGTACTCCTTCTTTGCACATGTCCAAACCATCATAGTCTCACTTCCCTCATCTTATCAGCTACAGGGCCCACCTCTAGCTTCTTTCTAATGGTCTCATTCCCAATCTTCTCACTCCTGGTGTATCCACACATCCATCTCATCATCCTCATCACTATAACATGCATCTTCTGAATATGTGCATTTTTTTATTGGTCAACACTCCACCCCATACAACAAAGATGCTCTAATCATCATTCTGTAAAACTTACCTTATATATAGGTATACTATAACATTTACGAAATTATTAATTGTTAATCGCATTATTATTGTACAACAACTTGAAGTTAATATGAAGCTAGCAACAAACATCAAAACATAAGTTTAACTCTCAAAAAGGGAGCTAGTTTGAGACAATTACATTTTCAAGATTATCTGCAACAAATTAATTTATTTTTTCTCAATTATATTGAATTATCAAAGTCATAAAAACTCTACCTAATAAGATTCGCTGGTCATCGGCTCTAATACAGTACCAAATAAACATTACAAAACATTTATTTACATACAATTACTTGAAAAATTTAATAATTTGTCAAGTCAAATGATGTTAGAATTCACATAGAGCCACTTGATTTAATTTAACACTTTAACTTAATGGATATTTGTTTTATCCATATTCTAGTTTGGAATGATTTTATACAGCAAATAAAATTTTGTCCATTTCTAAGAAGCGCGTGAAAAGAGATAAGTGATAACAAAATTGGACCAAATTATACCTGTGCAATCTTTTCATAGATTTTCTCCCAGACTTGTCCAGAAAAATTAATTACATATTTAAATCAGTACAAAGACATATTATACGTTTTTCCTTCGTAAAAGTAAAATTAATATCATTTTGAAACATATAACACTACTTTCATGATGGGAGGTGTGTCACACTCGTGCCATGTCAATGGCATCTCACTATCATATCAAATGTCATGCCAAGTTTGAAAAAAGAAAAATTATCACGTCATCCAATCGTTTCTTCTTCATTGAACACCACCATATCATACAATTCCCTCTTCTGTATCATCACTTTCGTAGACTCAAACTTTTAGGGGTGTGCATCAGTTGATTGTGATTTGGTATTATATATTATTAATTCGATTTATCAATTTTTGAATATGCTAAACTAATAACAAACCAATAAGATTTCTCTATCGATTTTGATCCGTTCGATTTTCAGTAAAACCCAATAAAATGCTCATAAAATAAATATATAACTTCTCTAATAATTTGATGCAATGCAATAAGATAATGCGACACGGTGAAATAAAAAAATCAACTGTAAATGGCAAAATATTTTGAAAATTAGAATGAGACAAATAAGAAATTGTAAGAATGATTAAACATATCTATTTGTCTAGTTTTACAACACTCACCTAAATTAGATAGAAAGAAGTGGAGGTCACGAATTAGAGTAGCAGGTTGATGGTATATTTAGGTGTTTGTTTCTTTTCTTTTATCACATGTTCATATTCTCTGTGTATTATGTGTTAGTTTTATCTTGTTAGTTGCTCTTTCTGTCCCCTTCCCGTCCTTTCTGTCATATCTAGTTATTTCTGCTTACGGGTTTTGAGATGAGGGTTCCCAGGAAACAACCTCTCTACTTTTATGGTAGTGATAAGGTCTGCGTACATTTTACCCTTCCCAAACCACACTTGTGAGATTTTACTAGGTATGTTGTTGTTGTTGTTATTGTTGGGCTTTACTTTTAGTTTGAAACATTAAACTATAAATAGGTTTTTTTTCACATTAAATTTTAATCAATTAATTATTTAACTTTCAATTATTCAACTTTAAATTATTTAATTCATACCTATATCCTACCAATAGGAAAGTATAGATAATTCTATTTATCAACAACAAAACAGATAATAATAGTTACTTAATATTTTTTTTCCTCAGCTAAAATTTGAGTGTGAGATAAAAAAAGCTTATGTGTTCCTAAACCCAAAGTTTGGTCCAAAAATAACTTTTTTTTCTTTTTTTTTTTTTTGTAAATTTTGAAAGTGGAAAATAAAGGAAAATTTATTTCTATAATTTCTAGTGGAAGAAAAGGATGGAGAACCAATCAAATATTTGGAATATTTATCTTGTTTACAATTATTTATCTTTTTGGAGTAATAATTTGGAGAAAGGAAAAAGGATAAATTCATATCCTCTTCGTCTCATTTTATGGGATAATTTTTCAGTTTTATCTATTTCTAAAAAATTATTTTATTCTAATAAAAAATAATCTATATTTATTTTTTTTAATAAAATAGTTATTTTTAAATTTTTAGTAACATTATGCGGTCAGAAGGTGCGATATAAAATTGTTACTGTTTACAAATCCCTTCTAAAACCCTCAGTGCCTTGTGATGCGGCAAACACTATTTCACTGACTCATTGGAGTGTTGAAGAGCTCAAAAGATGGGCGAAAATGGAGGAACCCAAATCTCAATCAACACAAACAGGATGATAACTGTTGAAGAAGCACTTGATATAGTGCTAAATGTAGCTCAGCGTCTGCCTCCTGTGACTTTGCCGATTCATGAGGTTTTAGGCAAAATTTTGGCTGAGGATATCACTGCGCCTGACCCTCTTCCTCCATATCCAGCATCTATAAAGGTACTACTTTTTTTCATACGTATGTGTTGTTTTATGAATTGGGTATTGCTCTGTATTGGTAGTTATGTTGTGTATGTTAGTGTTACTTGATTGTTTATGGTGTTTAGTTGTTGGATTTTGGGATTAGTGACATGGATTTTCTGGGGAAGTTGTTATCTTTTTGTAGTCAAGTGATTTCTTTGTATCCCTTTTCCTAGGTTGGGGTGCCTAGACTGTTGGGTGGGTTGGAAGGGTTAGGTGCAGGGGTAGAGCTAGGTAGGGCCAAGGGGTTCATCGGAATCTCCTTTGGTGCAAATAGGAAGGATATCAATAACAAAAAGCATCTAGAAGATACAAGCATTAGGAAGAGATTATTAGCTCCCAGGGAAGGGAAAAAAAAAGCAATCACAACTATCAATAGAGATCTATGGAGCTGATGAATTCTAGGAAAGATTCAATAGTAATTACAGAGGAGTGGTTGAGCCAACTAGGAAGACTAATTAAACATCTAGCTTTAAGAGAGGAAATGGGAGTTGGGATGCCATCAAAACACCCTTTGTTCCTCTTTATCCGTAAGCACCACAAAATACAAGCAGGAACCAAAGACTAGATCTTTTTGATGGATTTCCCTACTTTCACCAAACGAAGACACACAAAAGACTCTCTCAAAGAGCCTGGCATGGCTCAAGTCAGTCCAAAGAGAGAAAAGAACATGTTCCAAGGGTTTTTGTGAACAGTGCAATGAAGAAACAGGTGATTGATAGATTCTGGGTTGCACAAGGACAGGTAGCATCTGTTGGCTATATGGAACTTCCTCCTCATAAGATTATCCCGGGTTAAGCAAGAACCATTAAGACCGACCCAGCTGAAACAGATGACTTTTGGAGGCATCTCAGTTCTCCAAATAAGTTTCCAAGGCCATAGATCAATTAATGTCTTCCTTGAGCTTAGATTGTAAGTAGCCTTCTTTGACCTAATAGGAGCCATCCCTGTTACTTGACTTTCCCAAATGAGTCTATCCCTGCTTTGGCCGTGGACTGATCTGGTCTGGATGGTGTCCATGAGGGCCATAATTTCTTCCAATTCTCAGTCATTTAGATTTCTCCTCAGAGTCACATTCGAAACATTATCTTCCCAACACTGAGAGATGGTTGAGTCTGGATTGGAGGCAATCTGAAATATTCTTGGAAATACATTCATAAGAGCGATGATTCTCAGCCGTGTGTCTTTTCACCCAAGCAGATATTGTATTTAAGATAGCATTACAGTACAATGAGTAACAAACCATCCAAACAAGTTGTCGTTCGGCAACCACAAACACCAATGTTAACCATCTCCCCCACCAACCATATAATTTTAAAAAATATTTTTTGATATAGCATAAGATTAAAATGGTATATCATTTGAATTTATATTTGTTATTTTTTGGAAAATGGCAAGTTCTTTACATTCGGATGTTGAGAAAATAAATAATTTTAATTTTTTAGAATTTCAGATCTTAATATAACATTTTAATCATAATGCACCTCTTAATATTCTGATGGTTATTCATATCCATACGTTTTAATCTTTAAACCTCTTAATATTCTGATGGTTATTCATATCCATACGTTTTAATCTTAGTAAAAAATGAGGCCTTAGTTCACCAGCATATCCATATCATGATCTGCATCTAACACACGATGTGCTATCTTTGCTGCTGAAGCAACCCCCGAGGGCCTTGGTTGTTGGCTTAATTTGGGCCATAATTAAAGCTAAAGAATAATTCTAGGACTGAAGGGCATTGGAAATCCCCGAAACCATCACAGTTAATTAAAAAAAGGTCACGCACCATCACTTAGGTAAGGGAAAAGATTATCTGTAAATGCTTGTTTCACATTTGGTTCATTAAAATTTCCTACTTTGAAGAATAAGTAGTAGGCTTCTCTTGCTTTTTCTGCTACTATCTATTCAGTTCGTTAAAGTTGCCTGCCATTTGCATTGAGCATTCTAGTCTTGGACATCTAAAGTATGATTTTCCCTGTACCACTCCCAGAATTTGATGTTGAAGATAACAAGCTTGACTAAAGTAGAAGTTTACATATCATTCTATGCTTTGCTGAATAAGCATAGAGATTCCTGAAGTTCCACTTACTGAGTTCTGAACTTCTAAGTTCTAATGGTGAAACAGCACTGTGAAGCTGATGTTTTTTTTTGAGAAGGAAGCTGATAAATTTTTTCGGTCATAAAGAAATTCACAAAATGAGAGATGTCAGCTTTTTCAGGGAGTATCTTTTACTATCAATGGGCTTTGATTTAGGGGGTGGTGGTGGTGGTAAATTGACGATACATGATAAACTTGAGATTAAGCTGGATACAAGGTAGAAAAAGTAGCAGTTTGGAAGATGAAAGAAAAATGGGAGATGGGTATAGATATAAATTGGGGTCCAAAAAAAAGGGTAAAGATATAAATTGATGAGACGAATGTTTATATAGTTGCTTCAGTTGGAAGCAGAAAAAAGCTCAACAGGATGCATGTTGTTAAATTATTTCGTTTATTTTGCCTCTTTAAGGGTTATGGTTAACTTTCTTTTGGGTGGACTGGTTGCAGGACGGGTATGCCGTTGTTGCCGCTGATGGACCTGGTGAATATCCTGTAATTACTGAATCAAGAGCAGGAAATGATGCTGTTGGTGTGACAGTTACTCCTGGGACTGTTGCATATGTAACTACTGGAGGTCTATTTGTTCAGATATCGTGGTTCCTTTGATATTGTTTACTATGTACCTTTATCCCTGGACAATATATTTGCTCTTTTTGATCTAGGAAAGATATTTAGAATTTTATCTAAACAAGCAAAGAAATATCCTTGTAGGGAATATTGACGTTTGACATCTAACTGTAACATATATTGTGTTGTTGGTAGATGCTGGTGTGACCACTTCTGAGATGCCGCGTGCAGACTTAATTTCCATTTTATTGAAGCTCTATGGATAAAGTTGAGGCAGGTCATATAGGGAAACTCTAGCTTCAAATCTGACTTCTAACTCTCTCATCTTAAGGGTTCTCGTTAGAGCAAAAGTAAGGCACAAAGTGAATAAAATCTAAATTGGCCTTGGGATTTTTTAGAAAATTCTCTTAATAGCCATGAAAGCTCCTATTAAATGATATCCTCAGTGATGTCAGGCTCGGCCTTGAGCTTCAGGGTATGAGTGTTGTGGCTTGTTATCAGTGAACTTGAAAGGATAATAGAAGTGTTAAGGTCTGGGCAACTATTTTGTTCCACTTGGACTGGCAGTGCTTGTTGCTCGTCATTTTGGTTCCTTCTGTCTTCTGACATTGGCTCTTCTTGGAGGCATGATGCTGCCAACGTGTAGAGCACGAGTTAGAAGGAGATTATATAGATTATTCTATGTTTACTACTATCATTTATGTTATCTTAGGATATAAGTCTTAAGAGTCATAGTTATGTGCTGAATCTATGTGTATGTCCACTATTCTAAGACTTAGAAAGCATTTATTGGATATGGACTGAGACTTCATTATTCATCGAACTTGATGAAATGATATTTACAACAATGTTATTTTACCCCAAACAAAACAAACAATGAGAAAAATTCTCAACTGTCAGGAGTCGTTTGGTGTGAGGTATAAGGTATAATAATTTTAGGATAACATGTAGGATTAAGGTATTAGGTAGTCCTTGGATTATTATCCCACCATTTTGTCTTTAGTGACGCGATAAGTTATCCCATATATGGTGGAATAACTTATCCCAGTAATTATCCCAGCTAACATATTCCTAACCAAATGGCCCCTTAGTGTTAAGGAAAGATACAAGTGAATTTGACATGAAACAATAAATCGAAAAAACAACTAGTTAAACATGACATTTAAGAAACCGAAGACCATGTTGAAGATCAAAACTGAGAGAACAAAAACACGACTGCGACAAAACAAATTTTGATGTCAGAATCAACGAGAAACAACAAGAGCTCCGTCGCTTCCTCGCCGGAACTCGAAAGGAACCAGAACTCCAAATTTCAAAGCCCTTTTTTTTTCAAGTAACGAAATTGTTGTATTATCTCTATCCTTTTATATCTGTATTCTTGATTCTGAAAATCCTCCTCTTTGTATTATGGTGTGTATGTATTTACTTATTTTTGTGTTGTGTGTTCTATCTATAATCTTGAATAGTAACCTCTTTGTGTTGCTTTGTGTATGTATTCATATAATTAATGCAGATTTGGTTGGTGTTATTAAACTTCACATAATTTACGTGGCCTTTGGTGCATCGTAGCATAATTGGAATTGGAATTGGTCAGGCCTTTGCAGTATTTAATTCTGTATTGTTAATGCCGTATAATTTTTTTTTGAATAAATAATACCGTATAAATTAGGCAGAAATCTATGCATTATTTTAGGTGGATTAGAATGTGTAATAAAAATATATGTGTTGGCAATACATGGGTTGGATTAGCTAAAGACAAAATAATGCCCCTAAAATAAGCAGTCTGTGCATAATCCAAGTACAGTACTCACTTAACAGTTTCTACATTATTGTTCGCTGCACACAGTCCCCACATTATTATTCATGCAATAATTCCTGTGTTTTGTTGACTTAATAGGTAACTTGTAAAATCGTGATTTGTTGCATAGTCCTCTCCGAGGACAGGCACACACCATGTGTGGATTGTAAAATGTTATGCATCATCTGTTGTAGATGAGCCTTTGTGAATACAGAGTTACCTTTAGTCAAAAAAAAAAAATTCCTGTGATAGTCTTTGCACAATTAGAGCCTATTTGGATTGACTTATTTGAAGTGTTTTTGAGCTTTTAAGCACTTTTGAAGTGTCTGGGTAAATTTAAAAAGTGTTTATAAGCATTTGATTTTAAGCTAAAATGGTAAAAAAAAGTAAAAAAATAGAAGCCAATCCAAACAGGCTCTTAGTTCCAAAATGAACTCTTACCTATTGCAACTGGAGTTTGTAGCTCACAAACCCCTTGGAGATAATGAGCAATCAGTCTGGTCAGGTGGATATAATTTCTATTTTGGTGGGTGTAGAAGCTAGACGACACTATTTCCTTCAACAAATGGTCATCCAGCTAGTACTGTCTTGGGTGTCAATTGATTTTTCCTTGTTGTCTACCTATCCAGGTCCAGTCCCTGATGGTGCTGATGCTGTTGTGCAAGTAGAGGATACTGAATCAATTTCAGTTGCTTCAGCTGAACCAAAGCGAGTGAAAATATTGAAGCAAACTAGCCCAGGGGTCGATATTCGTGCAGTGGTAAGAACTTGATGCCGTACCTTGGGTTTGTCTTATGCCCTAGGTAGAATGGAGTTTGGATTGCAGAACAGTTTTATTGTTGGTTTGATTTTAGTGTTATTTTGTTTTGTTGAAAATAATGTCTGTTTGAATATTGTTTTGGAATTGTTTACTTGTAGGCTGGAAGATTTATTTTTAAGAAGCAACTTTTGATAGTGTTCCATTCTCTGGAAAGCAAAACGTTTTTGGAAACTACATAAAACGACTGGTTTGTTTTTAAAACAAACAGATGAAGTAGTGGAGATTAATTGGACAATTGTTTTACCAAATGATCCAGAAACTATTTTACTTATATGCATGTCTATGTTGATCGCAAGCTAACGCTCGGTCCTTGTCATGATGGCGCTTGCTAGATCCCACCTATAGGCAAGCCAATTCCCAACCCAAGGGTACCTGTCCTAGCTCTCTAGTCCAAACCAAATCAATACAACAATAATATATACGCCGAAACCTACCTAGAACCTGGAAGTCAACTGTACAGAGCTACAATAGGCACAAGGACATACCATATACATATATCAATAACCATAATAATATACAAAATGAGAGTGTCTCTATAAATACAGTGTTCACTGGATGGTTGATCAATAGAAGTCTGGATATTGGTATGACTATTTTCAGAAAAATAATCCACGTGTTTTGCTTAGTGCTATTATTATCTTTTGAAGTGATTAGTTGTATTAACTGGAGCCTACCAGAGACAAAAAATACTAGGTGCTTCTTCTCATCTATCTAAGCTTTGGTGGATAGAGTTATCCAATACATGTACTGGTGAGACATAGTAGGTACCGAGTGGAATTACTTGAGGTGGGCTCAAGCTGGCCCCCCCGCACCACCGTCATAAAAAATGAAAATGAATTCATTCAATGTTTGGCAATGAGCTGCACCCAGACCTAATGTAAATTAAGCTGATGGAAGTCTATTGCTGTCATTGGGTATTTGCGCAACCCTCGGGTAATCCATACGAGTGACAAGTGAGCTTAATAGTCATTTTGGTCTGTTTGCATGTTAACTTGTTATCTTCTGCTCGAATATGGCAACCCACTGATTTCGAGTCAAGTCAGTATTACTGCATCTTCATAAAATTCTTTTGACCCCTGAGAGCCATGAACTGTATATTCTAATATTCTTTGGGATACTGCGTATTTAAGAACGTATTCTCCCTGTAGCTACTTAAATTTTATTATACGGGTGTTCTCATTGAAAAGGATGCTATAGGCCTTGAAATTGAAACCATTGCTTTCAATTACTTACTCATTATGGCTACCACCATGATTTGCTCATTTGGTCCTTTTCAACTGCTTTAAAATTGTCTTTTCCAGGGATCTGACATTGCACAGGGTACGGTCGTATTGAAATCTGGGGAGAGATTAGGTCCTGCGGAAATTGGTCTACTCGCCACAGTAGGTGTTGTCGTCGTGAAGGTATTTGTTTTATTTCCTTGCAGTTTAAATGTTATAACCAGAATGCCCACCTATTTCTTCCTCTTTTCCATTTCATTTATTGTGTAATCATCTTGCATTTTAAATTGCTGATATACAGGTGTACCCTAGTCCAACAATTGGTGTCTTATCAACAGGGGATGAGCTTGTAGAACCAACAATTGGGAGATTAAATCGTGGTCAGGTTGTAGAAGCTACAATCATATTCTTTTTTTTCCTAAAAAATATCTGATGCTTGCAGTGGCAACTTAGTTGCATTGATAATGACACGTCCATCTGCATTAGTTTGTGACTTCAATAGAAGCATCTTCATCCAATTATCTGTTTTCACAAAAAGGAACTTTATAATAAAGTTGACATTTGGTCATAGTACTTATGTGATTTGATCAAACACCATTTTGGACAGAGTATTTCTACCCCAAAGCTATTAGAACCGCTAATTGAATTGAAAAGTACTTTTGTCAAGAAGCACCTCTCCGAGAAAGGGCCCTCTGTGGGTGGTTGAATAGGTAACCCTATGGGCTTATGGCGAATAAACAACAAAAGCAATCTTGAAGCATGAATTTCACAAGAATCCATGTGAAGTTCCTGTAATGCTATCCTATAAAACAATCTTGTTTCCTTGCATCATTTTGATACGCCAGACAGTAGCAAGCCTAGCACAGTTCCGTAAAAAAAAATCTTTCCTGCCCTACTATGACCAAAAGCACTAGTGGTGATTAAAAAGGACTGAAGCTGCTGAAAATAAGTCTTAATTCTCGTAAACCTGAAAGCAATTTCCTCTATATTTCTTGTGCCAAAGAACATTGATAAACTTATATGGGTGAGCAGTGGCGGAGCCAGGATTTTTAAAAGGGTGTCAAATATAAAGTAAAAAAATACATGCTACTAGGAGGGGTAGAGCGCACAAACTCAGGGAACTTTTAAAACCCTTTAATCACTACACTAAATCTTCAACTTGGGTCATGAGCTGTCAACACTTGTATATATATGTATTATATTAAATTTTTGCCTATATATACAATGTAAGTTTCCAACAAAGGGTGTTACCTGACACCCCTCGAGCAAGGGGTATTTCCACGCTGTGGGTGAGACTCATGGTATATTTGCACATCATTTACCAGACATGAGAAATATTTTTATTTAATTTTCTTCTTTATCAAGAAATCCTTATTCAATTTTCAATATTTTAGCAAATCATTGCCAAAATATTTGCATCATTCATAAATTCTCGTTGCAAACTACCGATATGTAGAATGTGTTATTGCAATGCTGGACTCCTTGTGTAACAATTTTGTATCAATTGACTTCAAATTCCACTACATTCAGTCAATCCAATGCTAAAATATGTCTTTCAAGACCAGTGTTATCAAAGGTGCGCTTAAAGCTCACTTAAGCCCTGAAGCAACGCTTAAAACGTGTTGAGCGCTTCGCCTTGCTTAATTTCCTTTTCAACGTCGTCGTCAAGGTTCTAATGCATACTTTCCTTGCCAGTGAACCTCTTCTTAAGAGACAACACTAAACAATTGATATTTTACTTTATCATAATTATTTTTTCAATGTCTTTGTTCATATATTTGTTGTTCATGCTTATAAATTATTAGTCTTGGACTAAAGCTATATATTTGTATTCTTTCTCCCTTTTTGCGCCTTTTATTATTAAAGCCCATGCTTTATCTGTGTTTTGCGCTTAAAGACCCAATAGACATTAAAGCTTTTTTTGCGCTTTTTTGCTTTTGATAATGCTGTTCAAGGCACATTAAAAGTGATCTCTGAGTCAATCTTTTACTTACACTGACATACACGTCTCTGATTAGAATTAAAAAACTTTGTCAGATGTTGGATCTAATTTTAGTGTATCACAACAATTGAGCCTTAATTCCAACCAGTTGATATTGCCTCTATGAATCATTCGTTTCCATTGTTTTCTGTTCTTTGCTAAATTTGAATTGATTGCAAAATTAAAGGTCTTTTGAGACAACTTCCCTTCATGTGATTCTATGTCTGCCTTTCTTAAATTGCTCTAAGTTGATCTTTTCCTATCTTGTACAGCCTTAACATTCACATTTCTGTGATTTCAACTTGAAAATATATGTGGGGCTTTAGACTTTCTTGGCTTTGTTAGTAACTAAATATTGTATATCACTTTTACCTTATTTTGACCATCTAATCTTATTATGATATGGGAGAAATAAAAGTGTTCAATTCTAACAGATGACAATGTTATTACATGTACTTAAGATTCATATCTTTGGACACCTTGCTAAAGCTATTATGATATGGGAAATATTGAAGTGTCCGGCAGGTCTAGTGGATGACATTGTTATTGCTTGAATACGTGAATGTTGCCTATTATATTCAACTAATATGATATCTTGAATGCAAGTATATGCAAATGCCCCTTCTAATAATTCACGCTTGAAATAGATTTTCTTTGAACACTAGTACTTGGTCTGTTCCATTTAAACAAAGATCGACTCTGCATAGGATCAAGAATAGGGAGACCTTTGATGTATCAACAAATGTAATATAACAATTGTGCCTCAATCCAAACAAGTTATGGTCAGCTATATGAATCCTCAATGATAATGCTACTCCATTAATTAAGCTTATCATAAGTCAATATACAAAAATACAAAATAGAAAGCATATACATCTTTTGAGGAATAAAAGACTCCTAGGCACATTTGACCCAAAGTAAACATACTAACATGATTAAACATATTCACAAGTATTTGGTATCACCTCTATAGATTTTTTCTTCCATGGTATCCTGTTTTCGTTAAGTGTGCATGGATTCTAAGAGTTTGTAAGTCTTTTGAGTTCCTATGTGATTCTAGTCTACCTTGGTTTTCTATGTATTAGGTTTAGACATTCACCTGGTGTATTTAAATTGGTTTCAATTTATCATAAGCAGATCAGGGACTCCAACCGTGCAATGATCCTAACTGCTGCAACACAGCATCAGTGCAAAGTTCTTGATCTTGGTATAGTTCGTGACGACGAGCACGAGATTGAGAGGACATTAGACAATGCATTTGCTTCTGGAATTGACATCCTTCTCTCCTCTGGAGGTGTTTCCATGGGAGACCGGGATTTTGTGAAGCCTTTACTTCAAAAGAAAGGGAGATTATTGTTTCAGAAGGTAATGCTGGCAATATCTCTATACAGACTTTGGAAGCTTGTATGTTCATAAGGTAATATTCCCTGCGTATGTCTATAGGATTGAGCTCGGGGTTTGTACGTATATATATCTCGGTGTTTCTTGTTTGTATTGACACACATCTTGTGTCTATAAATTCAGAAAATAATTACTTACTGGCTCTCTTTGCAAATCAGGTTCTAATGAAACCAGGAAAGCCTCTCACATTTGCTGAGATCCTTCCCAGATCATCTGACAGGACTTCCAGCAAGATTCTTGCATTTGGGCTACCTGGAAATCCCGTGAGCTGTTTGGTCTGTTTTCATCTCTTTGTGGTTCCAGCCATTAGGCACCTCTCTGGGTGGGCAAACCCACATCTTCCAAGGTTCAGTGACAGAAGAAGTCCTCTTCTTGCCCCTCAATCCTTTTCCTATTCAATTTTGGTTGATTTATTGCTGTCCAATCTCAGTAAATCAGTATCTATTTCTAACAATTGTAGAGTGCAAGCTCGTCTAAAGCATTCAGTAAAGACAGATCCTCACCGTTCAGAATTCCATCGAGCTGTTATCTGCTGGCAGTTGAATGATGGGTCGGGTTATCAAGGGTAAGCATTGTGTTTTCTGTTTTTGTTTCTCTTTCTTTCAGAACATGCAGTTCCATCCAACTATAATTGTCCGAGGGGATTTTTGAAGTTCAGTAGTTCAAATCATTTACCAAATACATTGATCAGAATATCATTTTCCAAATCCACTGACTGATGTCATTGATGTTGGTTCTCTTGGGTTTTTAATCTAAGAAGCTCCCTTCTAGTTTACTCATTGATGCATCACATACTGCAAATGGTGGAATTGCTTGATGTGTGAGCTTATTCAGTAAATTAAAAATCAGTTGATGTGGATGCTATTCTTTTTACTTTGCTTTGCAGTCCTGAATGTTCCATATTTCAATTATTCCATAATTTGATGTATTTGTAACGATATGATTTCATGCCTCCTTTACTTCTCATATAACATGGTTGATATATCACTAGACTCAGCATTTTTTGCTTTTTTCTATGTTTTGCCTGTCAAATCTTATCTTTCTCAAAATGTTAGGGATGGATTCTAGTGTAACTGTATACATTGTGAAATGGTATATGGAGGGACACTATCCATGTAGCATTGCTTCAAGACTTATATGTTGAGGTAGGGATGAGACGTGAGATTTGGAGAATCTCCAGTTTTATATTACTCCTGGTGTACCATGTTAGACGATGTATTTATAATTGGAATGAAATCAGCCTGAATAAAGCAAATTGGTTATACAAGCAGTTTTATCAGAAGAAAAAAGTGCAAAAAATCTCTAAGGTCTGTCGAAGTTTTAAGTGCAAAGCCAAATAAAGCATGAACTTTAATGGAAAAAGGTGCAAAGGAAAAAATATACAGATACATATGTTTAGTTCAAGAGTAATAATTTATGAGCGGGAATACAACAACAACAACAATATACCCAGTATAATACCACAAGTGGGGTCTGGGGAGGGTAGAATGTACGCAAACCTTACCACTACCATAGAAGTAGAGAGGCTGTTTCCTGG
>JAOTQR010000001.1:3167243-3184403 GCA_025774065.1 Solanum ossicruentum | reverse complement strand
AGTATTGATTTGAACTTTTTAATCTTTTTAGGTTGTGGTTTGTGTTGTTTAAAGTCTTATGTTTATATTGTCAAAGTGGGGAGGGGGAGGCGGGGGGGAGGGGTTGGTAAGTAAGAAATTTGTTAACAAATTAGAAGTGTTACAGCTAATTGAGTTTACATTATATATACACGAATATATATTTGAAAAATTTATATTACTTTTATATTATTAGGGCTGGTTTAATATTTAGGGCAAATGATCTTCTATATCTATTTATATAAATTAATGATCCTATAAAGATCTTTTTTGTTTTGTTTTGTTTACATTTTGTATTATTTTGGGGATAAGATTGAGAGAAACATCTA
Source organism: Solanum ossicruentum (assembly GCA_025774065.1). NCBI lineage: Eukaryota > Viridiplantae > Streptophyta > Magnoliopsida > Solanales > Solanaceae > Solanum > Solanum ossicruentum. The sequence goes on along the minus strand of JAOTQR010000001.1, from coordinate 3,184,056 downwards.
AATTATATGGACGTTTTGTTAATTTATTTTTTTTATATTATATGATAGCAAGATACAATATGCATGAAAGAATTAGAATACGGACGATTATTAAATAATACTAAGGAGAAGAAGAGACGAGTGCCTTTGCTTCTCCCACATAAAGTTCGTTAACAAGTAGTTTTAAACAAATTTAATGACGAATCCAACCTTATTAGGCATGGTAATAGCTAAAGGCAGATGGGGTAGAGAAGATTAAGGATAATCATTCTCCTTTTTTCGATATCTTCAAAGGGTTGTTTTCGTTATCTTCAAACCAATTTTTCAAATTTCAAAATCAACCTTACTAGGCGTGGTAATCGCTAAAGACAAGATGGGTAGATAAGATTAAAGATAATCATTCTCCTTCATAGATAGTGCACATAAATTGTTCTTTTCATTTTTCATTTCTTTCAGATCGGAAATTCATACTACTAGTGGAGTTTGTGGCCATTCTCTCTCATCTTTCGCTTTGAAAATGGAACAAGGAACCTTAGAATTCACCCTACTTGAGATGATTGTTTAGTTAGAGTTTACTCTTGAAAGTAAAAGGGAAGATAAACTTCAGTTGAGAAAAAAAGAAGTGAAAATCTTGTATTGTATACTCAAACCAACAACAATAACATACTTTGTATAATCCTCCAAAGTAAGTCTGAGGAAGATAACGTGTACCCAAACATATACCTTTACCTCAAAGGATTGTTTCCAATATCTTCAAATCAATTTTTCAAATTTCAAAATTATCCATTTTAAGTTGAATTTGAAATGAAAAAGCAATATTTTCAAAAGAAGATCAAAATAGACTAAACTACAAAAAGAAATATTCATTGTTTGCATTAAGTTAATTTTGTGAATAGAAATGTTAATTAAAATCATGAAAAATAAATTAGAAAAAGAAATGGAGCTGCGGGGGATCGAACCCCGTGCCTCTCACATGCAAAGCGAGCGATCTACCAGTTGAGCCACATCCACTTAATACTTAATCATGTTATTAAAATATTATAAAAGTATTTTACACTTTTACAATTCATATTATTTTTATTTAAAGTAACATCATTATTTATTCGCTACAAATATTTTGCTTTATCCCTCCAATTCTCTTAGTTATCATTATATTTTTTTTGAAAGAAGTATTGACTAATCGATCATGGACTGCTTTTCTTATGATGATTCAATGTGACCTCATTCAATTTTTTCCTCAAGCCTTCGCTATCGTGGGCTAGATGGGTAGCTAAAAGTTACGAGAACTCTCTTGACTAATGTTATTTATAATAAAATTTTGTTCAACATCAAGTTGTTGATTGATTTACTGCGAGTAACTAAATTACTCCCATTGTCTCATATTAGTTGTCAACATTAGTAGAAATATTCATCCTAAAATATTTATCAAATCAAAACAACACTAATTATAGTAAGATTAAATTAGTAAAAAAAAATCATCTATGATTTTTGAAAGAGCGTGTAAACAAGAAATATGAAAATTTATATGAGACAACGTAAACAACCAATCTTAATTTTTCTCTTATATCGTAAGCTTGATATAATCATTATATTTTATTTTAATTTTTCTCTTATAATGTAACTCTAGTTTTCTACTTCCACGGAATATCTATTATCTCTCACCAGTAATATGTATCAGATAACTCTATCCACCAAGACTAGTATAGATAAGAAAGAAATCCCCCATACTTTTTTCTCTATTGGATTTGAAGACAGATGATTTTATTGACTACTAGACCACGTCATTGGGTGCGATGTATTGGTTTTTGAATATAAATTATTGAAAAATTCTTATTAAGAAACTCTTCTAGCATTGTTGCAAATAGAATACAAGTAAATATAACACCCACAAACATTCCCAAGGAGATTGCTTCTATAAATGTACAGAAACAATCATTGAATTTCACCAGAAAATGCAACTTTGAGTAGACTTAAAAAAGAAGAATACAACAACATGCTCAACGTAATTTCACAATTGCACAAGTCAAGTCTGGGAAGGGTAAGATGTACGAAGAGTCGAAGACCTTACCCCTACATTGTGGAGTTTGTGGAGCAGACGTTTCTGATTAGATTTGCAAAAAAATTGTCAGATGAATGCAGTAACTAATGAAAATTCACATCATCTTTTCAACAGGCCTATCAAATGTGAAGTCATTGCAGAAAAACAAAAGAGCCGCAAACGGATGTATTCCCCGATGCTTTGCTGGGGAATGGAAGCTTGGTTCTCTCTTGAGTTGTACATTTCAAATGTCGTGGACATGTAACGAGCAACAAAATCTCACCCCGGAATACAAAAGAAAAGGGTGGAGAGTGAAAAGGGGGCATCATCCCCCATTTATAAAGGCAGCATTGTTTGAATGAAACAGTAAAATATGAGAACCGCAAAGTTACTGTTTTTTTGGTAATGGAAGCAAGCAGTCATATACCCGTTCCATTCGCGATGTAATCCTGAGTTTATGTGCAGTTTGAAAATCTGGTTTCGCCAAGTCAAGGATATCCTGCCTCAAACTGGTCACATGTAGATGACATATTAGAGTAACAAAAGAAAAAATATTTTGGAAATCCAAGCGTTGGTTAAGATAAATGACGGAGAGAAACAAACCTGGTCCATTCACCAGTCGCCCTTGCATGTCCTTCCACAGCACAGTATAACCGATCCAGATAATATAATGCCAATCCTAACATGCATTGAGCATCCTTTTCCTGAAGAGTTCCAGCAAAATATGAAAAAAGGGAATAGGAAGACCGAAAACAAGAACTCAACTCCAAGCTACAGTAGCATTACATGCAAGAACCAAGTATTATCTTATGAACTTGCTGGAGATCAACAACATTACCTCAATGCCTCAAAGGCTCCCGCCCATTGCGGGGTAAGGGGGGGTTGAATGTACACAGCCTGACCCTTATGTTTAAAAACATAGAGCGACTATTTCCGGAACATGTTGGAGATCAAAAGATACTTATTGCATTACTGTTGGGGAGAAAGGGATTAAGCAAGTGGTCCTAATTTACTAGATGAAAATAGATTGTATGATAGTGGAGAGAAAATATTGAGATTCTCAAAGTTGCAAATACTATTGTACAAAGATTTAATAAAGGTGCTGATAAAGTTCAAAGGGCCTTACTTGTCCTTGATCTTTGCAGCTTTCTAATTGCATAATCTTTCTCTCTACTTCCACAATTAGCAGTCGTCGTTGAATTCGGGCAACCCTTCCCCTGCCTTCTGCTTTCTTATCCTGATTCCATTAAAAATTTAATGGTGTTATATGATTTCGCACGGCATGGCAAGACTCTTAAAATGAGAGACCTGTATTAATCATCATATATATCAACCAGTGAATGCTACTATTTCCTTTCTTGATAATTTACAACTAATAACTCCTTCCTCATGTCAATAGCATTAGAAGGGGAAAAGAAAAATGCGAAACCTTTATTAACCATCATAAATATCAACTAGTAATGTTACTCCCTCTGTCCCAATTTATTTGACAGATTTTACTTTTTAGTCAGTTTCAAAATGAATGGCATTTCTATATTTAGTAACAATACATACCCAGTGGAATCCCAACTGAGGTTTGGGAAGAGTAGAATGTATGGAGAACTTACCACTACCTCATAGAGGTAGAGAGGTTGTTTCCTCATCTATATTTAGTAACAATGCAACTTGAAAATGCTCATTTCACCCTTAATGAGATGATTTATAGTCATACAAACATAATGACTTGTTTCAGACAAGAAGTTTCAATAGTCTTGCATTTTTCAATTGTGTCAAGTCAAAGAAGATCACATAAGCTGGGAGGGAGAGAATACTATTTACTTTGTTGGCAGTTTCAACTAATAATCACTTCCTTATGTCAATAGATTAGTAGGGGAAAAGAGAAATGAAGAAAACATCTGCTGAAGTTGTTCCAAGCCACAGTTGAGTCCACTTTTTAGGTTAAAAATGGGATGGGAAGTGTCGAATTCAGAAGATCTAACAATTGCATAGAACCATGAAGAATCATCATTGTACAATATCATAGAAACTATTTCTGTGAATTGCATAACAAGCCTCTCTCATCAGAAAACTCCTCCTCTAATCTCTTTCTCAAGGAAACTCTTCCAATCTTTTTCTTTGATGACATCAGAAGTAGGTTCCCTTATTTCCTTCCATACTCCAATACTCTCTCTGGCGAATTCTGAATTAAAAGACCAACCTTTCCTTCAGTAATCTTACAACAAACAGGATAACAAGAGAAGTGGTAGTAGCTGAACTGATATAGCTCATCAAAAGTAGAGGCTTCAAGAACTGCGTGAACGGAGAGTGGGGAGGAGAAGAAGGTCCTTGTACAAAATAGCACACTTAATAAGTGTGGGAATAGAACCCTGTTCCCGTTCTCCCAAGAGTTCCTCCTCTTTGTCTCTCATACGACAAAAATCCTGATCCCACAATTCATTTGCCTTCTTATATGTTTCTAAAGTGATAATGGCTTCAAACTTGTGATGCTGCACAGATCTGCCTTAGGGTATTCCTGATCAATTTTCTGAATATGACCTCAAGAAAAAGGAGGGGACGCGCTGGAGATTCAAGAGATATTCATCACCTTACTGTGAGATCAATTCTTGGATGGAAGTCATATATAAACAATTATGTCCTACATATAATACAAAGAGAAAACTAGCTACTTTACCTGTTTAAGCCAAGCGCGCATCAACATGATCACAATAAGCGAGAGGAAGAAAGCGGGCAAAGCAGCTAAAATAGCAAAATTGATTTCATTGGCCCTAAGAATTTGATCCAGCTCCAGCATAGCCCTGTTTTAAAAATATGAAAATCAGAGAAGAAAACAAAAAATGCCTTTTAACTCTCAGAATTTGTGACTTCAGGTTGAGACTGTCAGTTGCTCTCACTCACTCTTCAATGTCAAGCTTCAGCTTCTGAACCTGTAACGCAAGAAAAAACTATTACATGCCAAAACCAGAAAGAATTGACTGTAAGCCTGCAACAGAGTGAAGTATATTACCTGGATAAGAAGAGCACGAGAAAGCTCTCCCGAAAAAAGATTTTGAATTGGATGCATCAGTTCCTTCTCATACCTAAAGTGAAAAGCAAGCTTTCTTAATAACAACAACATAGCCAGTGCAATCTCACAAGTAGGGTCTAGGGAGGGTGGAGTGTACACAAACCTTACCCCTACCTAGTGAAGGTAGAGAGGAGCAAGCTTACTTAAAAGAGCGACATAAAAGCACACACCTAGTTGTACGGTGGACCGAACTGTTAGTAATGAGAGCAAAAAATTAATCCGATTCAGACATGGTCTATAAGCATATATTACAACTATGCCATAGACTTGTATCATTGCTAGGTTAAACATTCAACAAATACGAGGAAAGCAAACAAAATTATTTGAAACAAGCTGAAAGTAAAAAGTTAAAGATTCTGTATTACATCAGAAACCTAGTCAGTTAACTAGAGATGACAAATAGCTGGTCCATCCAGCCATTATATCCAAAAGGTTCAAATCATTCAAGAAAAACATCCTGCAGTTTGTCAACGTCGAAAACCTCTGATATTTCCACAATAGAACCTGAAATTGGCCCAGCAAGCAAGCAGTACAGACAAATTCATGGAGCATAAGAAGCACTACCAATACAATAAAGTTCATCGATAGTTACTTCTGGAAGAGGATGAGCACCATTTGATAAACTACATAATTTTTTTTTCCTTTTGTTATAAGGAAAGATACTTAATGTGCATTTTTTCTTATGCAACAAGAAGAATTTATTATCTTTGTCCTATTATCAATTTCCGAGACAAAAATGAGGCAGGAAAAAGGCTCAGCATTTGCAGTAAGTCCTTTCCATGTGAGAGGGAAGGAAAGGATGTATATTGCCTCTTTTGCACTGTCAAGTGACCAAACAGATCTGGGACATGTTTCTTAACCTATTTAGGGTGGTGCAAGTAATGCCACAATCAGTTAAGTAGCTTACATGGTGCTCCACATCCATAGTCCACCTTCCTCGTTATACATCTATTAACCTTCTAGCTCTAATGACAAAAATCAAATGCTCCCAACATCGAAAAAATCCTCCTCCCTACAAGAATATTACGTTACCCATTCTGATTTGTATCGATTTCCTTAAATTGTAGCTCCTCATCCCAAAAAAAAAAGAAATTAAAGATACATGTGATTACAAGCAATGCAAAACCTGTATAGCCAGCGCCTCATAGCATCCAAATAGATAAAAACAAAACATGCAAATAGTTCCTTAAAAATCTATAAAGAGACAAGGGATTAATATGAATGTATTAGGTTTCAACCATGACGTGCAACGGAAGGCAAATTGCATCCTCTACAATGAGTACTAACTACTCCCATACAATCCCTACATATTATACAAGCAGCAAACAAAAACAAAACAAAGCCATACCTCATCATTACTATTTCAAGCATTTCCTGGTCTGTTGCATTTGGTGGAGCCTTCTCACCCTTCGTCTGCTCAGTGAAAGCTTGCAACATTCTGCAAATCAAGAACCTCATAACAGGTTTAAGAAAAAGGAGATAACATGGTAACAACATGCATAACAATCCATTAAAGAGTGAAAGACAAGAAGCACCCACAGAGCATCATATTGGCCACGAAGCAAGCTGGTGCTTTTCGACAAGGATCACATAGAATATTCTAAAAAAATGTTTAAAAGAATTGCAGATGGAACACACATAAAGAGTTACTTAAGAAAAATACATAAAGAGCTTGTCCAAGTTAGAACTTTCTTCCACCCCCCCACCCCCCCCACCCCCGACTAATTTTTGTCAATTGCTAAGATATGTGAGCAGCAAAAACAGTTCATACCCAACGAATAAATGACTTATGTAGAAGTCTACTAACTTATCAATACCTTTATAAGAATTAAAGACTGCATCACATAAAAGAGACTCGTGAAGAAATGATTTCAAAAAAATATTCAATTTCAGAAGAGACTCTTGATGAAAGCATACACTATCTTGTGATAAATCTGAGTTTGCATATTGTGCACAGTAAGTCAATGAGCTATAGTTAAAACTAACCTGTGTAGAGAGTCGGCAGTTAATTGCACTTCTTCAGGTTCCATTGCACCCTTCTGCCTCTTCCGAAATGTGTAGAAAAGATCGTCTCTAATAGAGATGAGCTGGAGAAAACAAGACACAACCAAACATTAACCAATGGCAATTATGGTAATTTAGCACCAAAACCTTAACGAATGAGCCAACTCATATCAGCCAAAATATAGAAAACAGATAAAAATGGATCATTTCAAAAGTCCATCATGAATGGAAGGATCACTAAATAATACAAAATCTCTTAAATACATCTAAAAAGATAAATGAGAACTGAAATGCAAGACGAAACATGTCAGTCGAAGTGTCGAGTACCAGTCTCCCGTGACAAAAGAAATATTTCTTAGCAAGCATGATGAGAAAACCAAAAAAGAAAAGAAAACGAATATATATTATTCAAGTGAAATATTCATAAGAATCTACATGATGAAAAAATAAAGTTATCTTGACCTAACATCAATAAGAAAGGAATCAATATAGTCCTAAAATTTACAGAAAACTACAGAATGAAAATGAATTCAAGGTTTTATTCTCTCATTAGAACTTGAAGAAGTCCTACAAATAAGTGATCAAGAAATATGTGCTCCAGTCCTGTTTATGTGCATTACAGATGTAGAGGATTTATAGAGCCTAACGGATTTGGCATTAAGGCATAGTTGATGAATTGAAATAAGCACTCTTGAAAAGATTCCTTTGGAGAATGCATCTGAAAAGAGTCCTTCAAAGATAAGTGCAATACACATATTTTATGGTAATGCAGAAGATAATGTTCCAAGTACAAAAGGTGAGAGTTGAACTTGCCACATCATGATTATTGTACAAGTTGTATAGTATTAACATACATCAGAGCCTTCAACCAAAGAGGAAATCCTGTTGAAGGATGCAGTCATGACAAATACAAATTTAAAAGGCAACTTTAACTCAAAATGTCAATAAATGATTTGCATTATCTTTTTTTTTTTTCAGTTCAGTTAGATACTAGAAGATTGTCATAACAATAAAATCCTGCAAGGTCATATCCTTAATATCCCAAATATTTGTGCAAATATATGTTCTCATATTTTGGTTGACATCGCGACCATCTCATTTAAAAGATTAAAATATTAGAGAATGATACATTTATTATTGGCATAATACATAAATATGTTATTTAACGTGGCCTCGGTCACATTTATGCCCTCTAACTTTGGGATGCACAATAAACACTAAAACTTGTATAAAGTTGCATAAATAGGCGCATGCGTCCTATGTGACATCCTACATGGTGACACAAGTCCTACATGATATCCTAAGTATGTTATGCCACGTAAGACTCATGTGCCTTTGTTCAACTTTATATAAATTTGAGTGCATTTGTGGCATAAATATGAGGTGAGGCTAAGTTAAAGCCTTAAAGAGACATTCATGTATTATACCTTTATTATTTATTTCAGGTTTCAAAATGCCAAATCAAGTCAGGCCCTATTTCTTTTCTTGGATCAAGCACGTGACGTATTTTTATTGATGGGTGGCAATAAGAATTGAACCAAGGATCTCTACCTGTTCTACTACCAAGTAGAAATCTATCACATCTAAAAAGCTTAAGTCATTAAAAAGAGAACACTTCTTATGTTCATTTAAGGTGTTTAACATCATAAATTCCAGATCTCATCTTATTCATGGATGGTTTCAAAAATACAAGGAAAAGTCCACTTGAATACATACATAGATAAAGAATGAACAACCAACCATGGGAGATTCATATAACTCTTCACTAGCTTGATAAATTCCCAGCCTAGCATCACAAGAATACTATAAGCTTTTACACAAGAAACTCAAATCCTGACAATCCCCCGATCCATAAAGTTCCAATATTTTCAGTACAAAAAGAAAAGAATTAATCAAATCCTGAGCCCACATATGAGTTATAACACAACCCCAAGGTGATATTGGATCTGCATATCAGTCGACTATTAAAATGCTAATGCTTTATCTTTTCTTTTGATAAAGTAATAAATGCAAATGGTTTATCACTCCAATATATAAAAAAAGCATTTCCTACTTCAATTGTGTACTCCATAAAATTCCTTAGCTTCTTCCACAATCCTAAAGATTTTCTAATCCTCATAATCAATTTACAGTAACAAAAAAATTGGAAATCATTTACGGAGGACTGCACAAATGGTCATGACAATATACGAAAATCTCCAGAGTCCTGAGGACATTTGAGTGTTGACAGAATGAACCATAACATAAGCAAAGTCAAGTAGGAACTCAGGAAACAGTATTCAACTTCAATTATTACAAATGGGATCTGAAGGCAAATATAATAACTAGGGGCAGCTTACCGGTTGCTCTACATGGTCATTCCAGAAGCTAACTGTTGATTCTTTTGCCTCACGGATCCAATTGTCGATGTCAGAGCTTCCTGCTAAACTGCTATGGCGAAGTAACCATAATGAACAGATAGAGATGCCCACAATCCCACAAGTATAGGGTATCCAGTATCGAGTAACTCTTCTGGGCTTCCGGTGAATTTTAACCTTCAAAAATTAATGGCGAACAAACTATCCTCAAAAGATGAGTAAAATACAAAATATTCTGGTAACATACATTGCACTTTGTGTCGTATTCCTACAACATGTACACTTTAGCCACACAGATCTCAGTCGACAACTAATGCCATGGCATGATAGTTACTATATACGGCATTCCGTTTCAGTTCAGCAATTCAGCGGTGAGTTGATAATCTGATACTGCTGAAACTAAATCCATTGCTAATAATAAAAAGATTACAACAGCTTCAAGAAAGAAAAGGTAAAGCTGTCAGCTTTCAAGTCAGTAAGGAACTCTTACAATGGCAGCTAGATATGTGTTCAATCTGTCCATATTTTGGTAGATCAAATTGATAGCATCTCTAGTCTCACAATCAGTCCATTGAGACCCTTCTTGATTAACTTCTGGAAGTTTCTCAAATATCAATGGAAAAGAATAGCTTTCATCAACAGAAGAGCTTTGCTGCAGAATAAATTTAATGGGCAATGTCAAAAACCAAAATTGAGAAACATGTAGCTAGCAAAACAGTCGTTTTCAAACATTATAGGTGGGGAACTTCTTATGTTACACCAAAAAATCCCCTCACCTGGCGCAGTGCATGGAAATGGCCAATTGATGCCTCCAATTTCAGAAATAGATCATTTGTAACAACCAATAATGATGATAATGACTTCTCAGGATTCTTGACTAATTCCTCACCAGCTTTGTCAACCTTCATGTAGATCTATACATATGCAGGAGAGACATGAATTGAGTGCTTATTCCTCACCAGCTTTGTCAAGAATGAAAAATATGGTCCATGAAAGTAGTGTTACCAAAAGCAGAAAGCGAAGATGAGTACAAGTGTTTGTTGGAGCTTTAAGTGCAACCAAAGTTCATATTTTAGCAAAGAAACAGATACATAAAAATACATATGAAATGCAAGAAAAAATAACTATAGATAGGAATAATAATAATAATAACAACACGACAACAACATACCCAATATAATTCCGCAAATAGCGTCTGGGAGGTTGGGGTGTACGTAGACTTTACCCCTACCTTCGTGGGGTAGTAAGGTTGTTTACCCTCGGCTCAGGAAAATTGTTTTTGAGAGTAGTTACAACAACAACCACCAATAATAATAACTCCCTCCTCCCATTTTATGTGGCACCCTTTCCTTTTTAGTCCACGCCAAAAAGAATGTCACCTTACTAGAATAAGAAACAATTTAACTTTAAAATTCCCCTTTTACCTTAATAAAATGATTTTCAACCACACAAATATCTATAGATAATTTTAGACCACAAGTTTTCAAAGTCTTCCTTCTTTTCTCACACACCGTGCCAAGTCAAACGATGCCGCATAAAACGGGACAGAGGTAGTACTTGGTAAAACCCAAGTCAAGAAAGTTCAAAAACTATTTAAAGTTCTAAAGCAAAAGTAAAGATACACCTTTAAGTTTTCCTGATCAGAAAAACAAGAAGATACACCTTTAAGTTTTTAATTCAGATTAGTAATAGCTTCTCTTATATAAAATTTCTAGGTTTCGATTGTACACCAACATATTTGGCATAATATTTCCTTAAAATTAATACATCGCCTTTTTTATAGGTAAATGTCTTTATTAAAAACTGCAGAGCACAAAAGAAACTACAGCACTCCACAAGTCACACTACATACCCCCCTAAAAAGAAATAGAAAATCCAAGTACTGATCCATCCTGTGTAGGGTACTGCTATAACACCAAAAATACAAATTCTTGATACATTTGTTCTTATCTAGAAATCTGCAACCTTTTTCCCTCTAAATATGGCTTGTTTCTTCCAGCCATATAGTCCACAAAATGCAAATAGGAATAGTCATCCATATGTGCTTCAAGTTTCTTTTAATTCTTTGAGACTGCCATATTTCCAAAAGATTATTGATCTTTTATGTATGGTATAACCAAAGATACACCAATAATGCTGAAGAGAAGTTCCTAGCATTGTCTTGAGAACTTCAATGTAAGAAAAGATTCTCAATTGTTTCTTATTCTTTGTTATGAAGGAAACATCCATTGCACAATGATAAACCTCTCCTTTGCAGATTTTTCTGAGTTAAACAAGCATCCCTAGCTGCTAAACAACCAAAATAGGCTACTTTCACAGGTGCCCTTGGTTTAACACAAAATTTTCCAAGGTGAATTTGGAATCCTCTGACTATTCTGTTGTAATAGCATTCTATAACAATTGTTAACTGAAAAATTGATATCCCTGAGGTTGAACCAAAATCATCTGTCTACTTGATTTTCTCTATTGAACATAAACTATCCAACTCCAAGTCAATTGAGTTTCCTCTGAAAACAATCTGCCAACCTAAGCTTAAAGTAAAATATGAAATATATCCATCTTTGTTCACAGCAAGGTAAATTCTTAAAACTCCCCTCCATTCCAAGGTTTCTAGCCATTATTTAATTTTTGCATCATTACCAACCTCCAGCCTTGTATACAAAAATTCATCCCACCATCCACTTATTTTCTCCCAGATACCCCTAGAAGTAAATCTAGTATTTCTATAACATCGGTGCACCACTAAAAAGTAGAGGAAAAAAGTATTAAGTGGGAGTCAATCCCTATTCCTTTAGGGTGAATAACTCAGCATTGAACCAAGTGCACCATTTAGTCTTACTGAAACATGAGACCAGACTGTCAACCATAATATTAGATCAAATCCAGGGAATAAGTACGTAAAATACCTAGTTTGGCGGAGAGACCATGGGTTCACATGCACTATAAATTAGCCTATAAATCTGCCCCAGTCCCCCCACCATTTTTCAATTGTGTTGGGTTTTGTTTCCATCCATCCTTTTCACCATAAATAACATCTAAAATACTTATCCAGGTTTCCTCACTCCCCCTGTTGTCTCTCCATAACCATTTATAAAGCAAACTTCTATTATGCAACTTCAAATTTCTCACTCCCAACTCCCCTGTCTTCTTACCTCCAATAACCACTGGCAACTTGACCAAACTTGATGTTCCCAGACCATAGAAAATGTCTTCAAAGTCCAATTTTCTTTCTATTGTTGCAGGCATACAAAATAAAGTAAGTCTACCCCCAAAAAGACAAGTATTTTTTTCATGAGTTAGTCTGTTGTTGCACCTATCAATCACGCCTTACCAAATGCTTTTGTTCTTTCTCTTCATGTCTAACGGAAGAAGCCCCAAATAAACAGAGGGGACTTTTCAATTTCGCAATCCAAAATATCTGCCAGCTCTTTTACACAATCATAAGCATTAATACTGGATGTTACCTTTGGCCAGAGTAACTCTCAACCCAGAAACTGACTCAAAACAGTGCAAACCCCTCTAACATACAGAATTCTACCAGCCTCGGAAAATAGACAGCAATCATCTGCACAAAGTATATTGTTAAGCATCATAAAACCTGATCATTTCTGCCAATATTTGGACCCCTTAACCAACCCAGAGTTTATGCTTTCTTCAAATACTGAGAATTTCCATAACCAAAACAAATAAATAAGGTGGCGGAGGGTCACCCTGACTAAGTTCTTTATGAGTAATGAAATGCTTTGAGGGTCACCATTAATTAGAATGGAGAGTTCCACAGTTGAAACACAAAATTTGATCGATCCTGTCCATCATCGAAGTTCATTAATCTCAATAAATTCAATAGGCATTGACAATTGACATGGATGTATGCCTTCTCAAAATTAAGCTTACATGCCACCCCTTTTCTCTTCCTACACAAAAATTCATAAAGGCATCAGTTATTGCTTTACTTTACTGGCTAGATATTATTTATTGTTACCGTCCTAAAGACAGAGCCCATCGGCACTGAGATGTGTGTCCTAGCACTTTGGTGCTGCACTAAAGTGTCATCAAAGTTAAGTGAAGTGGCCAACTTATGGTGCACACAGTATTAGGACATTTAACAAGAAAAAGCAAAATTCCTTCTAATCATAGCCATCTTAAAAGTTTATGAAAAATGATTAAGAACATATCACAGGGGTGGAGGTGCGGATTGGGGGTGAGGGTGTTCCGAAGCGAGACATCTTTTATAGGGACAGTCAAGGATGTAAAGATATAAACTGACATAAGGTTATGAGAAATTGATAGAAGTCATCTCATAGGACTATTGCCACTATAAAAATAAATAATACGTTTAAAAAAAAAAAGAGTAAAGCAAAGCAATTTGGTATGAACAGTGGAATATGAACTGATAAAGAATTGTACTGTCAAATGTCTTGTAAACCAAATAGGATAATCAAAATTGAAGGATCCTCTTGGATGAATTACGTTACTGATGCCTAAACTCGAAATGATTCAATTCCTATCCTCTTGGTTAGAAGCCCAGCAGCTCTTAAGGTATCTAAACAACTCTTCAACTTCTCATTTCCTATGCACACAATCATATAATGTATAGGAACCAAAACAAAATGAGAAAATCAGCAAAGGAACATTATCACAGCATCAAAGAAAAAATTAATGAAATAAACTGCCAAAGAATGTTACATGATTAATTTTCACATGTACTAAGGCAAAAGCAACTAACCTGTGCCAAAAATGTAGACAAATGATATCTTAAGCTACTCAAGAAATTTATCCTCTCGGATATGTATGAAGATGCCAAAGAATATGTATGTTGCATCCCAGAACTTTCCCCAACAAAATCGCTTAACAATTGAACTGAGCCATTGAAAAAAGCGTATGGTCCTCTCTCACATATCATGAAGTATGCTCTTTTAGCATTTGATCCCTGAAACAAAACATACATAACTAATTTAACTTGAACTTTACCTTAAGCTCAATGCGCTAAAACTCCTGCTATGCATGGAGTTCAAGGAAGAGCCAGACCATGAGGTCTATTGTTCACAGTCTTACACAACATTTCTACAAGAAACTATTTCCACTAGTTGACCCCATGAGCTCATAATCACATGACAACAACTTTACTGATTAAAAATAGATTGTATGTATTGCTTCAAATTTATAAAATGGCTAACCTGTGCTTTAGATTCCCAATATTCTAAGTTCTTCTGGATGTAATGCAAATTTAGAAAGATGCATTCCATAATTTCCTCCAAGACACCAACAATTCTAGATGCCTCATAAACAACCCTGCATCTCAGTTATCTTAGAAACTTTGCTTATGAACAAAATGTTGAAAAAAATGGAGTCTAGTGGATGCATAATGCAAACAGTCACGTAAAATGTTAAACTAAAGAGATTCCAGAAGACTTACGTAGAAGATTCAGGGGAAGAGGAGGAGGAAGGGAAAGGAAGGGGGAGAGAAGTCTTTCTACGACGCCGTTTACTGGTTGCTGATCTGCTACTGTAGAAATTGGAAATCCTGCTGAGGAAGTTCGAGTACGAAGCCGCCGGAAAGTAACTGGAAATTCGATTCACCAGGTAGTCAGTGTAGTGGGAGATAGTAGGTTTTAGGCCCTTGCCGGCGTTTTCCGGCGGAGAATCCATCGGTGAGTTGACCGACGCCGGTGATCGGAGAATATGCGCGTACTATTACAAAAGGAAAATACTGAAAATTCAAAATTATTTGATATAAATTTCTCTCACTAATTTGTGTGAAAAAATGTAGGGGTATTCGGTTCTATATATTATTAATTTTTGATTTTAAATATATTAAATAATAATAAATTAATAAAATAATTTTTATCAATTTTTGGATTTTTTGATTTTAAGTCCTTATGGTTCAGTTTTCGATTAATAAGGATGATAATGCGAATTTGCATTAATAGAAATAGATGGAGTACGAAAGAATAAATATAAAAGGCTAAATATTAGAGTAGTTAACTGATCACTTAAATACGATAAAGATTAAAATAGGTAAAGTACTATTATAGTATTCTATTACTATTAAATTACTAATATTTAATATTTACGAAGATAAACTAATGAATTATTATAATCTCATTAGGTTGTCGATTTACTCAACATCCCAATAGTAAAAATCAATATCGAATCAATAGCTCAATATTTTTTTTTTGAAAACCATTAAAAACCTGACAACCTAACAAACCAATAACAATAAATCAATAACATTTTTATCGATCGATTCGATTTTTGCACAGTCCTAAAAAAATGGGTGCTAAAGACAATATTAGATTATAACCTAAAGATAACTAACAATTAACCCCCAAAAAAAAAGTTATTTCATAATATTTTATCCAACCAAATATAAAATAAATTCATGCTAAAATTAATTTCAAATTAGTTATTGCTTATCTCTTGTACCAAACAATTTTTAGTTCCAATTAACTATAGTCATTTTGCAATACATTATTTATTGGTTTTTAATACCTTGTTTGGATGATTGTTACCCAATTGTATTGTTATTTCAAATAAAGTGTCTTTTTATTATATTTTTACTTGAGTTTTATTATATTATATCATTAAACACATTATTGGATAATAATGAAAAGTTTCACTTTGTGTAACGCCAATTTGATATTTTTGCATTGTTATTTTTATTTCTTCTTCTTTACTTATTACTAGTGTTTAATAATCTTATTTTGTTATTTATTCTTTTTTATACTAGTGCTATCCCTTTTTTTTTTGGGTATGGACCCTTTACTTGTTTGTAACATTTTGCAACAGCAAAAAATGATATAATTTATTCAAATATTATATTTATTTAGATAACATAATATGATACATTATGAAATAATATACAAAAATTATTCAAATTAGGAATAGTAAAATCAAGTCCAAGCCGTCTAATCCGTTCAAGTTTGGATGGTTATTGACCCATTCATTTATTAGCTCAATTTATCTCAGACCAATGTAGCCCATTAAAAACTAAATTGATATACAATTCAAATTAACTTAGGAGAAATTTTATCAATTTTTTTTATTTATTATGTATATATAGCTAAAGCAAAGAAAAATAATATTTTTTTAGGAAAAATAACATAATTAGGCGAACATATGATATGTATTTGTAAACAACTATAGTTTGAAAAAATTATAATTTATAGCTATAGTTAGAATTTTGTTGCTATAGTTAAGGTTTTATTACTATTTTCTCTCTCCTTTCTTCCTCTCTCTCGTCTCTCTCCTCTCTCTAAAATTTTTTATAGATCTATAATTACAAATGTATATCAGCCACATATATATAATTATTTTGACAGATATACATAGTCAATTCGACAGATATACTTATACAATTGTCTCTCTTTA
>JAOTQR010000001.1:3131636-3155054 GCA_025774065.1 Solanum ossicruentum | reverse complement strand
AAATCTATTTTAAAAAATATTTTCTTCTATTTAATTTGTGAATATCACATGAGATTTTTCCTTATTAGAAAAAAATTAAGTAGTACCACTTTTGTTTTATGATTTAAATAAATACAAATATTGGCAATCTTTTTCTACATACACATCATATATTTCTAGTATTTTAAAAATATAATAATCATTTGTATTTGATTATTAGAATATTATTTTCTCATAACTTTGCACATGTTGCAACAAAAGTGCAAACTAGTGAATAGTGGATGAGATTGGAGTCCATATATAATTATATAAGCAAAATATTTTGTAAATGAACATTCGACATATTAGCAAGTCTATTCCATCTTAGCGTTCGTCTGCCGCCACGTCTATAATTTACTACTTTATCGGAGTACTGATGGGGAGATCTTCCTTTTTCAATTTCATAGATCAAAGACCCTAGACGAAAAAAACTGTAAAAGAACATCATCACGATTCAACTCCTAACAAGACCGTGAATTAAAGGGAGGGAATTAAGAATGGACCATGATTTTGAAGTCGCCCTCAACTAAGATATAGATAGGCAACTTAAAGAGTACCATAATTGAGAAAACACTCTCCAACCAACAACATATCTAGCAGAATCTATAAGTAGAGACTAAAAAAGATAAAATATACACAGAGCTTACCGTTATCTCATGGAAGTAGAGAGATGGTTTCCGAGACGCCCTCGACTCAAAGTGTAACAAATCCAAAACATAGTGACTAACAAGGGCATCATTTATTAACTATGCTAACTAGAAGCAAATTTATTATCAACAACAGATGTATCATTTAACATTTTGAGAACATCATTTACAGAAGTCCATTTAAACTTTTCAAGATGTTTCCCACCTATACACCTTTGAAAAACAACTTCCATCCAATTTTACAACATATTGCAAACAACACTCCCACTCCATCTAGGATAACTCAAAGATCTAGCACTCAATATAAACTTCTTGAAATCAGGCAAAATCCAAGATGCTGGAAAGAAAAATTATTTCACATAATTAAAAGCGCCACGCAGGGTAATTTGCTTCATTGTTCTCTTCATAGGGTGTTGTTGAGCTACTTCCTCCTCCCCTCTCGGCATAATTGCCAGTGTTTTGGTTGGATGAGCGAAAAGGCCACAAGAATGAAAAAGGATTCCTCCTCCCTTGGTTCTGACTGCTAGTCTCCCCACTACTACTGTTGTTGCTGCCGTTGCTAACGTTTCCAGCTCTGCCACTCCAATTGCCGGGGGCACTCCCAGAAGCTCGTGAAGGCAGTTCAAGACGGCAAACAGGGCACGAGTTGTGCCTAACCAACCATGGTATGATACAATCTGAATGGTAAAGATGCTTACATGGCATTTGCCTTGCTTCAGAACCCAATTCAAAGTTGTCTTGACAAACTGAGCACTGAGAATCAATGTTGAGGTGGCTTTGAGTGATTTTGACAGTAGGTAAAGCATCTATTGCAGAACGAGGTGCCGGGGGAGGCCCCTGCCTATCATTCATACTGAGCTGCTCAATTAACTGTTGCAGCCCAGGCCCCATCAGATCATCAAAATTAGGTCGCCGGTGTCCCACTCCTGGGCCTCCATTGGAGAAAAAATACTCAAATGCATCGTTTTCGGTCATACTAACAGGAGTTTGGCCATGAAATATCAACCATGGACCAGAACCAAAACCCCTCCCACTTCCAGGAACAATGCCAGATCTTGTCCTAATGTCAAAGTTAGGGTTTCTTCCAGCCATTCTCTGCCTCATGAATGTGGCAAGGGCATCCATTATACCAAATCTTGGGTCCGGGAAAGGATCCATCAATCCAAAATGAGGATCATCCTCAATATTAGATCTAACACCTACCATGTCATCGAGCTCTTCGACGAAACCTCCGCCACAATTTGGGCAGAGACAAGTAGCTCCTCGAGGCCGAATTGGCTGCCTGCATCTGTGGCACCAATGTGTATAGCTCCCACTCGACATCCCTTATAAGCACTTTCTTGAACAAATCCTGAAACTTTTAGACCAAGCTGCAGACCATCATGCACCCACAAACTAACTGCAAAACTAAAATGGAGATTACTCCCACTTTCAATATATGAAATAAGACAACATTTTAAGATAAAAATATCATGTAATGCTCAAAAGTGATGTCATCCGTCATTCATATTCACCAAAACACACATCATATTAGACCCTTCCAAATCTAAAACTTCCCTCCACCTTTTAGCCATTTTTAAAAGATCTCTCTTTTCTGCTCCTTTAGGAGCTGGTAAACCCACCCCTCCCTCTCCCTCTCCGGAGGAACCCTCTCTCATCAAGAAAGTGGTTTTTTCTTCTTTTTCTAAATCCGTTTCTATGATTTATTAAAGAAGGGAAACCACAAACTTCAGCATACTTCTTCCAAAGCTATAGTGACATCTAAATACACTTCATCCCAATAAGAACTCCCAAAACCACATCACTTACATTATACTTTCTTCTACATCCACATAAACTTCATCCCACTTTTACTATGAACAACAAAAAAACAACACACCCAGTGTAATCCCACAAGAGCAGCATGAGGCGGATAGGATGTTCGCAGACCTTACCCTAGACTATATCTTTGTGGGATAGAGAGATTGTTTCTAGTAGACCTGGGCTCCCACTTTTAATTTGAAGAATTCTCAAAACCCCATTTATTAATTTCACCAACATTTCAAGGTCAGAGCAACAGCAGAGTTGCTCCTTTCGATAAATTCAAGGAGAAGGCAGCATACTGTATACACCACCTTCTCCTCCTACCCCAAACTAGAAGGAATCACCCTTCTTCATACTTGGGGTAAAAAACCCTTCTTTTTCATAACAAATGGTGTCCGAGCCAGCTTGTGCCTAGCTCAACTATCCCACAAGCTACCTACTACCTCCTACCAGTACTCGGGGTAAAAAACCCTTCTTTTTCATAACAAATGGTGTCCGAGCCAGCTTGTTCCTAGCTCGACTATCGCACGAGTTACCTACTACCTCCTACCAACACAGGTACCAAATAACTTTACAAGAATAAGGCCATCAAAACATACAGTAATTGACCAAATAATCAACCCAAAAACTACCTTCACATGACCTCCAATCCACAAGATCATACAAATTACTCATCAAGATAGCTCCTTTACACCTCATCAAACAAAATAACATACATAGAACACAAAATCTTGAAAAAAGAAACAACCCCATACAGAAACACAGATAGATACATACAAAGAGATTAAAAAAATTTAAATTGATTACAAATTTGAAATGAAACCCATGAATTATGTAAACTAAAACTATAAATTTTGAAAAAAAGATTGGGTTTTGAGTCTTACCAGAAGATGATGGTGTGTAGGGAGTGTGAAGTGAGAGAGAAAATGAATTAACCCTAAAATAAGAAAGGAGACAAAAAAGGGGATGAGATATATTGGAGTATGTTTTCTCTCACCAACTAAATGCCAAAAAATGGTGACTGGAAAGGTTAACAAGAAAGTTCAATCATTTTCATTAGAAAATATTATTACACTTTGGTCCTATAAGTTTGTCTTTGTTCCACTTTGAAGTGAAAAGAGTTCAAACTACATGCTCCAGCTGGTGCGGAAATCACTTTAACTTTTTTTTTCCCTCTTGATATTAAGATATTTTAGTACGTGAATTGCTTTAACTGTCTTTTTCTCTAACTATTAAGATATTTCAGTTCATCAAATTGTCTCTTATCTGCACAATGATTCAATCACAGTTCGAGAAATTGCTATATTAGAAAATCTTTAACTCTAAGCTTATTTTCAATTTTCTGAAATGTTTCGTCGATTACTATGCTTATCCTCATCTAAGGGTGTCTAAGCATCCACCGTAAAACCTTTCTTCGTAAAACTTTTCTTCGTTTAAATATGTTTTGAAAGTTTTTCTATTCGATATTTTAGATATTCAACTTTTACTCTCTCATTTTACCACATCGAGTTAGTATGATTTGATTCAATTTTAAGTTGTACATAAATAAATTAATAATCATATTTTTTTTTTCAAATGTAACTTAAATATAGTGAAAATTTACAAAAAATTCGTCAATGGTGGAAAACTTTCATTCTTGAAATGACTGAAATTTTGTTTAGTAATAGATAAAATAACATACATACTTAGTTTATATTTGGTACTAATAAAGTCAAGAAACTTTTAAAATTTGAAAATGTTAAAATTTTAGACATTTTATTAGTATATACTATTAAGTAAATAATTATTTATATAGGTAATACATTAGCATTGCATATGTAATAAGTATTTAGTACTTTTCCCAATTAATATCAAATATTATATTTTTATTTTTAAATGCACATCAAATATTATATTGCGGAAACAAAATGACAAAAGATTCAATTTCGATATAATAATTTGATATTTTACCATAATATAATGCCAAAAATACAAAATGGATATCGGCAAAACAATAAATCATTTAATTAAACAAAATTACACTTTGGTATCATAAGTTAATTATTGTTCCACTTTGAAATGAAAAGACTTTGTATAAAGGTGACTCTCACCGATTTCCCACACGGTAATCTCCTCCCCATTTTCTTTTCTCCGACCCCAATTTAAAAAAAATAAAAATAAAAAATAAAAGAACTTATTAGTAGTTTGCATCAAAAACATAAATCTTCAATGACTTTTGACAATTTCATTTTATTTTTAAAACCAATATTTGATTATAAAATTTTCAAATTCTAACTTAGAATGGGATTTTAAATTTGGATAAGTGAACCAAATTTATTTTTCAACTCCAATCTTCGTAATTTTCAAATAAAATGCCCCCTTTTATCCTTCATTGATTGTATAATCATACATAACTCTATTTTCAACTTTAACTTCATAACTTATTTTCAACTTTAACTTCATAGCTTTTAAATAAAACCAAAATATTTGAAATCTACGACCAAAAGGCCTACTCATAGTAGCTAAATAAGTTGACAATTTTCCTATCTATGAAGAATAGAGACCAAAATCTGCTTCAAGTAGTTGGTAAAGTTGACTAAATTAAAGCCATCCATAACATTTTATGGTTGGACTAATTCCATAAATTTAAGTAAAATGAATAGGATAACTCATCAAACTATTAAACTGAACGTCATGCCCCTAAAGCCTAGCTCAGGTGGCAAAGGACGAAGGATTTGTGACTGAGGTCACAAGTTCAATCCCCACACCATGTAAGGCGAAACCTGATATTTAAGTGGAGCAGGATAGAGGGGAAAGTCCATTATCCACCGAGTTTAGAAGACTGTGATTGATCCAAAGGGCGGGCCACAAATGGATTTCTCGATTATCAAAAAAATAATAAACAAGAACTGTCACCATCAATAATAAAGAAAGTGAGATGCCATGGCTCAGTTTTTCCATCAGTACTCACTCCATCTTCAATTCTAGCTACACTAATTTGTGCATGTCAATCTCAAGATGGTACAATAAAAAGACTCTCCCATTGAACATTTCTACAACCAGAAACTAATCCAAGTCCCAGTGATAAATAGCATAACAAAATAGGTATTACATTGTCAAAATAAAAACAAGAAAATGAATGCCTTTTTGAGGCGGGTGGGTGCAGGGGTAGGGTAGGGGTCGGGGGGTTGTTTACGCTATGCCTCGGAACAATCCAGGGGCTTGGAAATTTTTTTTCCAAGCCAAATGATGCTAAATACTACAATATAACAGTTGGTAGGAAATATCTGTCATGTGATAAAGACTTGTCCTTAAGATGGCCCAACTGCATAAATGAAGATTGAAGTCATCAAAACTAAGATATAGAAAGACAATCAATGTTCTGTATCGATGATCTTTATGATGTTAACATTTCTAGTACATAGTGCATGTAGGGTCTATGTTGCTCTGACTCTTCAAAAGTTTTAGCAGGTGCATGTCAAATTCTCCAAAAGCAGTGCATTTTCGGAGAATCCAACATGGGTGCAGCATTGAAAGTGAAGAGTCCACGGAACTTAGTGTGGAGGAAAGGTAAGTCTAAGATGCCAGAATATGACACAAAAAATTACATGTGCAGCACAATGTGATGTGCTATTTATCATGCTCAATTCTAAGAGAGGCTTCACATCCCATTTGACCCTACCAAACATGATTGCTGCAGCCTGCTGGATTATGTTTTCAACCTCATTATAAAAATTATAAATTCTATCCCTACTTTAGGACGAGACTGTGACCTGGCAACAGCACCAAATCAAAATGAAGCCAACTTATCCTATACTTTCAAGGATAGAGCTCAGATTGCCCACAGTTGTCAACTTGACTTGGACCAATCTTGCAAGGTTAAACTTCGTTGACCTATTCAAAAGAAAAGAAAGTATAAACCTAAAAGAAACTGTCATGAAGAGGCAAATGCCTCCCCAGCACGAGTATCATTATGCAGTACTAGCATTGCACCTTATATGAATTGAATGAGGAGATGTAAATTCCCTAATATGCAGTATGATATGCATCATACAAAAGCTACAGCACTTAAACGACTTGACTTCCAACATCAGGTACTTACCATTGCTAGTTTTTTATAGGACTGATGTATTTCAGCTCGTCAATGTCATTTGATAAATATTCTTTAATGCTTATAATTGTAAAAGTAAATTTAACCAACTTCAACCATCATTTGTTACAGATACTACAGTTAGATGATGCATAAAGAGAACACTTATAATTAAGGAACCTAGGTGCACTCACTTGCTAATCAACAGCCATTGCTTCAGGACCCCCACTAGCATCCTCCAACCCACTCTTATTATGATCATCAACTGCATTCCTCAACTCTTCTGCCAAGCTCCTCTGTTCTTCCTCTATCGTGTTCTGCAACTCATCAACCTAAGGAAAAAGTTTGAACATTAGCAAAAGACACTAATCACTGTTATCAAGATACAGATAATATATTATGCACTAACAAAAATGTATTTATCTACAAACATGGAAAAATTTCATATGTATCCTTTACAATAGCAAGTCTGACATCTGCTTATTACGCGTAAAGTGCTATGCAGGCTCACAATGGAGATTTACTTGATTTAACAGAAAAGTTCTTCTACCAAATGCCACAGTACAACTAATTTCAATGCCAAACTAGTTGAATTGGTATATGAATCCTCACTCTCAACTTAATTTAGAGACTTCTCATTCTAAGATACAATAAAATAGCTTCTCTAGAACTGGAAGTTCTCTACATTTTATATTGATTATACAAATGCCACAATAAGATCAAAAAGACTGCTAGCAAATATTAGACTAATACGAGTGCACCAACAAGACTAAATCTTAATCTCAACTAGTTAGCGTAGACAATACCTATCCTCCTCTTCTATTGTAATTTAGTTTCCGCTAATTCTACATGTTCTAAAAGATCATAAATCTTCTGATATAACTTACACCACTACCAACAACAATAACAACATACACAGTGAAATCCCACAAGTGGGGTTTGGGGAGGGTAAAGTATACGCAAACCTTACCACTACCTCATAGAAGTCTAATATAACTTACACCATGTGATTTAAAGACTACTTCATTCTCATTTATCACCTATCTTTTTTAAAGACCTATAGGTCGGTTCATTTGGATATCTCTATCAGGGCGGATCCACGTATAAAGTATCGGGTGCTCGAGCACCCATTAACTCTGACGGAAACTTTGTATATTTATATAAAGAATGTTGAAAAATTGATATAACATTTATCCGAGCACCCATTGAACAAAATCTCCCGTAGGTGCTTTGGTTCTAAGGCTGTAGTGCAAGTGCATGTTGTTCTTCTTGAGTGTGAGGGTTCGAATCTTGGTAAGAAAAACCATTTTTTCATTAAAGAAGGGCACCCTACAATTTTTTTATTACATTTTTACTCTTCCTTTTCTTACCTTTTTACTGCTATTTGTTTATCTCAATTTATTGTTCCTCCAATTTTCTATGTTTAGCTAAGTTGCTCAGGCTCGGGTGCGGGTGTCCGATAAGGGTGCGAATCTAGAGGTCGGATCCTTCATGATCTAAATTTTTAAGACTCGGGGATATGGATCTGTGTATAGATATGGGTGTGGGGATTCGCCTAAAAATAATCAAAATATCCAAAAATAGAGTGACAAACCTAAATTATGAGATATTATGTAGA
Organism: Solanum ossicruentum; assembly: GCA_025774065.1. NCBI lineage: Eukaryota > Viridiplantae > Streptophyta > Magnoliopsida > Solanales > Solanaceae > Solanum > Solanum ossicruentum. Next base: position 3,146,899 of record JAOTQR010000001.1, on the reverse strand, counting down.
GAACTTGAAGAAAATCCTAGAAGGAGATTAAAAAAAAAGGCGTGACATAGAAATTTCTATATAAAAAGTATTTCATTTTCTTCAATTTCACCTTTGCTTTTGTATTAATCACAGAAATCATTAAAACCGTCCCAAAGTTCCCCATCGATTTTGGTCAAAGTACCCGAAACCACACCCATGTCATGTCGACACGGGTGCGGCATCAAAAGTGAAGAGTCCGAGTAACTTAGTTAAAACCCTCCAATCTTTCCCCATCAATTTTGGTCAAAGTACCCAAAACCGGTTGACCAAATCAGACCCGGATCCGAAACCCACGCCCACACTCATGCCGTGTCGACACGGGTGTGGCACCAAAAGTGAAGAGTCCGAGCAACTTAGATTTTTAGTATTAGTATTTTGTTAATTCATTTACTAAGTAAATTATAAAAATATTAGCAATAAGCTTTTTAGAAGAAAATTCTTCTTGGGCACCAGGGGCGGATCTAAGAAGTAAGAAGGGCCAAGGAGGTCAGGTGACACAGTTTCATGGTCAACATTGTGTGTTCAAAATAGAAATTGTCATTTTTTATACACCCATATCATGTCGACACGGGTGCGGTATCAAAAGTGAAGAGTCCGAGTAACTTAGTTAAAACCCTCCAATCTTTCCCCATCAATTTTGGTCAAAGTACCCAAAACCGGTTGACCAAATCGAACCTGGATCCGACACCCAAGCCCGCACTCATGCCGTGTCGACACGGGTGTGGCACCAAAAGTGAAGAGTCCGAGCAACTTAGATTTTTAGTATTAGTGTTTTGTTAATTCATTTACTAAATTATAAAAATATTAGCAATAAGCTTTTAGAAGGAAATCCTTCTTGGCAAGTATCCGAGCACCAGGGGCGGATCTAAAAAGGGCCAAGGGAGGTCACATGACACAGTTTCATGGTCAACATGGTGTGTTCAAAATAGAAATTGCCATTTTTTATACATTTTAATTTTTAAGTTACATTTGAAGTCCAACATTCACCATCTCATAGGTTTATAAATGTTTAGTAATATCATCATTGTAAAGAGGATATTTTGAATACATTTTTTAAAAAAAGTCACTTGATTTTTTTCTATAATTTTCTTAAAATATTTTTTTTAAAAAAGGCTATAGTAGTAAATGCAAACTTATTTTATTTATATTTAATCCTTTTTTAAAAAAAATATGATTTCACATTATTTTATTTATTTTTTTCATTTTTAATAGTGACACTTTTTATGAGAAATCCTGTGCAAGCCATTGTGAGCACCCATGACCGTCGAATCTTGATCTCTATATAACGCGACCAAACCATCTTTGGCAACCTTCTACTTTTGTCCTCCATGTGAGTTATTTGCACCTTCTTCTGAGTGTAATCATCAAAGTTGAGATTCTACGAACGCGTAGCAAGTCATTGTTTGAAGCAAACATTTCTCTAAATACATGGGTACACCCATGAAACAACAACCCTTCGCTTCAAATCGATGGATGGCTTTTATCAACACTAGTTACAGGGAACTCTTTTACACCTCAATAAGTAAACTTAAGAATTATTCTCTGAGCAATTTATAGAGTATGCAAGACCATAATAATGACAAGTTTCTATAAGAGACAAAGCAGAATAAGATGTATATTTTTTAAAATGATTGCTTAACTGTCAAAGAATTATTTTCTCTTCCATTTGCTAATTCTGGCAACAAGAATCAGCAAGGAGGCTCTAAGTTATTTCTTCTTATGTTGTAGTTCTTTTGAAGCAATGGAAGTATTAATCCCTTCATCAACACTCAAATCATGTACATTGAAATGTTAGGGAAAGAACATTTAGAAGAGGAAATTCAGCAAAGTGACTTCAGAATTGTTAACTGAAAAATACTCAATGTCAAGTTCCCTAGTTGGACTTATATATCACATAACATCTTAGAGATATACTGATATTGATGACCTAAAAAGATAGAGAAATGCAATTGTCAATAAAAAAGAAAGAACGTTCGATTGCCTTGTAGGTCAGAAAACTAGAGTTACAACCCTGAGGGGTTGGTCCAATGGTTAAAACCTTGGGCAAAAATGCCACAAGGTCCCAGGATCGAATCCCCAGAGCTACTGATGTGTTTACCCGGTCGTGCATCAGGGCCCCGTGGAATAATAGACGGGTCCGCAAAGCAGGCACTGGACACCACGGTCATCAAAAAAAAAAAACTAGAGTTACAAGGCAATGATGAGAACACATGGCTAAATCTCAGATAATTTCAAAAATGATGCTTAAAAAACAACCAGTACTAATAGAAGCTAACAAAGAAAACTTTGAGAAGCCTGGAATTTTCATCAGCTGCTGCTGATTAATTCTTTCATATGAATTCACCAGAACTTCACCATCGCTTTTATTAAAATTAGAGAATTGGCATTAATACGAAAAAAGGCAGTCAAAGCCAAGAGGGAAGTCAAGTAAAGAGAGTGCCTTTTCCCAATTTTACAGGTTTAAAGTACATAAAGGAAGTGCCAAAATGTCAATTCCAAAGTGAAAAGCTTATTGAAGGAGAATTATCCAGTATTTCTTAAAAGAAATTGTGGACCTGCCACTCATTAGTGCGTTTTGTAGTTCTCTTTAGTTCCTAGAGTCTATTATAACTACCATAATCTAATAGAAGCAGTTAAGCATTTCCAACTAGAACTCCCTGCAGAAATCAGGAGGAACACGTACCACATGCAATAGAAGAGCAAATTGCTTTTTACGAAGCTCCAACGTTCTTGAACTAGCAGTATTCTCTGCTCCCAACATTGCTATCTCTTTCTCAAGTTCCATAATAACCTTCTGAGTTTCAGATCTTGGAGGCTGCATAGCAACCAACTTCTTGATCGACTCACACTCTTCCTTGTGCTTCCTCTCTATCTTGCTTTCTTCAAGTTGCCTCTTGAGATCTTCTATATCGGCCTGAGCTTGTAAAATTTGTCCATTTATCTCATCTTTTAGGTCATTGAAGTTCTCCTTCTCTCTAAGGTTTGCATCTATGACTGCTTTGCTCTTTAGGAGCGGAATCTCAAATGTATTTAGCTCTTGCAAGAAAGCTTTGGCAAGTCTTTCACAATCACCATAGTTATCAGCTTCCTTCTCTACCTCCAAAGCAAAAGCAGTAAACTTTTTCTGAAGTTTCTTCAATGGCGGTTCACCCCTAGTGGTTGTTGTGCGAGTGAGAAGTCTATGCTTCATTATTAAATCATCTTCAAGCGGGCCAAAAGCATAATTTGCAGGCGTCTCCCCCTTCCCTGCAACTCTTCTGCCTTTCGCCAACATTTATTTTCCTATCCTGAAAGAGAAATCATCTCGAAGGATCAACATCCGAGAGTAAATAATCGTGGATAAACTTGACAGCTCTGCAGACGTAAACAACACAAATACGTAGACAGCAAGATCAATGCAGAAATTTTCCCTACACATTATTTGCTCAACTATGCCTTGATCCCAAAACTACTTGTAGTAGGTAATATGAATCAAGAAGATATAAAGAGCTAAATCAATCAAAATCAGGAGCATGAGATGCCTTTTTTGCCGCTAGCAAACAACAATTAATCAATCAACTGTATCTCGGAATCCAAAACTAGTTGGAATTGATTACATGAATCCTCCATAATCATTTTGCTCCATTTCGCTCCCTAGCTATTTAATGCTCCTCTATATAAAAAGTAGGTCCAAGAGTTGCCTTTGGCTAGCAAATTCCAATTACAAATAACAAAAATCAAGAGGAAATTGAGCTAAATCAATCAAAATTGGGATCATGCTATGCACTTTTCTCACTTGTAAACAACAAATCAATTAATAAATCAACTACCTCGGAATCCCAACCTAGTTGAAATCGACTACATTAATCCTCCATATCATTCCCTAGCTAGTTAATGCTTGCCCATATAAGAAGATGGTCCAAGAGTTGCCTTTGGCTAGCAAATTAATTATGCAAATAACAAAAATCAAGATGAAATACAGACCTAAATCAATCAAAATTAGGAGCATGAGAGGCCTTTTTTTGGTTCGTTAGCAAACAACAAACCAACCAATCAAATGTGTCGGGATCCCAAACTAGTTGGAATCAGCTTTATGGATACTCCATAATCATTTTACTTCATTTCAATCCCAAACTAGTTTATGACCCACTATATAAAAAGTAGGCACATGAGCTGCCTCTGGCTAGCAAATTACTGCTGCAAACAACAAAAATCAAGATGAAATACAGACCTAAATCAATCAAATTAGGGAGCAAAGTAGACCTTTTTTTGTTCACTCGCAAAGAACAAATCCATCAATCAGTTGATTGTGTCTCAAAATCCCAGATTAGTTGGAATCAACTACATAATTCCTCCATAATCATTGTGCTCCATTTCATTCCCTAGTTAGTTAATCCCCGATAAAACGTGGGCGGAGGAGATGCTTTTGGCTAACAAATTACAATTACACCTAACGAAAATAAAGAGGAAATAGAGAGCTAAATTAATCAAAATTGGGAGCATGAGAGACCAATTTTTTCCTACTTGCTATCAACAAATCAATCAATCAATTAACTGCATATAGGAATCCCAAACTAGTTGAAATCAGCTATATAAATTCTCCACAGTCATTTTGCTCCATTTCAATTTCTAGCTAGTTAATGCCCCCAATATAAAATATGAGTGCATGAGCTGCCTTCGGCTATCAAGTTACAGTTGAAAAAATCAAAATCACGAGGATATAAAAGCTAAATCAATCAAAATTAGAAGCATGAGATGCGTTTTTTCTGATTGCAAACAACAAATCAATCAATCAACTGTGTCTCGGAATCCCAAACTAGTTCGAATCGACTACATCAATCCTCCATGATCATTTTGCTCCGTTTCAATTCCTAGCTAGTTAATACTACCTATATAAAAAAAAAATGGGTGCATCAGCCGCCTTCGGCTTTCAAATTACAATTGCCAACATTAAAATCAAGAGGATATAAAGAGCTAAATCAATCAAAATTAGGAGCATCAGATGCCTTTTCTTCGTCTTGCAAACAACAAATCAATCAACTGTGTCTCAGAATCCCAAACAAGTTGGAATCGACTACTTAATCTTCCATAATCATTTTGCTCCATTTCATTCCCTAGCTAGTTAATGCCCCCTACATCAAAAGTGGGTTTAAGAGTTGCCGTTGGCTAGCAAATTACAGTTGCAAATAACAAAAATCAAGAGAAAAGACAGCTAAATGAATCAGCATTGGGAGCATGAGATGCCCTTTTTACGCTTTTAAACAACAAATCAATCGACCATCAACTGTATATCGAAATTCCAAACTAGTTGGAATCAATTATATGAATCCTCTATAATCATTTTGCTCCATTTCAATTTGTAGATAGTTAATGCCCCCTATATAAAATATGAGTACATACGTTACCTTTGCTATCAAATTATAGTAGCAAATATCAAAATCAAGAGGATATAGAGAGCTAAATCAATCAAAATTAGAAGCATGAGATGTTTTTTTGTTTGGTTGCTTGCTTGCAAACAACAAATCAATCAATCGGTCAACTATGTCTCCAAATCCCAAACTAGTTGGAATTGACTACATGAATCCTCCATAATCATTTTGCTCCATTTCATTCCCTAGCTAGTTAGTGCCCCATATAAAACGTGGGTGGAGGAGCTGCTTTTGGCCAGCAAATTATAGTTGCAAATAACAAAAATCAAGAGGAAATATTATGCTTGCTAACAACAAATCAATCAATCAATTGTATATCAAAATTCCACACTACTTGGAATTAGATATATAAATCCTCCATAATCATTTTGCTCTATTTCAATTCCCAGGTAGTTAATGCCCCCTATATAAATATGAGTGCATGAGCTGCCTAAGGCTATCAAATTACAATTGCAAATATCAAAATCAAGAGGATTGAGAGAGCTAAATCATCAAAATCAGGAGCATGAGATGCCATTTTTCCTGCTTGCAAACAACAAATCAATCAATCAATCAACTTGAAATCCCAAACTAGTCAGAAAAATAGACTACATGAATCCTCCATAATTATTTTACCCCATTTCATTCCCTAGCTAGTTAATGCCCGTATATAAAAAGTGGATTCAGGAGCTGTCTCTGTCTAGAAAAATTACAGATGCAAACAACAAAAATCAAGACAAAATAATGAGCTAAATCAATCAAAATTAGGAGCATGAAATGCCTTTTTGTTAACGACCTGTTTTTATATGCTTTGCAAACAAAAAATCAATCAACTATAAATCAGAATTTCAAACTAGTTGGAATCAATAATATGAATCCTCTATTACCATTTTGCTCCAGTTCAATTCCTAGCTAGTTAATGCCCCCTATATAAAATACGTGTGCATGAGCTGCCTTTGGCTATCAAAGCTAATATCAAACTCAGGAGGATATAGAGAGCTAAATCAATCAAACTTAGAAACATGAGATTCCTTTTTTCCTGCTTGCAAATAACAAATCAATCAATCAATCAACTCGAAATCCCAAACCAGTCAGAAAAAATCTGACTACATGAATCCTCCAGAATCATTTTGCTCCATTTCATTCCCTAGCTAGTTAATGCCCCTATATAAAAAGTGGATTCAGGAGCTGTCTCTGCCTAGAAAATGACAGATGCAAATAACAAAAATCAAGACGAAATAACGAGCTAAATCAATCAAAATTAGGAGCATGAGATGCCTTTTTTTTTCCTCCCGTTGCAATCAACAAATCAACTGTGTCTCAGAATCACAAACTAGTTGAAATCAGCTACATTAATCCTCCATAACCATTTCAATCCCTAACTAGTTAATGCCCCCTTTATAACCATTCCACTCTAATACACAGCTGCAAATTACACTCTGCGTGTGTGTATGTGTTAGAGAGAGAGAGACTTACTTAAAGTTCGAATTGTGAGATAGACAAACTCCGGTGCCGGCGAAACCTCCGATCTTCACCGGCGAAAATTCTCCTTGCTGTTCTGACGATTAAAGGTGAAGCTCCGGGGTTTTTTTGCTTTTTAATGTTTTGTTTTGCAAAAGAAAAAGTTTGAATTTAAATTTTTCAAAAAAGGAAATAATTTTAAAGCAAAAAATTGTATTTGAAAATTAAAGTTGTGTTTTGGGTTAAGAATATAAATTTGAGTTGTTTTAAAAAATTTGTGAGTGATTTACGACAAAAATAATTTTTTGGTATTTTTCACATTCCAAAATTTTATGACCAAATTTAGAAAATTAAAAAAAAATTATTAAAATTTTGTAGAATGAATTAAAATGACTTTCAATTTTCTGATTATAAAATTTTTTTATGTGAAAACAGAGAATAAAAAAATTGTTAAAAAAGATATTTTTTTAATCGAACTAGAAGGAAAAGTAATAAAAAAATTGAAATAGGGAAGTAATAGTTTTTTTGAGGAAAAAAAGTCATTGCATTAGTAGAACATAATAGGAAAATAAGATATCACCCTAATCTCAACGGACATAAAAATATTAGATAATTTTTTTCATTTATTCTAGTTTTGATGGATAGAGACTTAGAATTACCTAATACTTATTGTTAGTGTGAGGTACAGGTATTCCATGAAACTAATCGAGCGAGCGAATTTTGATTTTTTCCATGAACCTAATCGAGTGACAAGTAATTTTTATTTTTTCACCTAAGTGAAAATTCAAGAGTATTTTTTTTAATTTTTAATACAATAATGTCCAGGTTAGCTTTCATTCACTCTATTTGTTTCACAGAATACCTGTCACCTCATACTTACAATAAGTATCAAGTAACTTTATTCATCAAAACTAGAATCAAACAACAACAACATACCCAGTGGAATCCCACAAGTGGGGTCCGGAGAGGGTAAAATGTACGCAGAATAAACTAGATATGAAAGACAAGGAAAAAAGAAAAGTAAATACACAGAGCGATTTGTGTTTGCAAATACAATAAAATTAACATATACAAGGCGAATAATGGCAACACAAGATATAAATCCATGACTGACCTAATACCCTATTATACTCCATAGTCAAGCAACAACCTATTAACCTAACCCTGCTAACCTATTAACTTATTACTCTAATTCGCGACCTCCACTCCTTCCTATCTAAGGTTATGTCCTCGGTGAGATTAAGTTTCACCATATCTTGCCTGATCACCTCTCCTCAGGTGAGATTTAAGTTTCACCTAAATCCAACCTCTCGCACCTCCGAACAGGGGCATCGATGCTCCTCCTCTACATATGTCCAAACCATCGTAGTCTCACTTCCCTCATCTTGTCAGCCACATGGGCCACCTCTAGCTTCTCCTGAATGATCTCACTCCTAATCTTATCACTCCTGGTATGTCCACACATCCATCTTAACATTCTCATCTCCGCGACCTGCATCTTCTGAACATGTGAGTTTTTGATTGGCTAACACTCTGCCCCATTACAACAAGGAAGGTCTAACCACCATCCTGTAAAACTTACCTTTGAGTTCTGATGGAATATTTTAATCACACAATACTCCAAAGACAAGCCTTCATTTAGTTCATGCTACCCCAATACGGTACGTGATGTCATCGTTGATATCGCCACTATCCTGGATGATGGATCCAAGATACTTAAAATTTTCTCTCTTAGGAATAGACTGAGTATCAAATCTCACCTCAATGTCTCCTTCATCCCCTTCAACACTGAATTTGTACTCCAAGTATTCTGTTTTGGTCCTGCTCAGTTTGAACCCTTTAGACTCCAAAGCGTGTCTCCAGACCTTCAATCTATCATTAATTTTAGCCCGAGTCTCATCAATCAATACTATATCATCTGCAAATAGCATATACCATGGAACCTCCTCTTGAATAGATCGTGTCAGCCCATCTATCACCAAGACAAACAAAAAAAGGCTCAATACGGATCTTTGATGAAGTCCCATCTCAATAGGAAAGTACTCTGAGTCACGTCTCACCGTTCTTACTCGAGGTTTGGCTTCGTCGTACATATCCTTTATCACCCTAATAAATGTCATCGGGACACCTTTCACCACTAGGCACCTCCATAGGACATTTCTCAGAACTTTATCATAGGCCTTCTCGAGATCAATGAATACCATATAAAAGTCCTTCTTTCTCTCCCTGTATTTCTCCATTAATCTTTGCACGATAAATAGCTTCAGTAGTCGACCACCCCCATGAAGCCAAACTAAATTCTCAGAGATAGACACTACTTTTCTCATCCTCATCTATACCACTCTCTCCTAGACTTTGATAGTGTGACTTGGTAGCTTAATACCCCTGTAGTTGTTACAGTTTTGAATGTCCCCCTTGTTCTTGTGCAATGAAATCATTGTACTCTTCCTCCATTCATCGGGCATCTTGGCATTCTTCATAATAACATTGAATAGTCTAGTCAATCACTCTATGCCATCCTTGACTATGTATTTTCAAAATTCTACCGGAACCTCATCGGGTCCGATTGCCCTCCCTCTCTTCATATTAAACTAATAGTTCATCTCACCTCCTCAACTCTGAACCGCCTGCAATATCCAAAATCACGATGACTTTCAAAGGGTGCCAACTCACTTAACTTAATATCTCTATCTCCTTTTTCGTTTAAGAGTTTATGAAAGTAAGCTTGGCACCTTAGCTTAATAGAAGTCTCATCCACCAACACCTCACCCTCCGCATCCTTGATGCACTTCACTTGATCCAAGTCATGAGCTTCCCTTTCTCTCACTTTAGCTAGCCTATACAATCTCTTGTCTCCCCCTTTATCACTTAACTCTACATACAGTCGCTTAAATGTTGTTGTCTTAGCACTCGTCACCGTCGTCTTCGCTTCTGTCTTAGCCATCTTATAAATCTCCTTCAATCGTCGCTTCTCATCCTCACCCCTGCACTCTAACCACTCCGTATAAGCAACCTTCTTAGCTTTCACCTTATTCTCAACTTCTCCATTCCACCATCAATCACCCTGACATCCACCAAAAGTCCCTCTCGACACCCTAAAACATCAGTAGCTACTTTTCTAATGTAACAAGCAGTAGTGTCCCACATACTGTTCACATCGCCACTACTCCTCCACGCTCCTAAACTACCCAATCTATCTTCCATCTCTTGAGAAAGAGCAGGAGTCGGGCCTCCCTATCTAATCTTCAGTTGGGCAAAAATAACTTTCTTTTTTTTTCTCCTAATTTCTAGGTCCATCACTAGGAGCCTATGTTGAGTGGAGATATTTTCACGCGGAATAACCTTGCAATCCTTACAAAGGCTTCTCTCTCCCTTCCGGATGAGTAAGTAGTCAATTCAAGTCTTAGCTACCATGCCACGGAAGGTAATCAAGTGATTCTCCCTCTTCGGGAAGCATGAGTTAGCGATAACTAACTTAAAGGATTTGGCAAGCTCCAAGATAGACGTATGTCCTCCATTCCTTTCCCCAAAATCGAAGCCTCCATGGACATCCGCAAAACCACTAGAGGTTACACCAATATCCCTATTAAAATCTCTCCCAATGTAGATTTTTTCTGTAACAGGTATACCTCTCACAACTTCATTCAATTCCTCCCAAAAAACTTTTTGACTTCCTCCTCTAAGCCCACTTGGGGCACGTAGGCACTAACTACATTCACTACCTGACTACCGACCACTAGTTTAATAAACATTATCCTATCACTCGTTCTCCTAACCTCAACCACATACTCCCTAAGGTCCTCATCTACTAGAATCCCTACCCCATTTCTATCCCTAGACCCACCTCAATACCATTATTTTAACCCATCTACATCTCGGGCTTTGGTGCCTACCCATCTGGTCTATTGAATGCACGCATGTTAATACGTCTTCTCTTAAGACACTTTACTAGCTCTATGAATTTACCTGTAAGTATGCCTATATTTCATGACCCTACTCTTAACTGAAGTACGTCTATTCCCCTCTTACCGTCACAACCCCTCGCCCTCGATCCCAACCGACGACATGACCTTAATCCACCATCAGGTCCCAACGCCACTAAATTAGGGTCATCAAAACTAGAATAAATGAAAAAACTTACCTGATATTTTTATCTTCATTGAGATTAGGATGATATCTTATTTTCCAAATTATGACTGATTTTTGAAATTATTTTGATACTTTTAATTTATTAAAGGTGCATGAATACAAGTTAGGGTGTATTTTGTGCTATAAGATTCGATTTGGTAAGCATTAAAGGATCGTTTGGTATAAACATTAATAACGCAGGGATTGATAAACACATGAACAAAATGCATAAAATTTGAACTTAACATTATTAAAAATATATTGAATTAAGTATCAAATATAAAACACTTTTGGAATCAACTGCTCATATTATAAGCATGTTCAAACATCATAAATACAAATAGAAAATTATTTAGCTAAGTTTTAAGAAAAAAATTTACATGTATTTTTTTAAAAAAAAAAATTAGAAAAAACTAGCATTATATGAAATATTTCTTTAAAAGAAATTCAAGATCGATAAAATATATTGAGAAAGAACATTTAGAACTTTAAATATATACCTAAATCTTTGGGTTTTGACGAAAGTCAGCTTGAAATATTTGACATTCCTTTTTGAGATATTATTATTGTTTAGGTACAATAGAAAAACTACCGATATCTACTAATACCTTTTCTAGCCCTCTCGCCACTTGGATCTTCTTTCTTGGAAGATAGACTTTAAATAACATACTCAGTGAAATCCCACAAGTGACGTCTAAAAATGATAAAATATATACAGACCTTACCACTATCTTGTATAGATAAATAGGTTATTTTTGAAAGTCACAATCAATCAACAGTTGAAAATCAACTTAACCGACAAGCAATAGAATCAGTCAATAGGCGTGAGGTGTGCTCATCTTAAAAATCAGAAAGAGAGAAGTACACAACAAAAATACATTCAGAGATTGTTTCCAGAAGACGCTCATCTCAAAAATTAGAAAGAGAAGTACATAACAAAAATATATCCAAAGATTATTTCCAGAAGACCCTCGTCTCAAAAATTGGAAAGAGTGAAATACACAACAAAAATACATCATGTTGTGAAATTACACTAGATCAACGCATTCGTTTTTTTACTAAAAGGAAAAATTCCAAATTTATTTACCAAGTAAAAAGGACAAAGTAAGATAAAGAGTCCATTTCATCTTCAGTTTATCATGTGCATCTAAACATATACAGATAAAACAAAGAGCAAACATACTAAGATCTATATCCCAACTCCCTAATAAGATGTTTCATAGAGGATACACAATCCTATGTCTATCAAGCCTACAGTAACTTCTGCAAGAGAACCAGAGAAAGCGCTCGATTAGAATGAAGTCGTTCGTCTTAGCTGGTATCTTGGTTCAGACGACAGCTCGGATAACATCTTCTCTAGCTCCTGCAAGAAGAGTTCAGTAGCATAGCGGTTAAAACGACAAGAAACAAGATAGGTACTTTTGTAACATGTAGATGCAGCGTGTTTTGCCGAGTTTGGACTGATATCTATACCATTAGGCCAAATAACAAAGACATCTAGAAAACCGAGTATCCGAAAGCCTCTAGCCTGACTGATCCGCATTGTGCCAGGTAGATCTACCAAAGGAGTAAAGCATTCCCTACCCAGAAGGGATCCCTATCATCCCACTAGCACATAAAAAGGCAGCTAAAATGCTCGAGGGATCTACCATTACCATAGCTGCGGACACACTCCAACAGATGATATGGAAAGAGTACATTTTGGTCTTACTAAGACCAATCAGAGATAGGTCTTTCATAAATACCATATATCAGTTATTAAGAAGACATGGATCCATATATCTTGAGCTGATGGTCTACCAGAAATAGTTGCTCTACCTCAACAAGGTACGGTCAGGTTTGCGTCATTATACCCACCCCAAAGCCCACTTGTGGGATCACACTGGGTATGATATTGTTGTTGAGAAGACGTGGGATGACAAAACTATGTCATGTATCTAATATAAATACTTCAAAGGGAATACCAAACGTGTATATGGTAGTCCTATGGCACGAAGATCACATCCACTTTCGATTTTGTAGATAGGGGGGTTTAGTGTCCAGGGCTGCTCATGGTTATGGTTAAACAACCAAACCGAACCACAATCCAAACCAAACCGATTAAAAAATTCGATATTTGATTTGATTTGGTTAGGTCTGATTTTTAAATTTTGAAAACCGATACTATTTGGTTTGGTTTTGGTTTTGGTTTTACTAAAACAAATTCACAAAAATAACCAAACCGAACCAAATAATTATATATATAAATTTTATATTATTCATATAGTATTCATAAATAATATATAAATATTTTGTTATATTTTAATTAATTTTATTATTTATATTTGAAAATACCTTGTTAGTATTTTGAAATATGATTTTCTTGTACCACCTTTCCCGGGCAGTTATTTGGTTGTTGAGATTGATTTTATTATGAAGATTTGATCTTTGGTATATAATGACTTTGGTATTATTGTTCAACTAAATCACTTTATTCGCGTATAATAACTTTAGTATTGCTTAACTAAAAAAAATCCCTTTGTAGCCAATCATTTATTTTTTGTATAATAATAACTCTAGTACTATTGCTTAATAGAATTCACAATAGCCTTTTTGTGGATTATTCATGTACTAGGTATTTGTATCTATCAAGATGTGTATGCCCTCAACAAACGTATTACTTTCAAACCAAAAAATAAACCAACCGATCCAAACCGACGGTTATTTTTTTTATTTGGTTTGGTTTGGTTTTAGGAATGTAAAAACAGACTACATTGGTTTGGTTATGGTATTAGCCAATAACCGATCCAAACCGAACCATGGACACCCCTACCTGTAGATTTAGGCTCCTCCTAATCAGTCACTACCACTATTGGCAGTAAGGTTTTATTTCCTCGAGATAGAAATAAAATACATCAAAAAAGAGGCTATGGAATACAAGCTTTAATAGAATAAGTCCTTATGTTGGTCAGAACCTAGATGAAGTGATCAACAAACACCATAACCAGAAAAGTCTGACTTTTGGATCGAAAGCAAAAACCAACTTTTCCATAAGAAGATCTCAAATGCATTAATCCTGAACAATCAGGATGTTAGTAGTTAGCAATGGAAGTAGTTCTCTTCTTGTAAGTCTGTAAACAAACGGTCGGAAAAGGTTTCTTCCAGTGACCAAACTATCAAGAGACTTTTAGCACAATGGAAAGTCTCTTCAAAACTGACCACTGCACTATGATACAGTCAGATGCAGGGGGGAAAAGGTCGTGGAACATGAAACAAAACACTGGCAAGAAATAAAAAATGAATTTTAGCTCATAACATTATTGAGAAATGAGAACTATCTAGATTCAATTTTAGTTTGACATCTTCCCAACTCTTTCCCTGCACCTCCTCTTTCTTCTACTTTCTACAAAAGGAAGCAAATATCACTTTGCCAACCAGGGGACAAAGGGAAAAAAGGAAGTACCAAAGTAAACTCTAATACAATAAGAAACAAACAAGATATCATCAAACGGGAACTCAATCAATCACTGTGTACTACAAGCATCTAGGGCCATCAGTCCACCAAGCATTCCCAAAGCACCAGATCAATCATCAAAGGCAGCATCACTTCTAACCATTGCATGAATTTTTCAGAAAGCCAATATTTTCATTAGTATGATAAAGCAAAACATCCTTTTCTGGGTAAAAGCAGAGTATTTTCCTTTTTGACTGGTAAAAACATAACAACATACTCAGTAAAATCCCACAAGTGGGGTCTGGGGAGGACAGAGTGTATACAGACCTTACCACTACCTCATAGAGATAGAGAGGCTGTCTCCGGAAGACCCTCGACTCAAATATATCAGTCCCAAATATCCCCACTCCACTAAACTAATCAAAGACACTGGCAATACCAAACAATCCATCAGAATTACACAATCCACGCGATAGAAGTAAGTGCACATTAGATGGATACTTATTTTATATTGAAGAAATTCAAAAGCATTATCTGCACTCAGTAAAATGCAACTGATTATCATATATGTACTAGCTTAGTTAGCCTATCATAGCAAATTTTTAAAAATCTCTGTTATTGCTGATGGATTTTCAATTCTCTATGTTTAGAGCATTGCGGAGAATGGTCTATGAACTAAGCACAAAAAGAATATGCAACTCTAGATCCTCCAAGTTAAGCTACAAATACGCACGCATAGTCACTAGGATCGACTCTATGTATCTGTGTGGGCGGAGCTCGGTTCGTTTGGGTTTTGGGTGCGTGTGTGTTGTGTGTGTGTGGGGGGGGGGGGG
>JAOTQR010000001.1:3042926-3061625 GCA_025774065.1 Solanum ossicruentum | reverse complement strand
GTACCCCGAGGGGGTTCGTAAAGAACCTAGCATAGGGAAAACGATCCCGATACAGTTATACCACTGATCAGTTGGTCGCATGTTCTACAGCTGTGCACAGATGATAAAGCAAAGATAAAGGTATAGTAATGCAAAGAATGTAAAATAC
The DNA here is from genome assembly GCA_025774065.1 of Solanum ossicruentum. Lineage (NCBI taxonomy): Eukaryota > Viridiplantae > Streptophyta > Magnoliopsida > Solanales > Solanaceae > Solanum > Solanum ossicruentum. The sequence goes on along the minus strand of JAOTQR010000001.1, from coordinate 3,061,477 downwards.
CTGATTCCACAGTATAACTAAAGGTGGTCCACAATTTACACCAGTGCATGGGTTTATTTGAATTACTACTTTATGCATAGTATATCCTGCCTTACATACTCAGTACATTATCTCGTACTGATGTCCCTTACGAGGGACCTGTATTTCATGCTGTAGGTACAAGTAATAGTAGATCTCCCCAGTAAAAGTTCAGGATATTCAGCTGCTGTCACCAAGCTCCAGGTTGCTTCGGGCTTTTGTATATGTCTAGAACTTATGTCTATATTGCACAGTTAGTTGAGGCGGGGCCTGTCCCGACCCTTATTAGATGTTTTTCCTTACTTAGAGGCTTTGTAGACTACGTAAAGTAAAAGTGAAGTCATGTCTCATATCTTAGACACTGTGGCCCCAACGGCCTAGTCATATGCATTTCCTTTTTGCTTATCATCACTGTTTATTTACTTTAAGGCATGCTAAAGGTACAAACTCCTCATAATACGTATAGTAAGCGCATAGTTACAGGTTGGTTCTCTCGGGCCTTATCGGCAACGGGTGCCAGTCCGCCCTAACGGGGATTCGGGGCGTGACATAAGTTGTCACATATGATGGCCACCATGGAACATAACCAACATTGCCATATAATGCTGAAATTAGATTGTAACCCGTCAGAGTTGCTAGTTGTTCTCCTCGGAGAAGTTAATGTGACTTTAATCCCCTTTCAGCACATGACACAGCTGCATTAGAAGTAAACAAAAGGTTAAATGCAGTATCTATTATCCAGCGAAGACACAAGTAAAATCTTGAAAAAAAAAAAAGAACGACATTAATAAATTTGGCAGTTATCCGACGACACAAGTAAAACCTGTGGCATGACGTACCAACAGCTGCACCCTGCGCACTTTGGCAACCTCCACATGTGACCTAGAATTTTAAAAGGATCAATAAGATACAAATTTCTCCTCCACATTCCTCGATCTTGAAGAGACTAAATATATGGGTGCTATTAGGTCATTGAGTGAAAGAAGAGAAAAGCTTTCTGATTAACTAGTCTTTCCTTCTGCATACATGTTTTTCGCTTTAAAAGAGCAAAACAAGCAAGAGCATGTAGAACATAAACAAGAGATAATGTAAGCAGGCGTAAAGCAAAGATGTTACAAGACTTCACTAACTTTAGTTACTTGTTGGACAAAGCACAAACTCTCTAAAAAAATAACACCAACTTAAATGGGGAATAAAATTCCAACTTTGAATAACATTAGCTACTTAATTTTAGAGCAATTATAAGCAGCTAAAAAGTTGATGTAGACAAAGTTATATATCCATCTGTGTAATAAGCCACTGATAAAAACTCCTGGAGACTATATTAACATTAATCTGAAAACTTGAGCAGATGAGTTTGGTATAGCCCTAAATCGTTCCTTTGTCAAGTTTTTTAGTTCCCCTTGCTCAACTTTTAAAGTAACAATGATAAAAATGCAAGTTAAATTGGTATATTTTAAATTTAACGAACTAACTTTACTTTTAGTACCCCTATAACTTTAGATTACTCGATTTCAACTCAGTACGCTTTTAACACACAGGGACAAATACAGAATAAATGAACCACCAAGCTTTTTAATGAACTTGAATACCATGTTTATGAGCTGCCAGTATCAATATTACGCAATGGATAGATAAGAAGATATAAACCGTTCCAAAAGGTAAGGGTACCAAATCTGTCACAGAACAATCTTCCAAGAGAGGGAGTATTGCATCCAGTTTCCTTGCTTTATTACCATTCACCAAAGGATGCAACAAATCATCTCTAACAACATAAAATGAAGTATCCTGTCGGTTGTTTCTTGTCATGCGATCACCCATAAACGGTTGTGGATTATCCAGAAAGGAAAGATTCCCAAGATTTTCACATCCCTGTTGAACACCATCTTTTGATATCATTATTTGGTTAATTTTGGTATCCTCTTAAGAAATCTGGATACATGCTCCTCTTTAGAGAAATTGGCTTTCAACATTTCCTGAAACACAACTGAGAAATTAATGTTATTCAAGATTTACTCAACCCTGAACTTTCATTCCTCATTGAAGATTTGAAATACATCAATTCTCAAGATGTTAAAGCAAAATGTAAACCATTTTCACCAAAATTATCAGAATATATTTAGTAATCTAGTCAAGGTGTCCGCTAAAGTTACAGTTCTACAAGATACACTTCTCCCTTTTATTTATTTTTTAATAACTGATAAATCTGTTGTTCTGAACTTTGAAACTTGGTGTATAATGTGTCCCCTTATCCTCTTCTCCACTTAGATACAGGACTTGGTTCACAGCAGGATTCGGAGTCGTGACATGCGCCTACTATATATTGCACGATGTACTACCTTTTCCATTGAACCAAAGTTCGTGGGGCCAGATAGACTTTAACCTACAAACTGCTTGCTTTTCCAAAAGGATAGTTTGTAATGTGCATACTTTCTTTGAAAGTGCCTAATATGTTGTGGGCGAGAGCATACTAGGACATGTATGCTATTTTGAGCTATTCTTATATGTTATACCTTCTTACAGTTATAGCTTGATTACTGGTAAAAGCTTAATCTAAACCTATTTTACTATAAATTAAGCATGATATAGTAATATTTCATTGATTGAAGCATGCTAAGTTATATAGCATCGTCATACATGCTATTAACTTGTTCTGTAGAAAGTCTATCAAGTATGTAAGGTGTCTGTACTAAATGTTATACTTGTTTTAATTGAGATTATCTCAATCTCATATCACATTGTTAGTCTAGCCATCTTATTGGTGAGGGCCTACGGATTTGGTCTAGTCATGAGTCATGACGCTGATGAGGGCCTCGGAAAGTGGTCTAGCAGTTCTATCCTACGAAAGATCTATGGCTCTAGGCTAGTAGTTTTATCTGTGTAGGGCCTGTGGGTTGGTCTAGTGAGTACACCTGAGAGCCTACTGTGCTTACGTGATTTGTTAGCGCGGTTGATATCATCAAATTGTTTCACCTGCTATGGTTATTTATAGTATTTCCATATACTTGGCTTTTGCTTTCATTGTGGGATTCCACTGGGTATGTTATTGGTTGTTGTTTTGGCTTTTGCTTTCATGCATTATCTTAAAAACTTGCTTCAAGGAGTAAGATGGAGGAGCAGGTCGATGATCTTACCAGGTTTTATGCTCAGTAAATCCACTTACTGCTCTGTGCAAACACCTCGACTAGTGCACCGTGCGACTTATCTGGTCAGTTCAAGGCAGCATACCAAGTTCTGCTGAGATAAGCCAACCACAATCTACTTGGGGTGGAAGCTGTGACACTTCTATTTTCTGTCTTTATTTCGGTTTTACGTTGTGTCCGATCCCTTGATCTTGTATTAAAATTATGTGGTAGCTCCTTCACTATATTATTGCGGTTACAAGCTATCAGTCACACTTGTACTATTTCTTATCAAATTCCATTGCTTATTGGATCTCGAGGCTTTATTTATGTTTGTATATGCTTTACTTTAAAGTAAAACATTATTCTCGAATTGGTTTTGAAACACTGAAGTGGTTCACATATGGATAGGTAGTCACTCATTAGGTGCCAGTTGCGACTAGCGGAAATAGGTCCTGACAAATTAGTAGACTATATGAATCATATGTATTCCTTCTGTTCTAATTAGGTTCATTTATCATAAGATTCAACATAATTAGACTTATATTAAGCAAACAATTAATCCACTGATCTTCCACCTTTAGCCGATTTTTGGAGCTGGCAATGCTTGGCCAAACTCGCTTAGATGGTTTACTCAAGATTCCACAATTCTTGAATTCTCATAACTCTTAGTAACACATCAATTATTTGAACGTCAAGCAAATTTAAACCAACAACAACATACGCATTGAAATTTCACAAGTGGGTCTAGGGAGGGTTGAGCGTACGCAGATCTTATCACTACCTCGTGGAGCTAGAGAGGTTATTTCCAAAAGATCATCGGCTCAAGTGCAGCAAATCCAAGTATAGAGAAAAAGAAAACAATGGAGAAAACATAGCAACTAACAAGGAAAGTAGTGCAAAGCCTACAAGAGAGGAACAAGAACAACAAAATAGTGTTATAATTGCAATGTAATTAACAACAGATAATTATAGATATCAAAAACAAGAAATGCAATAATAGATATCAAAACTTAAACCAAGTGTCCACAAAAATGATTGGTGAATTATTCGAATACCAAAATTAAATCAGTTAGTACTGAGAAAAGAACTTGAGAATTTAGAAAAACACTAAAAGGAATCAAAGTTTTCAAAATACTCTTAATGGATAATATAATGTAGCTAAATAACCACATCATCGAAAATGCATTAGAATTGATAATAGTGGGACAATCCTCAACCTGTAGCGCTTTTGGATTTAGTTAGGCCCAAAATCCATTCTTTAACATGGTATCAAATTCAGGCCTATCATAATTCTTTTTTTACCAATGTTGGGCCCCCATACTATATTATCATGCTCCAATTAATGAGCTCTTGGCGTGCGGGGGAGGATATCCGATATGAGATGGGTAATTGGTCTCATCGTATGGACTTGGATAATCCTCACCCTATATACTAGCTTTTGGAGTTGAGTTACACTCAAACATCCATTCTTTAACATGGTTTCGGAGTCATACCCATCTCAATTCTCTGTTCAACAATGTTGGTCCTCCATATTATAATGTCCAAGCTCCGGTCAATAAGCTTTGAGTGTGCGGGGAGTGTTAAGAGTCCCACATCCAATATGGGATGGTAAATGGCATAGTTATACCCTATAAATTAGCTTTCGAAGTTGAGTTAAACAACAAGATCCATTCTTTAACGTGGTATCGGAGTTGGGCCCATCCCAATTCTTTGTATTGTTCAAGCTTCAGTTAATGAGGTCTGGGTATGCAGAGGAGTATAATTAATTGGTCTCTTTATACGAATTTGGACAATCCTCACCGTTTAAGCTAGCTTTTCGGCTTAAGTTATGCCCCATCAAGGGCGGAGCCAGCATACGATGGGGTTTCATCCAAACCCCCTTAGGCAAAAAATTATATAATTTATACAAGGTTAAAATAATTTTTTATATATATAGAATAGATATCGAACCCCTTCTGCTAGTCGGTGTGTTTACTACTTCAAATTTTGAAACCCTCATGATTAAAATCTTGGCTCTGCCACTATATCTCATCCCCCATGATAAAGAATGAGTTCATGTAATAAACAGACATTCACTAACCAAAAGATTCTACATCTCTAGCACAAAATTTGCTTCAAGAACTACCAACACCATTGGGATAAATCTATTACTGAAGGTTTTTGCAGCTTTTGACACAGTTGTAATCTAATTTCAACATACCCAAGAAAAAGTTTGAATCTTTATATCAAGAATGGGGTAAAGAGGAAAAGGTAAAAAAAAGGCAAACCTTGACAAGATTAGGAGATGATGACCCACAATGAATACTGCGTGTAGAAGATAAAATCACCCAATTTATTGGCTGCTGCAACTGAAACTTTGTGCATCTTAACATTTTTCTGTTCAATTTTCAAATCTGCTGCAATTATTCTGTTCTGTAAAATAACAAGAAGTGAAGTGATATGGCTAGAGATGATAATACAGCTGCTAAGAGCTACAATTTGGGCTAGTGATGATTTACTAGGGAAAAAAAAATTATGCTTTGGTCATTTTTTTAATATAAATATTTAATTGCAATTATATTTTATAATAATTATTATATTCATGTCTAGTATTTTCTGCTTTTTGAGGATGATATTGGAGGCGAGACCTTTCGGAAATAAGCTCTCTATCCGTGTGAGGTAATGATAAGTTCTGCTTACAATTTTACGCTAACTAGACTTTACTTGTGGAATTTTCACTGGATATATTGTTGTTGTTGTATAATTATTGTGAAAGATATTTGATTGTTTGAGAATAAAACGTGATTTTTGGATACTTCTAAATTTTAAAATTGTTTTAATGGTAAACTCCTGATTTTTAAATAAAGGGGAAAACTTTTTAAAAAATAAGAAAATAATTTTTATGATTAAATAAATTGTTAAAATATAGTATCTTATTTTTAAGTTAAAAAGAATAAAGTCATCCTTATATTTTTTTACATAATCATTTTCTAGCTGGTTTAGAAAAGAGTTATGCCTATAATTTTGTGCAAGTAATATACTATGTCTAATAATTGATTATGGTGTAGTTATTCAGATATAAAAAAATTATGGCGTTTAATTTTAATATTAAGATAATATATTTATTAATTTTGTGTATTAATAATTTTTTAGATACATTTTTCAACATATATATATAACTAATGTACAAATATATAAATGTGATTTTTAACTTGAACTCAATTAATGCTTTTATCCTTTAATTTTAAGCATGCACAAATAGACGCTTGGACATGCAATATGCAGTTTATAATATGAAATCAAATTGATCACATTGAAGTTCAGTTGGGGATGCAATTTAGTGTATTTTTTTCATAAACATGAAATTCGCAAATTATGAAAACTATCAAAATTTTCTCATTTCTTACAGAATTTCACTAAAGGAAAAATCATAATTTACAAAGAATATATTAGAATATCCTAAGATGTTCCAGTGATAAAACAAATATCTTCATTCCTTTTAAAAATAAATAAATATTTATGATCACAAAATTTCAAATACGCATAATTTTATAAAAATACACTAATCAGCAAAATAATACCTAATTATTTATTAACTAGTATAATTGTCCGCACTTCGCGCAGTCATCAAAGAGAACAACTAATATTTTATATGGCATGTTATAAATTTGATTGAGATAATTGAAGTACTACATTTTGTATTCATGACAATACATTTTAAGCACAATAATTCATGTAAATTTGAAGTTTTATCGTGCACGTGAAAAAGAAGGTGGATTTATGATCTCTTCTCTTGACTTAACATTTTTTTAGAAGACAGACAAATGCTCATGTATTTGTACAAAAGGGGAATCTATGTATTTATATTCAACTCAAATATTCGTTAAAAAGTGAAATGCCTCGCTACTTTTCTAGCTTGAATCCTTCCTTTGAACCTTGAGTTCCAACAATTCTACGCAAGTAATAGTTGTTATGTACTTCGATCTCTAGCTAGGACTTCTAAACTATATATTGTAACCTAATTTTCTAGTGTGAGTGGCTAATTTGATCCCAATATGTTTGTACAAAAATAGCATATAAGTTGAAATTTTATCCAAGTCATCTATTCTCAAATTCTAAAAGTTAAGAAGATTTTTTATTTTGGAGAGGATCATCTCAAATTTTCATCTTAAAGACAAACATACGAGGGGAAATGCGTATGGAAAAATTAAAGCAAATGGAATCATCTTAATTTAAATAGTACAGTTTCTTTTTCTATAAAAAAAAAACACTAAGTAAATATCAGGGAGAATAGTTCTTAGAAGACCACTTACCCAACACCCCACTGATATTATAAATACAATACAAAATAAGCATACCACTTCTTTAAGAAATGAAAAAAATATGTAGTATATTTAATTATCTTATTTTTACTCCTGTTGTAAACATAGTTGCTCGAAAAAATGTGATCAATTCCTCCACGCCCCCACATAAATGAGATTTTTATTGCAATGCACATGACGGTATTAGAATTCACCATATTTAGCGATAAAAGCAAGAATTTTTTTAAAATCATTATTTATTTTTATTAGCATATAAATTCACTCACAAAGTAAAGTTCTTTAATTATGGCAGGTAGAATGTCACGCCCCGAGCCTACATCGTGGACATGGTCGGCACTTGGAAACTATTTCTGGTCCCCAAGGAATCACTTGGTCTGACTACTACTCAGTGGAAGACTCATAATAGTGGAAAAGGCTAATTAAAAGTAATACAAAAATTTATATCTATTTACATAACTGAATGAAAAGGCTTTTAAGCAATGTCTAAATAATTGAAAACCTGCAATAATAAACGCACGGCATGTGGAACCTCTACTAATACTGTCTGAAAGGACTACAGAGACAGGCTCCAAGTAGTCAGAACTAGAAATAAATACTGAAAAGCAACATAACCAACTCAAGAGCCTCGGGTTGAGAAGAGGCCTCACCAAAACTAGAAGCTGTCAGATTCTCAATAGAGCAGCTATTGAGGAACTGTGTCACCTGCGTCTAGTCACAAAATGATGCAGGTCCTAAGGACGTCGGTACGTGGAATGTACGATATGTAAGATGGCCAAAACATTTAATAGGGACATCATAATGCATCTCAAAAGACATAATCATAATTCAAAAGTGAAATAACAATAATCATAAGACTTGTATGCTGAAAATAACAAGATGAAAACTGGTAAGTAAACATATTTCTTAGCTTGGGGAGTTTTTCTAACCGACAGCCACCACTATGAGCTTCGTGGTGATACAACGTCATGCCCACGCTGCCAGAGTCATCCCGTACTTTGCTGAGGTAGGGGACGAAGAACTAGGGGAGTGGATCCATCCCAAAAGTGGGTCATCTCAGTGGCTAATGAGTAAGGTATTGTAGTACAATCCTATCTAATGCTGCCTACATAGTTTATGAATTTGAGTAATTTATTCTACTCTCACCAATATCGTTGCTCAATACTACTCCCAAAATACTTTATACAGCTTATACTTATAAATTCTTGAAAATCTAGCTTTCTTGGGGACTTAGCCCAACTCACTACTTAGCTTTCTCAACTGAAGTCTTTAACTTGACTGGAACCTGTTATCTTCTCAAATATTCTTCAATATAAAATTTTCTCATCTAAAGTGCAAGGATAACTCAAGAAAAGGATTCTTTAACTGATCTTGACTATAAACTTTATGGGTATTCATAAAATCCATATATGATTCACAAGAAATCATGTATGGCTTTAAATCTTGGAGACAATCCGCTAAAATAGTCATTAAAGGATCAAGTACAATCATTACTTATCAAGAATCTAAGCAAACGTAAGAAATTTTACTAACTTTACAGGATATATGTAAACTCAATTTCAACTCAGGCTTGAAAATTGTCGGATGAAAAGTATCACATGCTTTCTAAAATATTCTCTAAATAAATTAGTTTTTGTATGGCCTTACATACTTTGGAGGAATTTCTTGAAAAGTTGGAGAGAGTTTTCTTGAATTTCTTTACGCTTGAATGTTTCTTGGAAGGGTTTGAACGATTAAGTGTGGGTTCTCTGCGTTTTAGAACTTAAATTAAACTTAAAAACGTCTAACATAGGATTATGGGGTGTGAAAAAGTCGGAATTACCCCTCCCCATTAAAGAAAAAAAGCAAAACTGCCCCTGATTTATAGTAGTGTGCGACGGGCACTAGTGTTAAATCTCACTTTTTCGCTAATTCAGCTTTTAGTCAAAATTTTGGAAAAACAACAAAGTGTGGTTCCGTGTTCTCTCCACATCACAGAGTGGAAGCGGAAACCTCACTGTTTCTAAATTCTTTTGGGAAAAATAATTCACATTTTTCTGAGTTTTTGTCGAGTCGAGACCATTTTTCAACTCAACTTATCGCACTGATCACAAATCTGGTCTCGAATTTGCAAACGGAGCAAGGGAAGATATGTTATGCGTAAAGTCAATTCTAGGGGTATTTTCATCATTTCAAGAGATATTACAATATCTCCCCCTTGGGATCATTCGTCCTCGAATGATAGAGATATGAACAAAGCTAGCTTAAACCATAAGATTTCCTAACTTAATAAACATAAATCTTCAAGGTGAGAATATGAAAGTTTACCTTCAAGGTCCTCATTTAGGCCAACGAACAAGTGTGGATACTTGGCCTTCATATCTTCCTCAGCCTCCAATGTGGCTTCCTCCATGAATTGGTTCCTCCACAGAACTTTCACCGAAGCAATCTCCTTGGTCCTCAATTTATGAACTTGTCGGTCTAATATCTGCACCAGAATCTCTTCGTAAGACAAGTTGTCCCTAATTCCAACACTTTCAACCGGGACAACTAGAGAAGGATCTCCCAAGCACTTCTTAAGTGTGGAAATATGAAATACCGGATGTATAACACTTAACTCTGCCGGTAACTCCAACTCGTACGCAACGCTACCCATTTTCAGAATCTGATATGGCCCAATATATTGTGGGCTGAGCTTCCCCTTCTTCCCAAATCTCATAACTCCCTTCATAGGGATACTTTCAAGTACACCCAATTGCCTATCTCAAACTCCAAATCTCTTCTTCTAACATTTGTCTGCTCTGAGCTATCTTGAGCCTCTCTTGGATAACCTTCACTTTTTCCATAACCTGATGGACTAGATCAGGTCCTATCAATCCTGCCTCACCAACTTCAAACTACCCTATGGGTGATCTACACCTTCTTCCATAAAGAGCTTCATATGGTGCCATTTGTATGCTTGCCTGAAAGCTATTATTATATGAGAACTCAAACAAAGGTAAATGATCATCCCAATTACCTTTAAAGTCTATCATGCAAGCCTCAACATATCTTCCAAGGTCTGTATGGTCCGTTCTGCTTGCCCGTCTGTCTGTGGATGGAAAGTTGTGCTAAGATTCACCTTCGTACCAAGCCCTTTCTGAAAGGACTTCCAAAATTGTGCTATAAACTGAGCTCCTCTGTCTGAAATGATGGATATAGGGACCCTTTGCAGCCTAACAATCTCCTTAAGATAGAGTCTGGTATAAACCTCAGCTGTATCAGTCGTCTTGACAGGTAGGAAGTGAGCTGACTTGGTCATTCTATCTATATGACCCATATCGAATCATGATGTCTATGGGATCGAGGTAAGCCTGTTACGAAGTCCATATTATCATTTCCCATTTTCATTCCGGAATCTCTATATTCTGGGCTACACCACAAGGCCTTTTGGTGCTCAACCTTAATTTGCTGACAGTTTGGGCATCTAGACACAAACTCTGCAATGTCCTTCTTCATACCCCCCACCAATAGACTTTTCGCAAATCTCTATACATCTTGGTTGCACCAGGGTAAATAGAGTATCTGGCATTATGAGCCACAGCCAATATCCTATCTCTAAGACTGTCAAAATTTGGCATACACAACCTGCCTTGGTATCTTAGGACACCTTCTCCCCCTTTTGAGAACACTAATACTTTCTGCTTTCGAATATCTTCTTTCAATTGGAGAAGGATGGGGTCCTTATCTTGCTTTTCTTTCAATTCCATCACCAAAGATGACTCTGACCCTTTCTGACAATGGCCCCGCCTTCCTCAGAATCTTCAATCTGCACCCCCAAACGGGCTAGTCTATAAACCTCCTTAGCTAACTCTTTCTTTTCATCCTCAACATAGGTTGTGCTCCCCATGTCACCCTACTAAGAGCATCAGCAGCCATATTAGCTTTACCTGGATGATAGAGGATACTCATATCATAGTCTTTCAGTAGCTCCAACCATCTGCTCTGTCTCAAGTTCAACTCCTTCTAAACAAACACATACTGCAAACTCTTGTGGTCCGTGAATACATCCACGTGCCCACCATATAGATAGTGTCTCCAGATCTTCAAAGCAAACACCACCGCAACAAGCTCAAGATCATGAGTTAGGTAATTCTTTTCATGAATCATAAGTTGTCTAGAGGCATATGCTATCACCTTGCCTCTCTGGATTAATATACAGCCCAGGCCAACTCTGGAAGCATCACAATAAACCACAAAATCATCAACTCCATCTGGTAGGGATAAGACTGGGGCTGCGGTCAAACTAGTCTTCAACTCTTGGAAACTCTTTGCACAAGCTTCTAACCATTTGAACTTAGCCTTCTTCTGAGTCAGCTTAGTTAAGAGAGCTGAAATAGAAGACAACCCCTCTACAAACCATCTGTAGCACACCGCCAAGCTCAAGAAACTCTTTATCTCTATGGGAATTGTTGGCCTTGGCCAATTCTTTATTGCCTCAATCTTTTGGGAATCCACCTGGGTACCTTCACCAGACACAATGTGCCCCAGAAATGCCACAGACTCCAACCAGAACTCACACTTAGAAAACTTCGCATATAGCTACTGATCCTTAAGAGTCTGAAGGACAACTCTAAGATGGTCCGCATGTTCCTCCTTACCACCGGAGCAAATAAGGATAGCATCTATGAATACGATAACAGACATATCTAGCTACGGCCTCAATATCCTATTCATAAGATCCATGGAAGTTTTTGGTGCATTTGTCAACTCGAAGGACATGACCAAGAACTCATAATGGCCATATCGGGTTCTGAAAGCTGTCTTATGATTATCTTTCTCTCTAACGTTAAGCTGATGATACCCAAATCTAAGATCTATCTTGGAAACATAGGTAGCACCCTGAAGTTGGTCGAATAAGTGATCAATTCATGAGAGAGGATACTTGTTCTTAATGGTGATCTTATTCAACTGACGGTAATCTATGCACATCTGAGAGAACCATCCTTTTTTCGCACGAAGAGTACTGGAGCACCCCAAGGTGAGATGCTTGGTCTAATGAATCCCTTATCTAAAAGATTTTTCAACTGCAACTTCAACTCTTTTAGCTCCAAATGAGCCATACGATATGGAGGAATAGATATGGGCCGAGTATCTGGAAGAGTGTCTATCCCAAAGTCTATCTCCCTATCAGGAGGGACTCCGGGAAGATCCTCAGGAAAGGCTTCTGGGAACTCATTCACAACTGGAACAAACTGAAGAGCTAGTGCCTTGGCATGAGAATCCTAAACTCTGACTAGATAATAGATACACACCTCGGAGATTAACTTTCTAGCTTTGAGGTATGATACAAACTGACTTTTAGGAACAACTGCTACCCCTTCACTCGAAGACTAGTTTGTTAGGAAACTGAAATTTGACTACTCTGGTTCTGTAATCTATAGAGGCATACCTAGCATGAAGCCAATCCATGCCTAGGATAACATCAAACTCTACCATATCTAACTCCACCAAATTAGCTACAATAGTTTTATGATAAATGGATAATGGACAACCCCTATAGATCCTTTGGGCTAAAATAGACTCTCCCGTAGGAGTGGAAACACTGAAAGACTCATGAAAACATTCTGGATCAACCCCAAACTTCGAAGCTACATATGGGGATACAAATAACAAAGTGGCTCCTGGATCTAACAATGCGTAGACATCATAAGTAAAGATTTTGAACATACCTGTAACCACATCTAGTGAGTTCTCCTGCTCCTGTATGGTGCCCATGGCATACAAGCAGTTTGTGCCCTTGCTTGTCCCTATTGTAGTACCCCTGTGAGGTGGCTTACCCTGTGGGGCTTAAGAGACTGTATGTGACCTGGTATCTATCGTATTCTGCTTCCCCATAGGACAAACCTTTAAGAAATGCCCCACTTGACCACATTTGAAACATCTATTTTTGCCCAGAAGGCACTCTCCGGGGTGAGACTTAACACACTTACCACAAGTAGGATAACGGTGTGATCTTGGAACCATGCTGCCTTATGACTAGCTGCCCGAGAACCTGCGGTGCTGTGATCCCTGCTCATTTCTGAACCTCGGTGTAGGTACACCAACGGATGAGGGTGTTGGTCTAGCTGTCTTAGGCTAGAAAGATTAGTGACATCCACCTCTAGTCCCCCTCTTGCTTGTCTCCTGGCCTGATGTCTTAGCCTTCTTACTCCTAAACTCTTCCCTGTCCTGCTTCTTCTACTCCTCTACCTGCTCCAAATATGTCATCAAGCAGGCTATATCCATACCCCAATCAACAGCACATTCCTACCCTCCCTATTGGTCATTCGACAGAGCCCGGACATGAAGAGATCCATTCTAGTACGCATGTCTGCTACCATAGTTGGAGCGTAACGGGATAGCTGTAACCTTGAGGTTGTACTTCTGTACACTCATATTCTCCTACTTTAAGTTTAGAAGCTCTCTCACCTTAGCCTGTCTCATCTCCCTGAGAAAGTACTGTACTAGAAATGCCTCCTCAAACACTGCCCAAGTAATAGCTGGAGCCCTATCTGCCTTACTCCCTTTTCACTGGTCAAACCAAAGTCCAACTACCCCTTAAGCTGATAGAGAGGAAACTCAACTTGCTCATCAACAGTTACGCGCATCACCTGAAACACCTTCTGAAGCTGCTCAATAAAATTCGTAGGGTCCTTCTTCACATCAAACCCCGTGAACTCTGGTGGGTTCATTCTTAGAAGCTCTCTAACTTTGGTGATATCCATCCCATCATTCCTACCATCTCCCTAGTGACCTTCCTGAGTAGCAACTGCTGAGCTAAAGTCTGAATGGTCTGGCTAAGCTCAGCGTTAGATATGTCAGCTTGTTGTGGCTGCTCCACAGGCACAGCTGGGCCTCTAGGCTCTTCAAGGATCTAGCCCAGTGGGTTTACTTTCCTCCTGGCCGGGCGTCCTCTACCCCTTACTGGTTCATTAGCCCTGCAAGGAGGCATGATCTGAAAAACACGGCGTGAATGCATGAGTTAGAAGACTTTGAAGCACGAGACAAGGAATAACAAGAAAAGATGACACTTCCTAATGTCCCGTAGCCTCCCTATTATAAATGTGGCGTGCTTCACACCCATAATATAGACTCTACTAGATATGATTCCATAGACTCCCTAGGACTCTTGAACTCTGTGCTCTGATACCAAGTTTATCACCACCACCCCCAAGCCTACACCCTGGACGTGACCGACACACGGAAACCATTTTTGGTCCCCAAGCGAACCACTTGGCCTGGCTACTACTCAACGGAAGACTCATAATAGTGGAAAAGGCTAATTAAAAGCAATATATGCTTACATAATTGAATGAAAAGGATTTTAAGCAATGTCTGAATAACTGAAAACCTGCAATACCAAACATACGATCTATGGAACCTCTACTAATACTATCTGAAAGGACTATTGAGATAGGCTCCAAGTAGTCAGAACTAGAAATAAATACTGAAAAGCAAAATAACCAACTCAAGAGCCTCGGATTAAGAAAGGCCTCACCAAACTGGAAGCTATTGAATTCTCAACGGAGCGATTCCTGAGGAACTCTGTCACCTTCGTCTGCATCATAAAATAATGCAGGTCCTAAGGACGTCAGTATGTGGAATATACGGTATGTAAGATGTCTAAAACATTTAATAGGGATATCATAATGCATCTCAAAAGACATATTCATAATTCAAAAGTACAATAGCAATAATCATAAGACTTGTATGCCAAAAATAACATGCTGAAAATTAATAAGTAAATATATTCCTTAGCTTGGGGAGTTTCTCTAACCAACAACCACCACTATGAGCTTCATGGTGATACAGCGTCTTGCCCACGCTGCCAGAGCCATCCCGTACTTTGTCGGGGTATGGGACGAAGAACTAAGGGAGTGGATCCATCCCAAAACTAGGCCATCTCATTGGCTAATGAGGAAGGTACTGTGGTGCAATCCTATCATATGCTGGCTACATAGTTTATAAGTTTGAGTAATTTATTACTCTTACCCATATCGGTGCTCAATACTACTCTCAAAATACTTTATATAGCTCATACTTGGATAATCATAAATTCTTGAAAATATGGCTTTCTTGGGGACTTAGCCCAGCTCACTACTTAGTTTTCTCAACTGAAGTCTTTAACTTGACTGAAATTTGTTCTCTTCTCAAATATTCTTTAATAAAAAAATTTTCTCATCTAAAGTGCAAGGACGACTCAAGAAAAGGATTCTTTAACTGATCTTGACTATAAACTTTATGGGTATTCATAAAAGCCTATAAGATTCACAAGAAGTCATGTATGGCTTTAAATCTTGGAGACAATCCGCTAAAATAGTCATTAAAGGATCAAGGACCATCATTACTTATCAAGAATCTAAGCAAATGTAAGAAATTTTACTAACTTTACAGGATATACATAAACCCAATTTCAACTCAGGCTTGAAAATTGTCGGATGAAAAGTATCACATGCTTTCTAAAATATTCTCTAAATAAATTAGTTTCTGTATGGCCTTACATACCTTGGAGGAATTTCTTGAAAATTTGGAGAGAGTTTTCTTGAATTTTTTTACGCTTGAATGTTTCTTGGAAGGGTTTGAACGATTGAGTGTGTGTTCTCTGCATTTTAGAACTTAAATTAAACTTAAAACATCTAACTTAGGATTATGGGGGGTGGAAAAAGTCAGAATTTCCCCTCCCCATTAAAAGAGCAAAACTGTCCCTGATTTACATTAGTGTGTGATGCCAACTAGTGTTAAATCTTACTTTTTCGTGAATCCAGCTTTATGTCGAAATTTTGGAAAAATCACAAAGGGTGGTTTCGCGTTCTCTCCGCGTCACGGAGTGGACGCGAAAACCTCACTGTTTCTGAATTCTTTTGGGAAAAATAATTTGCATTTTTTCGAGTTTTTGTCAAGTTAAGACCATTTTTTTACAATGATCGCAACTTTGGTCTCGAATTTGCAAACAGAGCAAGGGACGACACATTACGCGTAAGGTCAATTCTAGGCATTTTTGTCATTTCCTGAGGTGTTACATGGAAACATAGAGTGTTCTCATTTTTAGGAGTTTAAAATTCTTTAACTTCACATAAATTGTTTCATCACTACATTGAATTGGTAAGAAAAAATAATTACTTGCTTAAAGAACAATTGATTATATGCATGAGAATAACTATAATTATTAATAATGATAGAACACTACACAATAGTTATTAAATCATTACTTGATGACTTGGGGAAAAATACAAAACCTTTAACATGTAGTTGATCATTTCAAAGCTTGTAAATTCAGAACCATTAATTAATCAATATATACTAGAGAAGAGTTAATTTTTAATTTTTCGTTATACATGGATTTGACTTTGACGAAAGAGTGACATTTTTGGAGAATCATTCAGATATGACTTTTATGTAGATTGATCCTGAAGGATTAATTGTTCTTTATAGAGTATAACCTTATCAAAATATATAGGCAACGTTATTGTCGGGAGTCACATTATCAACCTTTATCAAAACTAAATAAAAATAATATAATAGTCTATTTTATTTTAACATAATCGTACCTTCAAAAGCATGTAAGGTTTGTCATGTTCCCTTTCTTTGAATTCAAAGCCCCTATCATGTCTTTCCCTTGCTATTATTTTCTATTTTAAAAAAAAATTAATATGGCTATGGGACCTTTTCTTGCACATCACAAAATTCTTTTGCATGTCGCAAAATGCTACTACTTTCTATTTAGTTAGATGTTGGCTAAAAAAGACCTCCAAGTAATGCTTGGAAACAAAAAAAGAACCATGCCAAAATGGGTGTAGTGTTATTCAAAATTAAACGTTCCATTTACTTAGTTTTTGAAATTAAAAAAGGTTGCCAGAATCTAAAACATACTATATTCTGTGAAATACAAAAAGTTTGCCAGAATCTAAAATATATGATATTCCGTTGGATTTTAATGTAAATGTAAAGGAGAAGATGAGAGAATTCAAAAAAAATGTGAGAAGAAGATTAAAAAGAAAAGCAACATTCTCCTAATAAAGAGAGTCAAAGAAATATCCTTTTAGTTTATGGAACATAGCACGATTAATATGTTTATGAAAGTTAAAAGAGTTATATTTGAGTCAGCCATTAGCCATAATACCATTTGAAGTTGATGAAGAGAATGAATCTTTTTCTCGAAGGATCAGAAAAAAATGGGTCCGGATCATGCCCATATATAGTTTTCCCTGTTGTGTCCACAATCTCTTCTTTTTTGGGAAACAAAAACCATGGTTTTCCTATTTGTGACTGGTTTCAATGCCGAACATGACTTGCAACTTGTGTTGGAATCCTAGTTGACACAAACTGTTTAGCAATTGCAGTCCAATTTCCTTTGCCAAGTTTGTCCAATCCAAGCTAGAAGGCCCTCTGTTCATCTTCACGCCATCTTCTTCCCTTACTGCTGGTACTACAACTACTACTTGTTGATTCTTCTTTGGAGGAACAAAAAAGTTTTCACACTAATTTCAACTCCAAACAATTTGATGGGGTCTTTCTTGGTTCATGAATTATATTGTCCTATTCTTGCATCATTATAGATTTTCTTTGCCATATTTTCTCTTTTTAGAAATTGCAAAGTAGAAATAATAGAATGACGAACCGAAATTCATAAAAAAATATTTGTGACTTGTTTGTAAAACTTATTTCCAAGAATATCTGTGACTGGTTTTACTTGTTGATGTATCTGCTCAAGTTTTACATTGCCAAGTAAAACTAGTTTGTTTCATAGCGAAATTTGAAACAAGAATGGGGAAAAAAACACAATTTTCTTGGAAACAGAGCAGAAGTATTAATTATTTTTGGCGAGTGGATAAAGAGAGGAAAAAGAGAAAGACTTGTAGGGATGGAGAAAAGGGGGAGAAGAGTTTTCCTAGAAGAAGGGAAAGAGGAAGAGGTACAATTAATAATGAAGGTTAAAAATTGTCATTTCAAGAGACACATCTTTTAAGTGTTTTTAAGCAAATAAAATAAAATGGTAAAAAAAGAGTTAAAAATAGGTAAATTTAAATAGGTAAAAAAGAATAAATGTGAGGGCACCATGTAGGTGGGCTCCCAATCTTCTCTCTCTCTGTCTCTTTATATATACATATAT
>JAOTQR010000001.1:3025114-3042826 GCA_025774065.1 Solanum ossicruentum | reverse complement strand
TATATAATTAATGCAGAAAAATATATGTCATTCATTTTTAACCTAGCCTTAACTAGCATCCTCATCCTTAATCTTTTGGTATATAAATAGACACTTGGACGTGCAATAGACAACTATGATATAAAATCATCATCAACAACAATATATTCAATAGAATCTCACAAGTGGGCGATGAGGGTAAAATGTATGACCTTCATCTCAAAATATCAAGCTCCAAAATGCAACTAAGATATAAAATCAAATTTATGAATTAAAGTTCTGTTTGGGGATGCAATTTAAATTTATTTTTCTCATAAACATGAAAAGTTTACAAATTATAAACATCGTCAAAATTTTCTTATTTTTTGCACAATTTCACCAAAGAACAAATCATAATTTATAAAGAATATACCAGAATATCCTAGGATGCTCTAATGATACAATAAATATCTTCATTCCTTTTAAAAATAAATAAATATTTATAATAACAAATAATTAAAAATATGCATAATTTTATACGGATACACTAATCATCAATAATAATAATAATAACTAGTTATTTCTTAATATACTTTTTTCATATAATATAAACAATCTATTTACTCTAAGTATGGTTGTGTAAAATTTGGGTCAAATCGTTAACCCGAACCGATTTTTCGATTTATTTGGGTGATATTATTGGCTTATTGTTCGATTCACAATTTATTCAAAAACATTAACAGATTATTGGTTCGAATTGCAGGATTTTAATATCGAGGGACCTAATAATTCAATACCAAACTGATTAGAAAAGCTGAATTTGTTGCTTCAACATCACAAGTGTTGCTTGATATCAATGAAGAAGATAAAGAAAATGTTATAAGTAGGCATAGTGAAAAGCTTGCTATTGCATTTGGACTTATGAAGACACCTCCTGGAACTCCTATCCGAATTATAAAAAAATTACAAATCTATGAAGATTGCCACACTGCAACTAAATTCATCTCGAAAACTTACAAACGAAAAATACTGGTGAGGGACAGTAATCGATTTCAGTTGTTACTGTATGTTGTATGGAAAGTTGAAAACTAAAAAAGACAGGGATTAGAGAATAAATTGACTCATTATGTTTTAAATTCTTAATTATTAATGGTTTAGCTGATATTCGAACTGATAAATGTCAATAACCGATATATCAATATCTTAATAATTTTTTAATGATTTAATATATTTACAAATCGATAATTAATAATTAAAATCAATAATATTCAAAATTGAACCAAATAAGCATAAATTTTATTTCACATATTTAAATCATGTCACTAAAACGACGACGCGCGTTGTTTTCTTTTCTCGAATCCTATTTTTTTATATAAAATTTCAAAAACATGTGTCTCTTACTGGCTGTGGTTTCGACCGCCCTAACCCCACCGTCACCTCCACCGTCACCGCTGCTGTTCGCCGCCGGTAGCTTTTCACGGCAGTAAAGGTAAATAGTTTCTTATCTATGTATTTTTTCTTGTTTTTAGAAAGCCGAAAGAGCATATCAGGCAGTGAATAAAACTAAAATAAAAAATTAAAAATTCTGCAAATGAAAAGTTCGAATTTTGGAATTGAGTGAAGTGAGGAGTTATTCTACTCTGTTTCTGAAAGCGTGGGATTTTAACCTTTCCAATAAGTAGAAAAAGGTGTTAATTAATTGAATAAGAGTTTGAAAAGGATAGTATAAGTGGAAAAATTTAATTTTTAAACCAAAAATGGGTGGGACTTATTTTCCCATGTGGTATAGATTTCATTTCACTAGAGAAGTTATGGAAATATTTTTTTAAATGACAAAGGAACCCGCAACCGCTACCCTTTGGTTGCACATGGGATAAACCCCCTCTCCTATGCAATAAATCGCAAATCAAATAGGCGAGGGACCTAGGAAAGTCCGGTGCGATGAGCTTGACTCAGAAAGCAAATCCCTTGCTTTTGTTGGCAATGGGTTTCAAACTTGAGAACTTCAACATGGAAGCCTCAAGCCCAAACCACTGGACCACTCCAAAGGGTGAAGTTATGGAAATGTTATATAATCAACAAGAAATGTACAGACCTTGATGCTCTCTCGGGGATGCTTTAGAGTCTTTTTTCGAAACATATCAAAAGTAGATTTAAAAGGAGAAAGCAAAAGTAATAAAGATATCACAAATAATAGGGGAAGCATTTTAAAGAATAAAGAGAAGAGGAACATTAACCACAACAAAATAAAATGATAACTAGAGGATGATAAACGACACGTAGTAGAAGAAATTGAGGGACCAAAAGCTATGAGAAAATATATTATATCCTTGTGGAAAAGAAAGTGATTTTTGTTTTGTTGGTCACCATGTGTGTTTGCGGTCAAACTTTCTTATGGTTGCTCAACCAGTTTCTAATTACTTGTTCATTTTATTTATTATCTAAAGAAGCTACTGTAGAAAACGTTCCAAAATAGACATCTTTATTGAATACAATTATAATGATGCATATGAGTTGTGCTTTTGCTAGTAGAAAAATGTTTTGTTTGCTTTTTCACATGTCTACTTCTGTATATTAGAATCCGCTTGATAAAAATCATGGCTTTTGCTCTTTGCCACTGCTGCACGGCTTGGTATTCCAATATGAACTAATTTCTCCTTTGAATTCATTCAAATATTAAATTTCCTATAATTTTTTGTTTTTAATTTTTGAAGAAACATACAATTAGCCAATTCCATTTTGAAATACCCTAGGCTGTTCCCAGGAAACAACCTCTCTACTTCTATGAGGTAGTGGTAAGGTCTGCGTACATTCTACCTTCCCCAAACCCCACTTGTGGGATTCCACTGGGTATGTCGTTGTTGTTGTTGTATTTGCCCATGGTTATACTGGACAGACAACAGTATGATGTCAATGTACAAAACTCAAAAAAAAAAAAAAATTGTAATTTAGCACTATAGAACTAGATTTGGCATGGTAGGCTATGGGTCACCAGATTTCAGTTTAATTTTTTCGACTCTATAGCCAGCGTTATGGTGTCACTGCCAGCACTATGGTGTCTGCTTTAATTTCTGCACCATGCACTTTAGTTAATCGATCATAACTTTGTGTAGGAATATCCTTTTTTAATTACAACGGAACCCGTAGCCGCTACCCTTTGGGTGCGCACAGGGTAAACCCCCGCTTCTACGCAATAGCTCGCAAACTACATAGGAGAGGTAACCTGGACTAGGCAAGCCCGGTGTGACTAGCTTGACCCAGAAGGCAATCCCCTTGCTTTCGCTGGCAAGGGGTTTTGTACTTGAGACCTCCAACATGAAGCCCCCAGTCCCAAGGCCTCCATAAAGTCGTTTCAACCATTGGAAATTATATATAAAATATTTTTGCTTCAGGAACAAGGATCAGATTCTTCTTAGACTGAGAGTTAAACATTTTGAAGTTCATCTCTTTTTTTTTTTCCCTGAACGGGGTAACTTGTATTCAATTCTATCAGCATTGTCAGATGCTGATAGAGCACTTTATGAGCAAAAATCTAAAAAAGTGGGTAGGGGGTTGCTATTGCTAGTTACAAGTTACACATTGCCTAAATCTACCAAATTTTCTACTTCCGCATTGTATACTGTTTACACCAAAAATAGAAGAGACTAAGACGATTCATTTTTTTTATGGAATTAATTCTATCTTCAAATATCTTGAGTTTCTCTCTGGTACATCATATACAAGCTGGAATGGAGTGCCACCAACCATCCTGTAACTCTCTTCTATCTTGAGTTTCTCTCTGGTACATCATATACAAGCTGGAATGGAGTGCCACCAACCTTCGTGTAACTCTCTTCTACCGATTTCATTCGTTATGCAAAAGTTCTAGGTTGTTCTAGGTAACACCCAACTCACTCCTAGTACACAAAGAACATGTGCGACAGATCTGCTTTCTCCGACAATGTAGAAACATATGAGCCTCATTGCTTTCTGCATCTTTTCCACAAAGGAGGCATCTTGAGCATATCTGTAGACCTCTTCTTTGTAAAGACTTGTGTTAAGCAAGCCTTCCTTGTGACCAGCAAAACAAAACATGAAACCTTAGTTGGAGTTTTAACTTTCCTAGTAAGTTTCGAAGGCCTAATCATGGATAAATTGTCAACTTTCTTTTTCTCCCTATACAATGGTTCAACAGTGAGAATCCCTTTGTTCCACAGATTCCTGACTGGTTTGTGTTGCACAGTAGAATTTCATGTGAGGAATTTAACACCTGTAATGAGTCTGTGACTACCAATTTTACAATCATTTAGAGCCCTCCCAATCAAAAGATTCCATTCTTGTTCTGTCCACTCTTGGGATGCTTTATCATCTTTTAGACGACTGATAAGGTATAAATCTTGGAAGAAAATTCTAAGATTATTTTTGCCTCACCACCCACCTTTATGCTCTGATTATCACTGCATTTATTCCACATCCTTCTAATGGTTTTGCATGCACTGCATCCATGTGTAGTCTTCACTTCGTTCGTTGTCTAGTGGTTCATCAAGCCATATTTCTGTTCTATGCACTTTTTCCAAAAGTACCTCAATATGCTGAGGTTCTTCTCTACACATGATATACCTTGTCACAGGAAGTCCCATCTCAATTTGTTGATGTTCTTCTCTATATGAAACTGATAGTTATTCAGCTGATTTTACTCGATATAAGAAGCACTTTCCAGTTATAATATGAAGGCCTGAAGTGGCTTCAAAATGGTCAAAATAACTGTCAAATGTTTGTTTTGTTCAACTTCAGCCTTAGAAAACACCAGAAAGTCGCACTCAAGGGTGTGCCTTAGTGGTAAATGAAGTGTGATGTTTCAAGGATGAAAAAAGTCGGGTGATCTTTTCTTATCTATTTTAGCTTTGGTGGACAGAGGTAACAGTTAACTGGTTCCTGTCCAGGGTGTGAGGTGGCATGTCACCCGCAGAATTAGTTGAGGTGCGCATAAGTTGTCACAGACACCTAGGTCCAGAAAAGAACTAAATAGTCATCTGCAGATGTGTGATCTCCATGCATTCACCGCAATTAGTTTGAGATCAAAACCCCTTAATCCACCCATTAAAGTTGGCTTTTCTGATCGTGTAATTTAGCCTCTGCAGGGCTAGTGGATAAAAGAAAGGGCGACAAGGATCTCTTCTCTTAAAACCTTATTGGATTTAAAGAAACCTTCAGGACTTGTATTTATCAGGACAAAAAATTTCACAGGGGATATGCAAACCAGTTGATCCCCTTCTCAAAATCCCATGTTCCTTAGTATCTTAAGAAGGAAAGCTCAATTGACGTGGTCGTAGATCTTCTCAATATCAAGTTTGCACAGGATTCCAGGCCTTTTCTATTTCACTCTGGAGTCCACCAACTCATTAGAAAGCAAGGCTGCATCCATAGTTTGTCTACCCTGCAAAAAGGCCATTTGATGCACATTCACTAGTTTCTCCATGACAGACTTACTGTGTTTCTATGAGTTGCTTGGAAATGATCTTATAAACACCCCCACCTTAAACTTATAGGTCTGAAATCTCTTAATTCCAAACTTCTTAGATATTAGAGCTAAGAAATTATCATTGAAAGACTTCTCAAAAATCCCATTCTGATGGAAATTGTGAATTGTTTACATAATGTCTCCTTTCAGAATCTCCCAGCAACTTCTATAAAAACCCATGATAAAACCATCAAGACCTGGTGCCTTGCCTACTGCACATGGAATAACAGTCTATATAACTTTAGTTTATAAAGGGTCTTCAAAACTAGTCTCGTTCTTCTTGTGGTATCTTTGGAAATCACTACATTAAAAAGTTGGTTTCCATTACGCAGGTTCTGAAGATTTTTTTTTTGTCATAAAAAATTGTTCAGAACCTGAGTACAACTTCCCATATGGCCGCCTTAATCTCTTCAGATTCCTCTATTTCTTCTTCTCTAACCACCAACCTGTCGATGATGTTATATTTTAGGTGAGCAGGTGCCCTTCTTTGGAAATTCTTGTATTTCTATCTCCTTGTTGTAACCAAAGTATCTTGATTTTTCCTGCAATGAAATTCTTGTTTTATGGTAGCTCCTCTAATTCCACTAAAATGATGGCCCTTATAATAAATTCTTCCCCATTCAGAACCCTGACAGCTTGCACTAAATCCTCGTCTTTTGCCAATTTAGTTTCCTGGAAACAGTAAATGTCAAACTAGTGGATAAAGCAAGAAAAAGAGAAGTACAAATTTAGTTCTTGGAGTTTCTTGTGCTTTTCACCTTTGATTAGACAGAAGCTAGCAAAAATATACATCTTTGTTTAAGATTGTATGTTTCTTTTGTTGCCTTCAAATTCTGCTATCCTTTTTAAACGATGCAATCCACCATATGGCTTGAGAAATGATATATTCCAAGTCTTTTGTGATTTTTCCCACAACCCCTCTTTGTCACATTTTTGTAGTATCGAAAAAATGAATTTGGGAATAGTCCCATGACATGCCAAGATTGCAAAAAGATGCACCACAACTGATGCGTGACTTTACAATGCAAGAAGAGGTGTTCAACATCTTCAGAGTGTTCTTCACCCATTAGGAACCTATTGTGAAGCTGAAATCCTCTCTTTTGGAGGCTGGAATGAGTGAGGCAAGCTTTCCTAGCGACAATCCAAGAGAAGCAAGAGATCTTCAAAAGCGCCTCACTATTAGGTGTTCCTCCAAGGCCAGAAACTTTGTCAATGCTTGATTTCAACTCCCAGGTGTTTCTCCAAGGCTAGAAACTTTGTCATTGCTTGATTTCAACAAGCTGTTGCAACTTTCGACGAGAGACCTTTGGAATGTACCTTCATTCTTATAGAATTTGTATTATTATAATAGTCCAAAGCTGGGTTGCTACATAGCTGAAACTAAAGACATAATCTTTCCACTTCCCGGTCATTTATGTTCCTTCTTTGAAAGAGATTCGAGACTTGGTTGAATAGAATTCAGCAATAACCCCCTTGCATGCTGAAAATTCAAACAAGATTCAACTTCTATACACTGATAGTGTGATATTTTTTTAAATTTTCAGTATATTTTAACATGTTGCTGGTTACACACCTTTGTTTTTTCAGGTTACTAGACATATTATGGATGGTTACCTGCAAATATCTTTTAGTTGATTTGATCGCATACAACTAGTCTTATGTACCCGCAGAGTTCCCCAACTCTTCTATATACTCAGATACTAAAAATCTATGAAGCTACAGAGAGGGATTCAAAAAATCAGAATTTCTGATTTGTCTGAGAGCTTTTGAGTTTCTTTTCAAGGTATGTTCAGTTCTCAGGTTTTTTTCTTTTTGGCCACCAGTTAGATTTTGGAAATAATGTATGTGTGACATGTGAGTTCCTGTGCTACATGCACGAACAAGCACAGTATAAAATTTATACGTGTATATTTTAGTATTCTATTGCTTTAGGTCTGCTAGTTTTTGAGTTTTTGGAGCATTTTATCTTTTGAACTAAATGAAATTCATTGATGGATGTTGACTTCACTAATGCATGGAAATTTTCTATTTGGCGTAAGAAATGACGTAAGAAAATTTCCCAGTTTCACAAAAAAGAGAAATGGCATAACAAAAGTGAATCTAGGATTTTAAGTGAGTGGGTGTAAATTCTACTACACCAAGTCTACATTTGTGATAAGGGGTACAAAAGTAAGTACCATTGTCATAAAGGTTCGATCAGCACCTGATAGCAAAGCATGTTTATCAGGGAAGCATGTTTCAATTTGTGGTACAGTTCGAGCTTCGAGATTGAATTTTTAAATTGTGACTGTAAATTTGGACATGGAATCTTAGAAGTTCTTTGGAGTCAAATTTACAATTTGGAAATTATGTCAGAAGTTCTCTATGTCGTAATAATTGATAAATTCAAAATATTTAAAAGGTGCATGGAAAATTCACGGTAAAAACTCGTTTGACTCTTGAAATTCAAAAAGTGACAAATTGGGACAGCGGGAGTAATTTATTTATTTTTCCTCATTTCCTTCTTCTCCATAGGATAGGTTGGTTTTTGTTTGTTTATTTCCTTGTTAATTTGAATTTCTTTCTAGAGACATTTGAAGAGATTAATTACAATCACATCATATTGTTAAAAGTTCATTAAACAATTTTATTTTATATAAGAATAAAGAATTTCATAGCATAAATTAAGTGTATCTAATGGAATTTTTGTGCTTTTTTGGTTCTCTTTCATATGAAGCTATGGCCTCCAAGGACGAGCTTAAGGAAAACAAGGTAGTCGAGAAACCCTCAGAAATTGAGAGAGTCGAAAAATCCACCAACCAAGTGGGTGAAAGTTCTGTTGTCTTGCCGCGTGTTGTACGTATTTACATGCCAGACAGTGACGCCACAGACTCATCTGGTGACGAGGAGGAAAAGCTTCAAGGAGAAAAGTCCAATAGACATGAAAGGACCTGTATAAAGGAAATTATCATTGAGAATGGAAAGACCAGGGTCATTTCAAAAAAGACGTCCAAAGAGAAGAAAGATATAAAGTTGCTCCAAGAAAATGTGAAGTACAAGGGAGTTAGACATCGAAGATGGGGCAAATGGGCAGCAGAGATCCGAGACACAAAAAACAAAACTCGACTTTGGTTGGGCACTTTTGACACGGCTGAAGAAGCTGCTTTGGCTTATGATAAGGCAGCCATTGAAATAAGAGGTACCAAAACATTTTGAGAGTGAACAGTTCCATTTTTGTTTGTTTATTTCTTTTTTATTTGAATTTCCTTCTAAAAATTTCTGAAGAGAAATGGTAATATCACCTCATATAGATAAAAGTAAGTTAGACAATAATACATAAAATTATAGAAGGAATTTATAATCATATATGAGATGTATGCATGTCTGGTCTGATGGACTTCTTTTCTTTCCCCCTCCTTTTCTTTTGATGAAGCACTGGTCTCCAAGGGAGAGCTTCAGGGAAAAGAGGGAGTCAAAAAAGGCTCAACAATTGACGTAGTTGAAAAATCCAGCAATCAAGTGGGCGAAATTTCCCAAGTCTTTCCGCGTCTTGTATGTATTCATGCGCCGGACCATGACACAACAGACTCTTCTAGTGACGAGGAGAAGTCCAAGGGACATGGAAGGACTTGTGTAAAGGAAATCATCAAGAATGGAAAGACCAAGGTCATTTCAAAGAAGTCCAAAGAGAAGAAAGATTTAAATCTGATGCATGAAGATGTGAATAAATACAGGGGAGTTAGACGACGTAAATGGGGCAAGTGGGCAGCAGAGATTCGAGATACAAGAAAGAAAACTCGGCTTTGGTTGGGAACGTTTGACACTGCTTTAGAAGCTGCTTTGGCTTATGACAAGGCGGCCATTGAAATAAGAGGCGCTAATGCTTTGACAAACATCCTCAAGCCACCACCGAAGAAAAACAACCCTATCAAGATCAACTTCATCGTGCCACCACTAAAAAGAAAGAAAGCTGACCCATAGTTAAACTTGATCGGTTCAACCTTCCATAGATGGATCCATTGCACCTTTGAAATAATGAGGTTCAAAAGTTTACTGTTTGAACTTTTAGTAGTTTTTCACATATACATGTGTGTACCATGTGAAGAATTCTAGGTTCATTTGAACCCGTAAAACAAAAGCTGCATCAGCGTCTGAAGGGGGAGATCAACTTCTTTTAGCCATCGTCTTTACTCACAGGTGATGCCAGGGATTGAAACTGCTTTACTATCTTTCTGTAAATTATATTTAGTGTTAAACTCGGTTAGTTCCCAACTTACTGGGATGTTCTTAAAGCATGTACAGTGGTTTGTAATGCTTTACTGCATGTTTTTGATATAGAGAAAACTGCAGTTTGCTTTTGTCACCTAGGACTTAAACTTCATTTTGAAAGTCTTTTTTTTACAGTTCATTTGGGTATTAACCTAGTTACGATAGTTATATATGTATCGATAATAAAATCCATGCATGAAACGCGTAATTAGAGCATGTCTGTTCTTTACTGTGTATGACATTTGCCATGTTTTATCAGTCTTGACACCCTTGAGTGAATCAAGCAATGTTGTGTATGATCATTCAGGATACTGCTCAAGTTTATGTAATGTAAGTACTACATGAACTGAGATTTTTTTTTTGAGGCTCATTTCTGGCTTATGAATTTGAATATGATTTGGGTTCTGTAAAACAACAACATTACCCTAGTGTCTCAAAGGCTCCCGCCCATTGCGGGGTTAGAGGGGAGTCGGATGTATGCAGCCTGACCCCTATGTTTAAAAACATAGAACGACTGTTTCCTGATGACCCATGATGAGTGTTGAAAGTTGCATTGACTAACTGCTATTTCACAATTGAAAGAAGCACAGACAGTTTAAAGAGTCATTTTGCTTTATTCCATCATACCCCAAAGCCATTTTGTTCTGTAAAACAATAGAGTTTAATTGATATTCCTCTTTTATAGCCCTATCTTGTTGGAAATGAAATGTGACAATTCATATTGTGTTTAGCATATTTTCAATTGTCTATGTATCTGGATTAAAGGAGATCTTTTAGTTATGTCTTATAGGGGCAAATTACGACCCGAGACGCTGAACTTAAAAATTTACAAAAAAAAAAAAAGCTCTCGTCGCATAGGCATGTATAAGTATATATTTGTGTATCATAATGAATATTTAGTGTATAACTTATGTATAAGTAATATATATTGTATAGTAATGTATACTTTCTATAACTTTTTACAAATTATATTGTATGATCATGTATAGTTTCGCTGATTTTGAGCTATTTTTTTAATGTAAATAACATATGAATTATTTTTCTTTGTGATTTTTTTTATTTTTTTGTATATGTATATAATTGCTCCTTACTTTTTAATGAAAAGGTAGTAGAATATTTACCTTTTAGTTAAATGACTTTTTGAGGAAAAAAGTGATGATATTGATCATATGTGAAGTTTACCCCTTATTGATATAACACTTGTCTTATATAGGAAGATAATCATGTTAAGATAAGTTTGATGAAATTTGGTGCCAAATTTAAGTTGCAATTGCTATTTAGTTAATAATTAATGTTGATTCCTCTTTTTATTGGTCCACATATGATAAGAATAATAGGTTAAAAATGGAAACAAATTTAAGTATAACAAACTAATTATTTATATTTTAATTTCTTACTATTTCTACATAGTGATATTGTTGAAGTTTGAATTAAATAAATGATCATCAAAATGCAAAAGATTTAAAGGCAAGATGAAAGATCAAAGTTACTCGTTTGTCGAGGAGTTTTTGAGTTTGTTTTTGGATCATTTTTTTTGAGGGTGATGAAGAAAATGGACAAGCATGTTTAATTGATGATGTTGCTTTGAGAATTGTGAAATATTAATCGGTGATATTGATTTTCTTATTGAGATGATTGATTTATTATGTGATCTTCATTTATGAGAATTGTGAATCGCTAATATTGAGTCAAGTGTTGAGTAACGATGAATGCTAATGACTGAAGTAATTTTTGAGGTTTTATAAGTATAATATTGATGCAAGTGCTGTATAATCTTGATATTGTGATGTAATTGTTGAAGAATGCTAGTGAAAATATTGATTCCTTGATAAGTAGTCTTGAATAATGATGATAAAATTATTTTGAGAAGTTGAGAAATAATGTGATATTCTATTGAGTAGCTTTATTGATGCTGATTTTTCTATTTGATTTGATGATTGAATATATGAATTCTTTGCATACTCATGCTCATTTATTGTGCAGAAATGAAATATTGAATGAGTCGTGCTATGGTTCCGACTAGATTGAGTATGATATTGAGAAAAAAAAGGCCAAGGTCTTTACAAGCTGGTATTATTGTCGAGGTTTCTTTCGGCGGTTGAAGTCTTTTGTGGCGGGTACATGGTGGCCGAGGTTTCTCTCGATGAGTGTGTTAATTGTGAAGACTTTTTCGGCGTTTGAAGTCTTCCGACTAATTATTGATCGCCAAGGTATATTTCAGTGGCCGAGGTCTCTTCCGATGATGATAACTAATACAATATGATCCATGTGTAGCTCTCACGAGTTTTTGTGTTATTATATTAGCAGATGTATATAGTAGGACAAATATACATCTTGATTATCTGACATTGCATTATGTTATTTGCACTTCATTATATTTCATATCATTATATTAATGTGGTTGCTTGTATGTAGTGTAGTATGCTTATTTTTTTAATGAAGGATTAATTGGTAATTTTAATCACTAATAATTTTTTAAAAAAATTTATAAGAAGTGGCCTAGCCCTTATTTCTTTTTTTATCTGCTATGCTAAAATAGTTTCAAAGGAGAAATAAGAAGCAACCAACACTTCTTTTTCTCAACCTGTGGCTGCATAGAGTTTGGACAATTTTATTCCTTTCTTTTGAAAGAAAACATGCGGCTTATCAAGGTTATTTAAAACTCACACAGAGAATCAATTTGATCTTTGTACCACTGTTTTGGGTGATAAATTACAGGTATTTTCTTGTTATTGTATGCTCTTGTTAGTTGTAAACATATTTACAAGAATTTTCACCAATTAGGTTTAATAATACGATTAAGAATATCTTTACTTTTAGTTTATAGTCTAAGGTATTGGGTATTAGGATTTAATCATAAACTTGAAATTAGGGATGTTGAGACTTGAGTTTGGCCAACATAATTGATATCGATAATCAATTTTTTTTTTAATAAATTGAGGCAGTAGGGGCTGTTTTGATGGGTGTTCTACGGATATAAGGTTGTGGAACTTGTCATTAATAAGGTAAGTAAGACTTTAAGCTTTACTGCTTGCTTTTTAAACATGCTTTGAAAAATATATTTTTCTCTGCCTGGTGTATGTGTTGGGACAAGCATGTGCTTGACAGAGTTGATGTTTTTTTTATCAACCCTAGATATGCTATTTTTGAGAAGAATATCGAATATTTTCATGAGTTATAGGTGGTGTGATGCTGGATATCCTTCTTTATTACTGTGATATGGTTACTAGGGGCATACTTAGCTGCCGTAATATGTTATGGGCTTTGTACATGCTGCCGTAGTACACTTTTAGAGCTTTTTATATGCTACCGTGAACTTATCGGGGTGATGGGTTGATCTCATTTGCTACCATTTATGACAAGTTTTGAGTGTGGATTGAATTGAGACATGAAGTGACCCTTTTGAATAGTTGTTTGAACTCATTGAGCTAATTATGAAGAATATTCTTGTGTATGTTATTTATGTATCCATTGTGCACATGTATTTTAATACTCTTGTTCCAATGATATTAAGTAGCAAGTTGAGGATCTTACTGAGTTATATTTGTATATAGCTCACTCCTTACTTGCATGTCAATGCAGATATTGTTGCAAACGGTGAGACTTATAGATGATAAGTTTGTTCTTGTGGACTTTGTTGCTGAGGTGAGCCTTTGCATTGTTCGTGGAGGTTACTACTTTAGTTCTATCTATTATAGTTTATATATTTTCTTCTTTTGGGGGTTTGTATGCCCGACAAGTAAACTCATATCACTCTATTAGATGCTCTATAATATTATTGTGAGATTTGGACTAGAAATATTTGCACATATTATATTCTTAGTGCTTGGATAGTTTGCGTGTGTATGGATATTTGGTTTCCTTGACACATGGTGTGGGTGGGTGCTAGTCACATCTAGGGGGTATTTTAGGATGTGACATGTAGTGTCATTTGATAGTTAACTTTGTACTTATAAATTGATGGAATTGATCTATTTGATATTCTGTATACCTAGATTTTAGATATGTATATTGTATATGCTGGCTTTCCTGAATGTAGGTTGTAGTTATGGGGGTTGATTGGAATGGGAGGAGTACATGTTGTAACACCCGGTAAAATTATCAAATCCCCTAAAGGAGAGATGTGCGCATAATGCATCTTCCTATGCTCCAATGACAAATCCGAGGTCGGATATGCGATCAACATGAAAAATTGAGTGGGAAAATGGTATAGGTTGATTTTAGAGCAACCAGATCAAAAGATAATATTTTGATGCAAAAATAAATTTCAGTGAGAGTGCGTGACAGGTGTGCAACGCGCACCTACCGCAGACCAACACTTAATTTTGTTTCAAAATTTTTCTATGTGATTGGAAAACTCGTTCAAAATTTTTTTTGCGAAAATCACTCAAATTACATAGGGTCCGTGTTGCGGACTCCATATCTCGAGACAAAACTTCTTTTCTTAATTTTTTGATGGACATTCTAAACTTCTCTCAACCCCTCCTAAACTCAAAACACGATAAAAGTAGGCAGTTTTGAGTGTAAAAAGGGTTTTAAACCATATTCTAAGTCATTTCTAAGTTCTTGAAAAAAACTAAGGCTAAAGAGAAAAGAAGAGGAGCGTAAAATTGAGGAGTTCAAGGAGAGTTCTTGAGGATTCATTGTCTAAAAGCTTCATACCAGATATGTAAGGCTAAACTAAAGCATAATATTGTTCTTTCATGTGTCCCGTAGATGGTAATAGAGGAGTTGAGAGTCCATGAGTCCCTATACATGTTCTTGGAATTCTTTCTTGATTATTTTCTTGTAAATTATATTTACTACATGTATTTTCATATGTTGATGATCATCATAAACTTATTTTCTTGATTGAATATTTTTCATGAGATATTGTATAAACCCTATATGTTAATTTATGAAAGCATGCATGAATGAACCTAGGAATGAAGTTTAGAGCCTTGACATGAGTATGTTGATTATAATCTTGATAAGAGTATGAGGTTGAGTTGATTTGAGCTTGATGATCCTATGAGTATTCGTAATTGAGTTCTAGAATTCTATCTAAATGACTTTTTATTGATGATGATTTGAGTCCTTGAATTTCTAAAAATGAACGCTGAGTTGATTGATGTTAGGGCAAAAAGCCCCATTTAAGTTGAGTGGATGATATGATGAGAGTCTCTATGAGATTGATTGAGATGATGAATGCCTCCACGAGGCTAATTGAGATGGTTTGATTGAGATGGAAGAGTTGTATGAGCATTGAGTCATGAGAGGAGTATCAAGCACCGAAAAGAGTAAGAGTAAATCCAACTCTCACTCATTAACTACGTTGCTAAGCATAGGAGAGGATTAGAACCATTACATTAAGGTTCCCGCTTAAGTAGAAGTCCCTGAAACCAATAGAGAATTGTTGATGCTGGATCGCTAGTGGATTCAATTCATTCTTTACTTGACAAGTACGGAACAACTGTGAAAATATCAGCGGGATTGTTGTACAATCATTGACCCATAAGTGATTGTTGTTAGATAAGAGAAACTCCCAGAAAGTTCGCACCTTGAATACTCTGAGTTGAGTTGATTGATGAGGTTCGATTGGGTGATGGGTCATTTGTCTACTCTTTATTCTTGCTTTAGATAGACATTTGACATTCTAATTGAGTATATTTTGAGTTGATCTTGTTTCTATATTATTCTTCATATTTTTGTTTCATTCATCTATTTTATATAACAGTACATTCCACATACTGATGTCCCTTTTTTGTACTACATCGTTTCATGATGCAGAGGCAGGTACTAATGATCGTCAACAAGCACACCGTTGAGGATCTGGACATTTCAGCTAAGTTAGTGAGCCTCCTTACTTTGTAGGATCATTGCATTTATTTTCATCTTGCTTATTAGAGTTAGAGTTGAGATAACTTTACTTTATTTTGAGGTAGCCATAGGTCTGTTATTGACACCACTTGATAGTGATAGAGGCTTCATAGACTAGAGTTGGAGTATTGATGTTAAGACTTATTGAGTTAGTTTCTTTCTGCTGGCCTTTTATTTAATTGACATACTTTGAGACATTAGCTGTACTCATTTTTATCTTAGTCTTCAGCTGATTTATAGAGTTGTATTGATGAATGAATGTGATGAGGTCAAGTGGTTCGCTTGGGGACTAGCAATAGTCTTTGAGTGTCGGCCACGTCTAGGGTGCCCTCCCGGGGAGTGACACATACATTCTTTATTCTCTAAAAATGTGTAAATCTTCTTGCTGGGTACCGCGTTGTTTGGTTCTTACTGTTGCTTCTACACTTGTGTGTAGATTGTGAGATCAATTCTGATTGATGCTTCATTCTTACTTTGGACAGAGCTTAGAGATAGCCTGAGAGGTAGCTACTTGTCCATTCCAACAGACTCATCAAACTTCTACTTATTGTATTTGTTCTATTTGAGAATCAAAGATAATTGAGATTTGTATATTTTCCTTCATCTTTAGTAGTAATAGAGACTTGTATGTGTGATACCAGTCTTGGATTGGTTTTTAGATTATGGATCCTTTCCCTTGTTGCTTATCCCTGTATATTAGATTGTTACTTTTGTTGTATTTTTTGCATTATTTAATTATATCCTGTTTTGACTAATTTTCCTTATGGATTTATGGCAAATGTCATTACACCCAATTTTAAATCATGACAATAAATTAATTAAGAAGAAGTAAAAATAAATAATTTCTTACATTAATTTACTAAAGAGCAATTGTGACATAGTTGTTATTTCTTGCTATCCTAACAAATTAATTGGTTCATATTTATATTACATAAAAAAATATTTTTTTATCATGTCTAATTTTTTTCAATTATAAATTTGACCGAGTGATTTCATAAAAGGAAAAAAAATTTAAGTTGAGAGACCTTATTAGCAAAAGCAAAAAAAAAAAAAAAGTATCATAATTTTATGAAATAAATTTTAATAGTTGAGTAATATTTTGAAATACTTATTCGAAGATAATGTTAAGATGGTTAAGCAGAAGGTTGATAAAATTTTGTAACCAAATGTAACTTGCAATTGCTACTTTAGTAAATTATTAATGTTGATTCTTTTTTGTTGGTCACATATATGATAAGAATGACATGTGTAAAATAGAAAGTACATGACATAATTTATATTTAATTTAATTTCTTACCATTTCTATGAAGTGATTTTGAACTCTATATATGGCAACAAAAATGCAAAAAATATAAAGACAAGACGACGACGACAACAACAACCTATCCAGTGAAATCTCACAAGTGGGATCTGGGGAGGGTAGATTGTACGCAGTACCGCTACCTCATAGAAGTAGAGAGGCTGTTTCCTAAAACCCTCAGCTCAAAACCCATAAGCAGAAAGAATTAGATATGACAAAATGAAATGTAAGGGAAAAGATTTTTTTTTTAAACCTTTTTAGGGCCACAATAACATTTTTGAAGTAATTGTTATGTGACATGTGAGTTTTTGTGGCAAAAACAAAAATTAGTATTTTATATTTTTTTATAATATTATGTTATTTTTATGTGAGATTTTCATTTTTACATATGATAAATTTGAAACTAACATATTTAAATTTGTAAAAAGACAAGAGATTGCATTTCCTCATTTCTCTGTATACTTTTATAAGTATGCTTTTTGAAATTTATATACGTAGATTCTACTACTTCAGATCTATTTGTTTTTGAGCATTTTATCTATTGAACTATATGAAATGCATTGATGGATTTATGGAGTTGTTAATGTGTGGAAAATTTCTATTTAAAATGAATTGTTATGTGTAAAAATAAATATCTTTTTTTAAAAATACTATAGAACTATTCTTTTTGGTAAACACTAGAAAATCATTTCTCCTTATAAATTCTACGGTATTCATTTATGACAAGGGATACAAAACTTAGGAGAAAAATAATTTTCTAGTCTTTAATAATTTTCCTTTATTTTTATGACATTTTATAAGAGATTTGATAATGTCATTTTCTTTTATTCAATTTATATAAAGGCAG
>JAOTQR010000001.1:2991270-3007755 GCA_025774065.1 Solanum ossicruentum | reverse complement strand
TATTTGTGTAATGAATACGATAAAAATAAAAAATTTATTCAGAAAAAAATATTGTTGCAAGTAAAAAATAATTTTATAAAAATGAAAAAAAATGAAAGCGTAGGATTAGATCAGTAGGGTATAATTATTTTTTCTAAAAAAAATTAAAATAATATATAAATTATTACTTTGATAAGGGGGAGGAGAGGGGAGATGAAGGAAGAGTTTCGTTAAGAATTTTACAAATAATTTTTTAAAATAAATTAAAACACTTGGTTGATTTGGAGGGAAGAGAGGGGGGTTAATTTTATAATTTTCAAAAATAGTAATATTAATAAAGGTGGAATGTTTTGTCCATATGGAGTGTAATATAATGTTTTTTAAAAAATAAATAAAAGAGGGTGTGGTAAAAGTGGGATTAGAAAGGACATATGTAGTTTAGATGTAAAATTCACTTTCTCAATAATTTAAGTATGAAACTCAATAAAAAGTAATAGTTCAAATGTATTTTTCGACACTTATCTCTTTTCAGAAGGAACTGACTCAGTAGAAACAAAATAATGATTTTCCCAAAAAAAAAAAAGAAAAATCGATAATCCAATAGAGTGTATACAATTGCAATCACATTTGTCCAAAAAGTGATACAAATCATACAAACTTAATTTAATTGAAGCAAATTCTGATCAATTGCCTCGTGAAATAGCAATAGAACTTTTTCAGACATCTGCCCGAAAGAGAATCCAATACTTTTTGATGGTGAATATCTAAAATAATTGTTTGCTGTTCAAGAATTCTTGTTTAGACAGTTCATACCAAATCTAACACCTACCCCCAATAAAACAATTGGTAAAACCTTAAAATATGATCCCCAAAAGAATTTAAAAAAACAATAAGAAGAAAATGAAGAAAGAACCACAACAATTATTACAATTGGTAGCAACTTAGATTTTTCTATTTTTTTAAAGAAATTACAAATTCTATTACTCTTCATTTTTTTTCTTCCATGTCTTGTTCAGTTTTCCATACAACTTTATCTAGGCCTGTTGAAAGATTCTTGTAGAACTGCATTAAACCAAAAAAAGATACACAAGAAAGTGGTTAATAGAGAAATCTCAAATTAAAACGAGAAATAACTTAATTATGCTTCCTAACTACAGTTTGCCTCCGTTTGCTATGAGTACTTCCCTTTGTTGTATATTTCGCTTGCTGATATCCGAACAGGATGAGTATATACAAACTTTGTATATACAGTCATGAACCTTTCAATAGCTTATACAAATCAAATGTACTGATAAATTGTATACAGAGAGCTGGGATAAACATATACAAATTCTGAGTTTATACAATTAGGAATCGAATTACATAAAATTCTAGCAAAACTGATCAAATTGTAGTTACGTTCAAGAGCTAAAGTACATAGTAACTCATGATGTTTGTCATTTCGCGTAATTTTTCCTTGTCAGTTACTACACTTCAATCCTAAGTTAGTTGAGATTAGCTATACGAATACATTATGTATCTTTTTCCACTCAACTTCATATCCATCGGATTCATCATATTTTGAGCTATTTTTACTGTCGACCAGCTACCATAAGCCGTCTCCTGTATACTTTAAGAACTCATGCAGGCGTCGTGCAATGAAGAAACTAGGAGGACTTGAAAGTCGATAAGTTGGAATGTATGTTAGTTTGTCGATCATGCTACACTGGAGAAATATTGATGTATATTTGATCTTTTTACTATCTAAACATCCATGAGTTCTCAAATATTGTTTTACCACTGAGTCCCCCATGGTGTCTAGTAATCCTGAACCCGAACCCTGAATCATGAACTCTGAACTTGTGAACCCGAACCTTAACCCTAATCCTAACTCTGAATTCTGAACCCTGAACTTGAACCCTAAACCCTAAACCTGAACCCGAATTCGAACTTGAATACAACGACAGACGCAGATTCAGGATTTGAACTTTATGGGTTTCCTATGATGATCTCAAGGCCAATACATAAGCGTCTGTTGGAAAAGAGACCATCATTTCTCAAGCATTTCAATCAACATGCATACAAATCCTCAAGTCTTTTAATCAAATGTTTGTTTTACCAGTTCAAAACTCAATCTGTGTTCCACCTAGAGTAGCTTGTGATTATACGAGTTAAAACGTCTATAGTCGATACTGCTTACAGATTTCAGCAGAGTCATTTTGATAATATTTTGGAAAGTTTAGCTGAACAATGTACCTTGTGGAATTCCAAAGTGTCTCCCTTTGCCTTCCGTACCTCGACCATATGAAGAGAAGGGGCAACTTGAAACACCTAAATTGAATATCGAAACATCGTTCAGGATAAAACAACAAAACGTTTAATAAGATCAGTAAGAATGCACAGTTAAATACCTCAGTGGAAACTTTAAGGTTCCCTTTTCTTCCAGCTTTCAGATTTTGGAGCCTCATCTGACCAGAACATCAAACATAAGAACGGATTTAGTGTTTCATTTTCGTAATAATCACTACTACATACAGATCGTTAAACATATTGGAGGAATCGATGTTGCAATTGAATGAATAAATGAACGTCAGCACCACCTTGTAGTTCTTTTTGTGAACGTCAAATCCGAGAGGCTTAGCAGCTTCTTCAATCTTACTGATTATCTCATTGGCTGGACATGTAGATGTGAACCTTGTTTCTCTCTTGAATGCCTGAGAACAAACAGAATCAACACACTTTATCGAACATACGAAGACTAAAATAAAATGTTTCGTACAAAGTGGGAAAGCATTCAAAAATTTGGGACCTGTTCGTCAAAGAGATTGCCGAGGTTAAGTCCTTGTGACATAGAAATCAACTCGAATGCATTCATGGAAGTCGGCTTCTCTTCTCTTTTCTCCGTTACGTGATGTTCCTGTTGTAATAATGCCAAGAAAGGAGTAGAATGTGAGATAAATTTTGTACTGCGATCACTTATTTCTTCTAAAATCAATGATGAATTATCCTATTCCATTTGTTCAGTATGCTCACCTCGGAGTCCCTGAAGACTGCTTCGACATCATCCAGGTTTGCATCTTCTATCTCGTCGAAAACAGGTGGTCTATAATCTTTCTTAAACCATTCATCCTCCAAAATTTCGGGCACAGTAATACGCTGCAGATATATAACACACATCTCATTAACAAGAAGAAAGTGGAAAATATCGACATATCTTCACAATATCCAGTATACATACTGTCGTAGGATTTGGATCCAAGATGCGAGTTATTAACTTCACTGCACCGAAAGAGATCCAAGGTGGGCAAGTAAATTCAGCAGCAGAGATCTGTATACCAGGATAGACATTGTGAAATGAGCGAACAGATGAACATACAAAGATTGAACGGTACGAAATGGTGAAGAAATGTGCTCACTTTATTATAGAGATTCATAAGATTGGAGTCATCAAAAGGCAAGTAACCTGCAAGAAGTACAAAGAGTATGACTCCACACGACCAGAGGTCCGCTGTTGCCCCATCGTATCCTCGGTCATTGAGTACCTAACAATAAAGGAGTCCAATTTTTAAGATTAAGATTCAATGGAAAGAGTACCAACTCATTGCCCCATCGTATCCTCGGTCATCGAGTACCTAATAATAGAGTCCAATTTTTAAGGTTAAGATTCGGTGGATGTTTTCTTAACTTATCAAAGATATTGAATAAATTTTGGATGAGGAGACTACCGAATCATCCATGTAAGGCTCACATATGTTATGTAGTACTTCACTGAAAATCTATATCATCGCTTCGCTCTTTGATATGTTAAAATAGTTTTTTGAGCATATTGCAGTAGGGAAAGAAAGTGAGGTTACTCATTCGAATCAAATGGCTGAACTACTTATAACGCCTATTTAGGAGAAGCCACGTAGCTCGTTTTAAATTATTGAAGAGAGAAAGGCAGGACACTGAGGAGCATCTGATATCTAACTACGAGCTCATTTCAAGCTAACGGAATGCCTATCTGAGGCAGGACACTGAGGAGCATCTGATATCTAACTACAAGTTCATTTTCAAGCTAACGAAATGCCTATCTGCCACTAGCTAATTCCGCTCCAGAAAAAACTAATAGGCGGTACATGAACACAGGGAGAAATTTAAGCAAACCAGTTTTGTTATACCTCAGGAGCAACGTAGTTGGGAGTTCCGCAGGTGGTATGCAGTAAGCCATCATCCTGGAAAATACAACTAAAATTAAGCACAGGATCTGACCAGAATACTGAATCTCGGCTCTTCAAAAATGTCGACAAGCGTCAGTCCGATCCACCAAAAGTAGTGCAATTTTGGAGGATCCGACACAGTTATCGGAACATTTTTGGGGAGTCTGAGAAACTTGGCTTTAAGTAACGAGTTCTCAACATTTAAAATGAGCTACGTTTAATAATGGATATGGTTACATGAAAAGTTCATGTCATATGTTCATCGGATTACTGTAAACACCAGGTACGGGTAAGTCAAATAATTGTTTTCCGCTGACTGAATTGATAACCACAAAGTAGAATCCGAGTTAAGGATTTCATTTTCCAAAGCTAAAGAGAAATTGGAAGTAGAGAAAATAGTTACCCTGACTTGTTGCGATAGAGCACTCAATCCAAAATCAGAAACCTTGAGGTCACCGGAAGCATCCAACAGTAAATTTTCAGGCTGCACGAGAAAAAAGAGCTTAATTTCTATGCATTGACTGTGTGAAACTATTTTAATATGATAACCAAAACATTGTTTACATTGTCACTGTATGTAAGTTAAATCGGCAAGAAAAGAAGGTATGATAGACGTAATGAAACTAGAGACAGGAGCAAAACGATTAGAAATTAGTAACTCGTCAAGTTCTGCAACAGCAAGAATGCTCACCTTTAGGTCTCGGTGATAAACTCCCCTACTATGGCAATAATCAACAGTATTAATAAGTTGCTGAAAATACTTCCTTGCCTCTTCTTCACGCATTCGCCCATGATTTACCTTTATGCGAGTAAATAAGGTGATAAAACTTTAGTCAGAGTCAAAATTATCACAAAAACTTGTAAGCACCAGAGAGGTTTGAACTTACAATTTTATCGAATAACTCTCCACCTGTAACGAACTCCAAAACAATGAATATCTTTGTCTTGCTTCCCATAACCTGCGGGCAGATGAAACCATGATATGAATCATGATTGAACAATATTAGGAGCTCCCAAAGGCGAATCTAGAATTACGAATAGAGAAAATCGTACTTTGACAAATACAGAATAACAGAAGCTAACTATATGTAATATGCAACTCAAAAGAACTACATTCCACTTAACTCTTTGCCAGTTTGCTATGTCAAATGTCGATCAATCATTCCAATATACGCTAAGAAGCATCGTAGGAGAAACAAGATCAAACAAAGTTACACTTTATGAACATGCAAAGTGGACTCTAATTGAAAATGCAGAACAATGTACAACCAATAACATACCCAGTGGAATCCCACAAGTGGGGTCTAAGGAGGGTAAAATGTATGCAGACCTTACCACTAGCTCATAGAGATAAAGAGTTTGTTTTCGGAAGACGCAGAACAATGTACAACCAAAACTTAAAAAGGAACCCCGTATAAGCAAACTCGGGATTGCACTAATGTCTAATTATCATCTTGTTACCGAGCAACAACTTTCTACATAACGCCTAAAAGTACATTTTTTTTGCTACTTCTCACATTTCGTGGAATTAAGGTCTCTCTTGCAAAGAGTACTATGGCCTCGATTAGTGGTGCTTTCTGAAATCATGAATTTCGAGATGGGAAAAAGACTAACTTGACACAAATTACACACAATCTAATTCAAAGCAACAGCTTGGTTGTTAATTCAGATGTATTGCCTTAGTAAACATAGGTAGAAACTAGCACACATACCTACACAACACATAGAAGACATCGAGAAAAGACTAACCTCATATAACTGTACAACATGGGGATGTCTGATTAACTTCATTGTAGCTATTTCCCGCTTTATCTGTCAAATTTTCCATAAGTGTTCACGAGAGTAGATGTACAACAAGGCAAGACTAAGTGGCATTGTGCAATCTAATTCAGATTGCCTTGCACTGATTATACACGCGGAAAAGGCAATAGTTCAAGAGCAAAGTGAATGGAGAAGTTGAAAAAGTTACCTGTTCAGCCATTTTGTGTTTAAGGACCTTATCTTTATCAAGAATCTTGATCGCCACACTATCTCCTGTCTCTGAATTTCTGGCAAACTTGACCTTCGCGAATGTTCCCTCGCCAATTGTTCTTCCAACTTCATATTTACCAACTCTACGCTTGATTTTTGACCGGTTCATTATCGATACACCAGCAAGATTCTGCAGAAAGTAGAAACTCCTGTTAAAACTTACACACATGGTTGACAGAAGATTACCATATACACAAATCACTCTACTACATACTAGCAGCAAAACCAGGATTTTCTTTCAAAATATGAAGACATAAACACACGAAAAAGTCAAATGGATTCAACACATCACCACAAACATAAAAGATAAAGTAAACCATGTATAACAACAACAACAACATACCCAGTAAAATCCCACAAGTGGAGTCTGGGAAGGTTAGAATGTACGCAGACCTTACCACTACCTCATAGAAGTAGAGAGGCTATTTCCAAGGGACCCTCATCTCAAAATCCATAAGCAGAAAGAACTAGATATGACAAAAAGGGAAGGAAAGGGAACAAAAAAAGTGACTAATAATGAATAGCGCATGGCAGTAAGTAAATATGATAAAACTAACACATAATACGGCAAATAATGAGAGGACATGATAACCCTACCATACCCCAAGGACATGCATCCACCTAACCCTACCAATTAGCCAGCTACCCTAATTCGCGACCTCCACTTTTTTCTATCTAAGGTCATGTCCTCAGTATAGAGTAAACCATGTATAAACAGTATAAATTTCCCAGAAGGGGATTCGGACGAACACTTTGATCCTACCTGGCTCCGCCCTTGCTACTTAGCTAACTCCACGTAAGAAAAGAAGTCACTTATTGCAAGTTGAGACAAGAAAATCCTTCCAAACAGGCTGTTTTTCTACAACATCAAAAGAAAGGGGAAGAATAAAACAATTAATGACAATCAAGAGTCCATCATATCCAATTCTTTAATTGAATTATTTCCCTAATATTTTAAAGGACTAAAGATGAGACTCAACATGACAACACCAATTAATTAAATTAAGTCACATATAATATACATTTTACTTAAAATGACATTCCAAAGAGATTGAATTTGAAAAAGCAAAGAATTATTGAGGCAATCAATTATCCAACTACCACTTAACCTTTTGGCTAATAATCAACTACAAAAAATAGTATATCCAGCTACTTCACAACAAGGGTGGAGCCACACTTTAGT
This sequence comes from Solanum ossicruentum, assembly GCA_025774065.1. Lineage (NCBI taxonomy): Eukaryota > Viridiplantae > Streptophyta > Magnoliopsida > Solanales > Solanaceae > Solanum > Solanum ossicruentum. The sequence continues at coordinate 3,000,384 of JAOTQR010000001.1, read as the reverse complement.
TAGAGTTCAACAGAATTCAAGATTTTTTAGTTTTTAAAAGTATTGATAAAGTAAAAATTCAGATAATCAACCAAACAAACGAACTTATAAGATTCATGCTAAAACTTTATTTAATATGTATACCTAATACATCAAGAACCCATTAAACAAAAAAGAATTGCGATTCAAACTCCATAAACTAAAAATTCTGACTCCGTCTCTGCTTCGTAACAAAATAACCTTGACTTTTTAGACACTATAAACTAAAAATTCTGACTTCACCTCTGCTTCAGAACAAAATAACCTCAACTTTCTAGACACTATAAACTAAAAATTATGACTTCGCCTCTCCTTCGAAACAAAGCAACCTCAACTTTTTAGACATTATAACCTAAAAATCCTGACTACGCCTCTCCTTCAAAACAAAACAACCTCAACTTTTTAGACATTATAAACTAAAAATCCTGACTCCGCCTCTTCCTCGTAACGAAACAACCTCAACTTTTTAGAGATTATAAACTAAAATTATGAGTTCACCTCTACTTCACAATAGCAAAAAATAACAACTTTTTAGAGCAGTAACACACAAAAATGAACAAAAAATCCAAGAACAATGAACAAAATCCAAGTTGCCAAGATTCAAACTTTGCACTCAAAATAAGCAAAAAGATTGAAACTTTATCAAGAAAGTGAATTCCAACAAAGTAAAAATTTGAAGTCCAACTTAACTAATACTAGCAAAGAAACCCCACAAGAAAGTTTTCTTGATAACTTCAAAAAGTAAGAAAATTATAGTAAATTCAGAAGAAATACATCAATCTACCAAAAGTCAAAAACAAAAAAAGCAAGAAAATAAAAAGATAGGAAAAAAAACATACACTTTGAGTTGAACAGAGCAAATCTCAGTACAATCAAATCTTGAAATTCAGTTTTTTTTTCTTTTTTGTATCACAGCCACAACTATATAAATCTTTTTTTATATATAGAGAAATAATTATTGTTATTATTTTATTTTAATAACCAAAAATAAAAATAATTACGTTGTATGGTTGTGCATACGCGATAAGCATAACAAGAAAAAGAAACTCAATTATTGTATTTACCAAATAGAAAATAGAATATGTGGACAATCCATTATAATGATGTCATTACGTTACAAATTACATGTTTTTATCATCTTTTATGCCCCTAAAAGTAAGTATAAAGTTGTTAAATGCATCTCGAATTTAATTCATATTCTAAAATCTAGCTTAAAAGAAAAAAAATTATCCATGTCATGTAAATAATTCAATATGAAAATCATTTTTATTCATTCTCAGAGGATCATTTTTCTGACCAATCAAACATGAAAAAAAATTAAAATATTTTTCTTTCTGTCACCGAAGCCAGAAGTTTTATTAAGAAAATTTAAAATCTAAACAAATAAATGCGCGAACTAATTAAAGGAACATCGGCATCTACTATATATATATATATATAAGAAAAAAAACTATTTTAATGATATAAAATAATATAATTTTTTGCAAAAGAAAACTCAGATGAATACCTAGATTATAAGGTAGCTCCGCCCTTAACCCCCAGTGTATACATATTTTAATTTTCTATGTTCATATATTAGCAAAGGCACATTCTTAATTACATTAACAAAGGGATAAAGCTAGATTACAATGTATATCGATGAAACTATTTTTTATGTATATATTATAAATAGTATAGTCCAATACTTATATATAAGACAATAATCTGAAAAACTTTCAATTGTCCTATCTGTTTCAGCTGTTAGAAGCAGTCAGCTAGCTGATCGTTGACATATTATTTTTTATATATTTTCATAGTTTTCTATGTTTTAATTTACTTTTATTCTTTGTATGGAATATGTTATATATATTTATTTTCGTAGTTTTCTATGTTTTAATTTACTTTTATTCTTTGTATGGAATATGTTATATCTATTTTACAAAGTTAAAAATATTATTTTAATTTTTTTAAGGAAAAAAAGTAGAATCTAGTCCACGTGGTATTATTGGAGGTGTGGGGCCAAAATGGTCATTAATGCGGAAAAATTAGGCAGTGCATGCATGTGGGATTAATGCAGAAATGTAAATGACAGCAAATTGCAATTTATCTTTTTCCTATTTTGTCCTTATTATGTACGTACCGTGTTTCTGTACTTGTCTACATCCTCCACATATCTAAAATTATTTTGGATCTCATATTATTTTATTATTACTACTATATCCTAGGAAAATAATAATAATAATATTGGAATTTTTGTGATATTTGATTTTCATGAGTTTAAATTTATAATATTATTTTTATTATTAAATTTATTATATTTTATCTTAATTTATGTGATATAATTGAACTTTACTCGAGGGTTAATAAAATTTTTCTGTAATTGAATTTTTTAAATATTTTTAGAATAGTGTGTATGCAAATCTTTATTTTTAGGAGGTAGACATGTTGTTTCTGAATGATTCTCTACTCGAGAATAAAGCATGAGTGAGAAGATTAAGATATGCGTGAGAAACATTCTGAAAAAAGGAAGAGTAAATATAACAAAATAATACAATAATCAAAGTGTATATGCATAAGAAAAAAATGAATTATAATAACATAAACGGGAGAAAAAAGACACTACGAGAGTAATATATGACTACTAGTATTAAAGAATAAGTGAGATGACACGCATTACCTATTGTTTTTCTATCCTATTTATATTTTCCGTAATCTCCTCGCCCCTGTACTTTCTAGATCTATCACTACTTTTATGAAATTAACCATTCATATAGACAACTTTCCACACCTCTATACTAGGGTATTCGTGCATCTTTTCTTCACATGCATGCACTAATCATATTCCAATCTCACCTCCTGTATCTTATCTTCCGTCAAGTCACTCACACTTCGTTGCAAAAATATCCATTTCTAATCTTTTACCTCCTAGGATGCGCATCCTCATTTTTACAATTTCATCTTCTGAACGTTAGAAGTTTTGACTGATCAATATATACTTTGCTCTATAGAACATAATCGATCTAATCATTACTATATAGAACTTGCCTTTAAGTTTTGATGGCGCCTTTTTGTCACATAAGACTTTGGATGCCTAAATGGATACATGAACATACGCGAAAAAATAAGATTAGAAATGAATTTATATAGGATGTGATAGAAATGGCCTCCAAAATAATAAAAGCGAGACTGAAATGTTTCCGACAAGTGAAGAAGATTTAGAGGTGCGTGGGTGCAAGTATCCAAGATTACGTTGAGAAGTTCCTTTCTTTTTCAAGTGTCCAAGATTACGTTCAAAATTAAAAGTTATAAATGGAGATATTGCCAAAAAAGACAATAAAATTCTTCGTGTCACTTTTTTTTTTTGTTCAAATCAAAAATGGATTGATTAACTTAAAAATGGATAATTATGAAGTTCCATAATTATGAAGTGTCATTATTTGAGTAACAACATACATGTCCATATAATTACTTATAATTTTACTATTTATAGATTATGATTAATCTACTAATGATAATAAGAATTCTGGAACTTACTATAAATAAATAGTTTTTGTGTTGCTCAATCTTGGAGTCCAAAGGATTTAAATTGAGTAAGATCAAAACTGAATACTTGAAGTGCAATTTCAATGTTGAGAGGGATGAAGCAAACTTTGATGTGAGGCTTGTCACTCAACCTATCCCAAGAGGGAAAACTTTAAGTATATGGGGTCCATCATCCAGAATAGTGGCGATATCGACGATGATGTCACACATCGTATTGGGGCATCATGGACTAAATGGAAGCTTGCATCTGGAGTATTGTGTGATAAGAAGATACCACCTAAACTCAAAAGGTAAGTTTTACAGATTGGTGGTACGGGGTGGAGTGTTGTTCAATCAAAAATGCACATGTCCAGAAGATGCATGTTGTAGAGATGGGGATGTTAAGATGGATGTGTGGTCACACCAGGAGTAACAAGATTAGGAATGAGACCATTCGGGAGAAGCTAGAGGTGACTCCGGTGGCTAATAAGATGAGGGAAGCGAGACTGCGATGGTTTGGACATGTGCAGAGAAGGAGTATCGATGCTTCTGTTAGGAGGTGCGAGAGGTTAGTTTTAGGAGCTACACTGAGGGGTAGAGGTAGACCGAATAAGTATTGGGGGAGGTGATTAGACATGATATGCCGAAACTTGATCTCACTGAGGACATGACCCTAGATAGAAAGAAGTGGAGGTCGCGAATTAAAGTAGTAGGGTTAGGTGGTTATCTGGTCATGGGATATAGTAAGGTAGATGAGTAGTAGTGTTTTATAACATGTTTTGTCATTATTTGTTGTTTATGTGTTAATTGTATTATATTTACGTATTGTCATGTGCTTTTGGTTATTAGTCATTTTTTGTTGTTCCCTTTATTTTATTTTTCTCATATCTAGTTTATTCTGCTTATGGGTTTTTGAGATGAGGGTTCCCAGAAAACAGCATCTCTACTTCTATGAGATAGTGGTAAGGTCTGCGTACATTTTACCCTCCTCAGACCCCACTTATGGAACCACTGGGTATTTTGTTGTTGTTATTGTTGCTGTTGTATTTAGCTTAAAATCCGTTTATTAGGTTAAGTAACTTATTTAGAATGAGGTTACAAGCAATAATAATTAATTCAAATTTTGTTAATTATTTGATGTTGTGAATAAAATGAGAGGAAATTAATAAGAATACCATTATGAATGAATTAACATAATTAATTGATAAAGTAAAACAGAATTTTACATTCTTTCAATAATTAATAAAAGATGTTAGATTATTAACGTTTTTTGATCCATAATATATTAAAATCCTTAAAATGCTATCATATATATTACTCCCCCTATCCCATTGCACTCTTATCTTTTTGGTCCGTCTCAAAAAAATATTACCCAATTTTAATTTAAAATAATTTAACTTTACATTTTTTTTTATCCTTAACGAAATGACTTTAACTGCACAATTATGTAAAAATGATTTTAAACCATAATTTTTAAAAAAAACTTTTTAAATACTATACTAAATTAAGATGTTACGTAAAATGAAATGGAAAAAATATGGGTTACAATAATAGTTTTGGTGTCAGTGTCACCTCAATGATTAAAACACTTCCTAGTTGCTTGTCAAAATTTGCTTTGACCTAGGAAGCTTCGTTCATCTTTGTTTTATTATTGATTTTTTTTTTGTATTTATATATTTTTTATCTATTTTTACTTGTTTATTTTTATTTACCTCGATATATTCTTTAAGAAATAATTAAAAAATAAAAAGATAATTTGCCATACCACATTGATTAATTAGAAATTATCTAAATATTGAGAAACTCCACTTGTGGGATTTCACTGGATATGTTGTTGTTGTTGTTTATCTAAATATTGAGAAGTAAATAATTGTAATTAATAACAAAAATTAAAATTGGAACATAAAAAGATATATTATCTCTTGATATTAGACAAATAAAATTAAACAATTATTTTTAGTATAAATATAGTAGACAAATGCAAATGGAGAAAGGGAGCAACTTTTTTTTTACTTCGATTTTTTCCAATGAAAAATTGAATAGAAAATCATATGTTTCTCTTCATAATGCGTTCCTCGTGAAATATTAAAACAGAATAATGAAGTCATAAGAAAATAGCATCAAATTACATAATAAATTCATTAAAAAAATGTTAATCAAAAAGTTATCATAATACATTATTATTATATAGAAAACTATTACATCGATTTTAGAGTGAATTTTAAAACAAAAATTGGAGATGTAATTAATTCTTTTAAATGCGACGATTAGTTTTATTTTCTTTAATGTAACAGAGTTTATTATTAGATATTGGAAAAAGATTGCAATTTGTTTTTCTATACCAATATGATATAAGTGCTCAATCTTTGAAATATATTTTTTTCATACTGTGATCTTTCAAAAATGATCTCTTTACCTTCTCAAGGTATGAATAAGACCTGTATATACTCAATCCTCCTTACACTTTATTCGTGAAATTATACTAAATATGTTATACATGCTCAAACAAACCAAATCAACAACAACATACCCAGTAATATCCCACAAGTGGGTCTGGAGAGGATAGATTGTACGCAAACAGCTACCTCATAGAAGTAGAGAGTCTGTTTCCTGAAACCCTTGGCTCAAAACCCATAAGCAGAAAGAACTAGAAAACAAACCAAATCACAATTTAAGAATAGTAGTGAAAAGTAAGAAAATCAAATGTCAACTTCAACCTTTTTACAAACAAATTTAGTATATTCCTAGAAATAAAAATTCAAAATTACTAAAGGCAGATAAAAATTTACTACTAACAACAAAGCTGTAAACTAAAACTAATGAAACAAAACTGGGAGGAGCATAGGTTTATACTGTATAAAACCTCAACATACTTTGTTGCCAATAGTTTGGTACAGAGACCTTAGTTGTGTGTTCCATTTATCAATGGCAGTGTATTTCTTCATTCCTTTCGATCTGCATGCAAAAACGCATCATGTAAAACGAGTTAGTAGGTAAAGTTAGGTAGCGTTTAAGCAAATTAGGAATGGTATGTCGAGGTTATCAGAAGTTGACCTGTCGCCACACTCTAGCAGTCCATTCACTTGATCAATGTGGCCATCAATCCGGTTATCCAAGATTAGTGAGACCAACAAGTCCTCAACATCTTGTTCTGGCACATTCAGCTCCTGTACATCGAGTAATATGAGAAAACTAACGAGGAAGTGCATTGCATAGGTGGTCAGCTAACAGAATTTCGTGATAAACAGTCAGTGGTAGCTACATTCACCCTCGAGGAGATCAGTAGCCATGACTATGTATGTATCTTCCGAGTATGAACACATTCTCTTGTAAAATATTTACGATATCAAAGCAAAGCTAGCTTTTAAGAATTTGATCCACTCACACTCTGCCCCTCAAATCAGAACTAAGAATAGGATAGGTAGAGACAAGGTAATTGCGGAAAAATTAAAAAGGGGAAACATAAGAAAATGTAAGATTTCCCAGCAAAGAAAGAAGACTGTGAGAGCTTATCACCTTAGATATGAAGGGAATCCGGATTCTTGTGTAGGGCTTGATGAGCTTCAGTAAAACCTGGGTTCTGACCTTCCTTAAAAGATCTTCAATGTAATTCCGAATGAATGGGTCATCCATTATTGTCCGTCTATTACTCTGTTTAAGTTTTGAGAAAAGCACATTAGAAAATGATAAAGAAGAAACCAACTACAGACTGTAGGATCAACACGCAAAATATCGAAATTCACAGAATGATGTACCTTAATAATTTTCTCAAACTCAAAGATCTCATTTCGTTGATATGCTGCAATAAGGTTTGTCATGGCCAAGATCTCAGGGTCATTTTTGTAACTGAAAAATATAAACAGTCAGGCACAGACACAATGCAGCTATACTCTAGTCATAAGAATGACAAATTTTTGATGCTGACTCTTGCGAACAAAAACTTCTTTGTATACTTACGGTTTAGCTTCTTGGCCATCAAAAGGGTTAACTTCAGACTCCATCAGCATATTTGCCAGGACCAAGTACCTGTTATAAGTGAAAGAAACCAAACATAGTGCAACATTAGGAGAAACAGAAGTTTGCAATGGTCAAGATAACAATGGAATTCACAAACTGTAATCTTCTGATGGAAGGTGAATGCTCGAAACAATCACCTGTTACCAAAAAATTACGGAAATTGGCATGGAACAACTTAAACCTACATTTACGTGCAAGTAACAAAAGCCTCAAGTTTCCAGCACATGCGAAGCATGCATACAATCAACAAAAATGTAGAGACACATCTTAAGATCATCAAGAAAGGGATGCGAAGTGTAAGAGTTGGAACAAACCACTAAAAGGAGTGCAGAAATGTGCTGTTAGTGACCAAAAGAATGCTGTCATATTGATTATTTCACACACCACATAACAAGTGGAGAATACATGGGTTGAACATGCAAACGGGAATCTATGAGGAGCCTTCAAATTAAAACGATGCTCAGAAACAGCATAACCTCAAAGTCTACCAAGATACCTTTTTGAAAAGCTCTAACAGGGAAAATAACTTGGTTCTGTTTCACAACAGATTAAACAGCGCCCCTCTCCAAAAAAATAACTTAGCAGTAAAGTGTTTGGCAGCTTCAACATTTGGACTGGCCTACATGAGAACACAAAATCTGCCACCTGCATCTTCATGACCTCCAATTTATGAAGCCAATAATGCACTCCTTACCAAGAGAAGCAGAAGAACTGCTTCATGCCCCATCACCTATACCAGTGGCCCAGCAATGTCTAACGCATCAGATTATCAATGCAATCCTGAGTCCATGCTAATTAAGCATTTCTTATTTTCATCGTAGTTCTGTTCAGTCCTTATCCAACCATGAAAGGTACACTAAAGAAAATACAAGAAATTGGTACTTGAGAGAACAGTAACCAATTTTCCTAGTAGTGGACAGATGCATCCTGACATAAACCAAGTGTGTGGGTGTTTGTATATTTGCATTGAATTCATTAACGTGCTTCCTTAAATTCTACTCATTGAATTCATCAATGAACTTACTTAAATTCTATACTAAAGTAGCATCCAAAAGTGTAGTGCGCGTTTACTTGCTTACCTGAGTTCATAACAACTTCCTTAAATTATTCTTCTAATGTACCATCTAATGTCTTTGTCTTTAAATATATGATTTTGGGATTGATTGAGGCATCATTAATAGTTATGATCCTCAATGTCACGCTCTAATGAAGGCATAGTATTACATCATAATTAAATAACAAAAGAGTTGCAATAGTTCAATTTCGTACAGAGATGTTCATATCTCCAGATGTACTGCAAGACTATAACACCCTGTTTAGATCACATACATATCCTCTGAGCAAGCTACGACATATTTAACAAAACAAACATCAGGAGGACATGAGGTACATTGCCACTTCAGAATAAGAAACTACAAGCTTGAAGAGCAAAATGAAGGAAACATTTGACACTCTCTTGGTTGGCTTGATCATGAGAATGGTAGATTTAAAGAAAAAAGTGAGTGGAAGAAACTGTTTCCTTCACTTGATTAGGAAATAAAAATGTAAAAGTCAAGAAATATGCAAGCCTCCCAAAAT
>JAOTQR010000001.1:2970910-2988270 GCA_025774065.1 Solanum ossicruentum | reverse complement strand
CTCCCCACCCCCTTGTTAACTAGAATAATTTTGAAGTATCCTATTCCTATTATGTATAGAAACTCTTAAAACATTTAGACTTTAATTTTGGCTTCAAAAGAAAATTCCAAAACCCATGTACCCGCCTGCCTGCATGTTTTTTTTGAAAAACCTTTTGTACCGTACCTGCCCCATTGTCATCCTTAGCTTGATCAATAGTTAATGGTCAGTCAAAAACTGTTTGCATCCTTCACAAGAAGATAGTGACAATGCCAAAGGAAACAAATAAATGCACACACAACCAACGCATATAAAGCACACATATATGAACTGCACACATACTTGAGGCACTGGATACGCCTATGATTCCCAGCTTCATCATAGTTCTTGAAAGCTTCAAAGAAGTCTGTAGCTGCCTCTGCCCACTTTCTCTCTGCCATATGCATTTTACCTCCGCATTCACGAACGATTCCCATTATTCTTGGATGAGGAATTGCCGACTTGACTGAAAGTGCTTTGTTGTACAGTTCCTGCATTAGACTCATATTTTTTTATGAATTAGGGATTGAGAAAAACAGCTTATCACTTCACTCTATATTGCCTAGACCCTCCGAAAGAAAAACGACAGGTGTGTGTCAGATCTTGGAGGATCCAATATGAGTGCCACGGCATTTTGGAGGATTCGAGCAACATAGACTTAAATGAACATGTCAAGCAAGTTCTAAACCAAGTAGACCTCTCAGATGTAATACTATGAATATACATGTTTTCAAGATATTAATGCAAGAAAAAATATCAGAAAATTTAAGAATTCTGATCAACATAGAAATATATACTCTGCATGTAATAGAAACAAATCATTTAGGTGTCTTTCTCTGCAAGGAGAGAGAGAGAGATGTGCCAAAGATCCTGGATTTCAACACATGTATGATACTCTCATAATGTCATTTTTTGAGTCCTTCAAAAACCCACACATTTGGGCTAATGTAGCTTTGGACAATATATATTATATTAGAAGGTGAATAGTTTGCAATGTTATTTAGCCCAAGTGGAAAAGCCAAATGGCAATCTTTGGACAACATTTAAAGTGGTTAGTTTTTTTGTTTTCTTTTGGTCCAATACTTGCTGGATAGAAAGTTTAGGTTTCACTTCAACCTATGCATGCTTGTTTTTGAACTTGAATTGAAAGATTAACCATCTAAAAGTTTTGGTTTTCCCTAGAGCATGCCTAAGTCTAGGGAAACAACCTCTTACTATTGGAGGAATTTAATAGAATTTCACAATTTTCAGGAAAAGAAAGAAAAAATCAAAGCAAACTGTGTGTTACAAAGAATCGAATCTTCCAAAGAGTCTCGATCACTACCTTCGGTATGTACTATTATCTTTTGTGTGGTGCTTTTGTTTCCAAAAAACATGAACTTCTAGACATAACATGCTTTAGGAATAAAAGAGATAGCAAAAACCAAGAAACTTAGACGCAGAGAAGTAACTGAAATTTCCATCTGAATGCAAAAAATAAACAAATAAAGTAATAAAAATTGGCCAAAATGAAATGAAATGACACCTGACTCTGCTCAAAAGAGTGTATCATCAAATAAATGGGAAGAAAAGGTATTAACATACCTTCAGTTTTTTGTTGTTTTTCGTCTCTGTGTACATTTGAATCTCAATTGCATATACCTCTAACAATTGTGTCCCTTTCTTCTCATCATCAGTCCCATCTTCTTTTTTACAAGATTTGTGGAGCTCTTTCAGAATCTATCAAAGTTGTCAAGTTATGTTCATGAAAACCATAGTAAAATAATAGCTATAGATGCTAATCAGAGCAAGTAAAATACCTTGTTCATTCGTCCATATTCCCCCATGTCGAACCAAATCTTGCAAAGCTTCAAATTAGTCTTGAACCATAACCTCTGTGAAAGAAAGAGGGAATCGTGAGACCTTGATCAAAAGACACATGAACTTATAGAAAACCTAACAGACTCCTATATGCCACAAAAGGTATACATCCTAACCTCATTCTTAGCCTCTTCGAGGGCTTTCAGTGTAGTCTGGTAGAACTCTTGCAGAAGGCTGAACTTCTGATTAGCTGATCCAGAAACATAATCCATTATACTGTTTATACACTTCTCACTGTAGTTTCGTGTCACTGCTGATTTTATGTAGGTAAGCATTTCTCTATATGAATCCATCATTTCCTTGAACCTCCCTAGCTTATAGTAAAGCTTAACAGTTTGCTTTAAAGCTTTAAATCCCCTGGAGATAATGACATAGTTTATAAAACAATACAACAGCAGATTGTAACTCTAAAATTCTCAAAATCTTTAGGAAACTCATTAGTTCATTAGCTGAAAGCATAGAGTATGAGACCTGCCATTTAACATTACTAACTTGACTATAACTACAAAATTTGGATAAGGGATATATAAGCAAATTGCAATTCTAGTCCAGAGAAGAGGATAGAAAACCCCATGCCAGAAAAAAAAAATGAAGAGACTCCATTTTCATTAGTGATTTGAAATTTGTTGAATCATATATGCACAAGAAATGAGAAAGAGAGTGGATAGAAGAAAGAGAGGCTTGAGTGATAAGTACATGTCATAAGTTCAATTTTACTAGCTGATGAGAAGCAAGCTTGTTATCAAAATGAAGAAAGATAAGAGGGCAAGCCCATTATCCAAAGAGCTTTTACACCTTTAAAAAATAAAGAATAGAGGCCTCTTTTGTTAACCAAATAAGTAAGCTATTTCGACTTTCAGGCCATATTAATGTCCCAGAAGTTACACAAGCAGTAAGCTTTTATAAAAGCACTGTTGAAGACTGCAAGTTTACACTTTCAACTCCTTACCAGTCTGCCTTTTCAGATTCCATATTTACTACTTCAGCAAAACCCTCAAGTGCTCCTTTGGGATCAGTTTCCACCAAACCTATGCATGACATATTGCAGAATATCACACACTTTGGTGATATGTGCCCATATAGAGAGGGAGCTATAGTGAAATGCAAGTGGATAAATACAAATAAATAGAACATCTCTTGGGAATAATATCAAAAATTACAAGAAGATGCAAACCTTGAACAAAGGAATCAAAGAAACCTGAACCTTACTTCATAATGCAAAATGATATAGTGAAAATAATCAAGAGTACTCAGCTCCCATTTGGCTATAGATATTGAAGTTGAAACTTGAAACTTTAAAATTTGAATTTTTGAAGTTGTGATATTTGGAACTTAAAGTTATATTTGAACTTTGACATGCATTTTACTAGGAAAAAATTTGCAACTTCATGAGTGAAACTGAAATTTCTCCCAAAAAATGGTTTTTACGATTTTTTTTTGGAAAATGATTATATTTTTTGATAACATAGTATTCAAACTAGCTTGCATGCGCCTCGACTAATTCTATGGGATACCTGTCACCTCCTACAAACAAGTACCAATGAACTTTGTCCACCAACCTAGAACAGATAGAATGAAATCACCTACTATTAATCTCTACTGTGATTTGAACCTAAATCTCAGACCTCATGATGTTCAATCCATTACATTGATCACTAGGTCACAACCTTGGATGTCTAACTTGAATATCCAAAATCGATATCCAAACACATACTTGTAACCTTGGGTGCGGAACTCAAATATATAGAATGAAATCAGCTAGCATTTGTCTCTACTGAGATTTGAACCTAAACCTAAGACCTCATGATGTTCAATCTACTGCATTGATCACTAGGTCACAACCTCGGATGTCGAACTCAAATATCCAAAATCTATAGCCAAACACATACTTGTAACATTGGGTGTAGAACTCGAATATATGTAATGTAATCACCTAGTATTTGTCTCTACTGTGATTTGAACATAAACCTAAGACCTTATGATGTTCAATACACTGCATTGATCACTAGCTCACAACCTTGGATGTTGAATTAGGATATCCAAAACCTATAGCCTAACACATACTTGTAACCTTGAGTGTGGAACTCTAATATATAGAAAAATCAGCTAGTATTTGTCTCTACTGTGATTTGAACCCAAACCTAAGACTTCATAATGTTCAATCCACTGCATTGATCACTAGGTCACAACTTGGATGTCGAACTCGAATATCCAAAATCTATAGCCAAACAAATACTTGTACCTTGAGTGCGGAACTTGAATATATAGAGTGAAATCACCTAGCATTTGTCTCTACTGTGATTTCAATCTAAACCTAAGACCTCATGATGTTCAATCAACTGCATTGTTCACTAGGTCACAACATTGGATGTCGAACTCCAATATCCAAAATCTATAGCCAAACACATACTTGTAACATGAGTGCGGAACTCGAATATATAGAATGAAATTACCTAGCATTTGTCTCTACAGTGATTTGAATCTAAACCTAAGACCTCATGATGTTCAATCAACTGCATTGTTCACTAGGTCACAACAATGGATGTCAAACTCGAACATCCAAAATCTATAGCCAAACACAGTTGTATTCAGTCCACTACACTGACACAACCTAGAATATACAAAATCTATGGCCAAATACATATTTGAAAATAAACTTTCACAATCCTCATTCCTAAATGCATAGACAAACACCGGCTCAAATACATTACCCTACCCACAAACATTCAAAAATTCAGTAAAAAGAAAATTCGCAAAATTAATAGCTATAAAACCTTTAGAATTGTAGTACTGATTCTCTATATCAACGTCTTGCTCTTCCTGATCCTCGTCCGAGTACTCGAATCCATAATCCTCCATATCCGCATCTGCAACATACAAGAAATTCACACAAAATCGAACCAAATATGTAAAACGAAACCGAAAATCATTGAATTTAATGAAAAATTCACATGCTTACCAGAACCCATGGCGAATTTCAGATGAAACCGACGATTGAAAACAAAGGAAAATGCAGAATTTGAGAAGTTATACTAAGGAAGAAAATTGCACTGAAGGGCTATTTATAGCCAGCTGAAATATTTTTTAAAAAAAAATATACATTTAGAAATATTTTTAAAATTATTTTTTAAAAATATTTATTTAGAGAAAAATATCTTCAAATTGTTATAAAATAAATTTATAATTGACTAGAATAAATATTTAAAGAAGGAATAACAATAGCAATAAATTAATAGAAGAAGAGAAGAGGAGGAAGAATGATATGTGTATATTTCTGTGTGTTCTTATCTATGCACAAAGGAGTGGTATTTATAATTAAAAATCAAGGGGACAAAGACAATTAGTGTTAGACCTTGTACCTAAGATTATAATTTTCCTTTCAACTTTACCAGTGGAATCCAATTCATATCTAACACTCCCCTAAATTGGTAACACAAAAAGTAAAGTTCTATGTTACCTTACTCCCCCTAAATTGGTAACACGAAAAGTAAAGTTCTATGTTACCTTAATATGCATTAGCTGCCTTGTTAAAAACCTTGCCAGGAAAAATCTGGTGGGAAAAAAGACTTTGGCTAAGGAAAAAAGAGTACAACCTACATTTTCTCCCCATGATGAAAGCTTCATTTGATACTTTGGAGATGACGCATTCCAATCTTATATTTTAATTTCTCGAATATTGATGTTGGTAATGCCTTAGTGAATAAATTTGCAAGATTATCACTTGAATGAAATTTCACCTTTCTTCTGAAGATTATGTGTGAAAAAAAATTTTGATGAAATGTGTTTCGTTATGTCTCCTTTTATGAAGCCACCTTTTAATTAAATTATACACGCGTCATTGTCTTCAAATATGACTGTGGTTACTTTGATATCATTTTTCAGTCCACACTTTTCTTGGATGGAATGTATCATGGATTTCAACCACACACATTTTCTACTTGCTTCTTGGATTGCTATTATTTCAACGTGATTTTAAGAAGTAGCAACAACGGACTGCTTTATAGATCGCCACGATATAGCAGTTCCTCCGTAAGTAAACAGATAGCCTGTTTGAGATCGAGTTTTATGTGGATCTGATAAATAACATGTATCTGCATAACCAACAAGATGTGCACAGTCCTTATTAGTAAAAAACAAACTCATATCAATTGTACCTTTCAGGTACCGCAAAATATGCTAGATACCGTTCCAATGTCTTCGCGTTGGAGATGAACTATACCTTGCTAGCAAATAAACAGAAAATGTGATATCAGGTCTAGTTGAGTTGCAAGATACATAAGTGCTCCAATAGTACTGAGATATGGTACTTCAGGACCAAGGAGTTCTTAATCCTTTTCTGGAGGACGGAAAGGATCTTTATTCGCTTCAAGCGATCTAACAACCATTTGAGTACTTAAGGATGTGGTTTTTCCATATAGAATCATTTTAAGATTTTCTCAATATAGGCAGATTGATGAACAAAAATTTCATCTGCTAAGTGTTCAATTTGCAGACTTGGACAAAGTTTTGTCTTTCCGAGATCTTTCATAAGTTTTGTCTTTCCGAGATCTTTCATCTCAAATTATTTCTTTAAATATTCAATTGCCTTTTGGACCTCTTCAAGGGTTCCAATGAGATTTATATCATCAACATAAACAGCGAGTATTACAAACTTTGATCCTAATTTCTTAGTGAAAACACATAGACAAATGACATGATTTATGTATCTTTCATTTATCTATTGTACCACATACTCCCTGATTGTTACAGACCATATAATGATTTTTACAATTTGACTGAGAATATTTCTCGAGACTTATTACATGCTTCAGGCAATTTAAATCCTTCTGGGATTTTCATGTAAATTTCACTGTCAAGTGAACCATATAGGTAAGTTGTAACTACATCCATTATATGTATTTCAAGATTTTCATGTACAGCTAAACTGATGAGATATCGAAAAGTTATTAAATCCATAATAGGTGAATATGTTTCTTCACAGTTAACACGGGGTCTCTAAGAGAAGCCTTGTGCAACAAGGCGTGCTTTGCATCTTACAATTTCATTTCTCTCATTTCGCTTTCGCACAAAAATCCATTTATAGCCAACTGATTTTACACCATTAAGTGTTTGGACTACAGGTCCAAATACATCATGCTTAGAGAGTGAATTCAACTCAGATTAAATTGCTTCTTTCCATTTAGGCCAATTATCTCTACGTAGATATTCTTCGACAGATTTAGGCTCAATATTCTCACTCTCTAGCATGAGATTAAGTGCAACATTATATGCGAAAACATTATTCACTGTAACTTTTGGTTGATCAAAATTTATCTCATCAGAAGAATTTATTGGAAGTTCTTCATTCACTTGAGTCTCTAGTTCATTGATTTCTTCAGGAATATCAGGATTTCTCAAGTCTTGACCTTCTTCATGAGATTCTTTTGTAGTATCATCTTTATTATTCTTTACACTTCTTTTTCTAGGATTTTTATCTTTTGAACCCAATGGTCTACCATGCTTCAGGCGTGTTTGGGATTCAGAAGCTGTGATACTAGTAGATGGTCCTTTGGGACATCAATTCGGATAGGCATATTCACTGCAGGGACATGTGACTTAGTTATCCATTTCAAATCAGTAAATGTATCTGACATTTGATTTGCTATTGTTTGCGAGTGGATAGTCTTCTGGACCTCCTGTTCATAGATGAGTGTTCGTGGATCAAAATGAGATAGTGATGAGACTTTTCACAAAATTTTTATAATTTTTTTTGGGGTTCCTTTTTCTCTCCCCATAATTGGGGGAAAATTGTTTTATCAAGTCGATAATCTGCAAATCTGGGAGTAAATAAATCTCCTATCAACGGTTCAAAGGTATCGAATTATAGAGGGTGAGTCAAACCCAACATATATACCTAACATTTGTTGAAGACCCATCTTAGTGCGTTGTTGTGGTGCTACAGGCACGTATACTGCACAATTAAAAATTCGTAGATGGGTTATATTTGATTCATGATCAAATACTAATTATGAAGGAGAATATTTATTATAACTGGTCGGTCTGCGTACAAGTGTTGCTGCATGCAAGATAGCATGACCCCATACGGTAGCGGGTAATTTAGATTTCATAAGCAGTGGTCTTACTATCAATTGTAGACGCCTAATAAATGACTCTGCAAGGTCATTTTGAGTATGAACATGAGATATCGGATATTTAATTTCTATCCTAATTGATATGCAGTCATCATCAAAAGCTTGGGATGTAAATTTACCAACGTTATCTAGACGAGTAGATTTAATTGGATAACATAGGAATTGCACCGTTAATCTTATTATTTGTGTCAGTAGCCGCGCAAACGCCAGGGTGCGGGATAATAAAAGGCACACATGGGACCATCTTGATGATGCATCTATTAGAACCATAAAATATCTAAATACTCCACTATATGGGTGAATAGGTCCAATATGTCACCATGAATATGTTTCAAAAATCTCAAGGGTTCGATGTTGACCTTCAGGGTCGATGTTCTGGCAATCAATTTGCCTTGATAGCAAGCAGCACATGAAAATTCATCATTCACAAGAATCTTTAGGTTCTTTAGCGGATGACCAGTGGAATTTTCAATAATTCGTCTCATCATTATTGATCCAGGATGACCTACTTGGTCATGCCATAGCACAAAAATTTTTGGATCAGTAAACTTGTGGTTTACGATCGAATGTGTTTCACTGGCATAAATTTCAGCATAGTATAGGTCAGACGATAAAGTCGGCAATATTTCAAAATATATTTTTGTCCCGAGACACTCTTGGTTATACAAGGTATTCAACATTCATTTCATTTAGTGTCTCAACATGATATCCATTTCTGCGGATATCTTTAAAACTTAGCAAATTCCTCGGGGATTTAGAAGAGAACAATGCATTTTCTATAATACTTTTTGGCCCCTTAGGCAGAAATATAGTAGCTCTTTCGGAGCCTTCAATTATTTTTATATTACTAGATGTTGTAAAAATATTTGTCTTTCTTCTAAGTAAAGTAGAAAAATATTTCTCGTATTTAAAAGTTTCTTGAGTTGTTCCACTGTCAATTACACAAATATCTTCACGGTTGATTATTGATCCAAACAAAATTTAAGGCATATCCATTCCTTTTAAAGAGAAAAATAATTTAGTGAATATTTATTTTAGACCTCGTGCGATTTAATGAAAAGTCTAAATATAATAAGAAAGACGTGATTTTATTCATTTTATATGAGTTATAAAAATACGAATTCATACATAAAAATAGAAGTGAAACAATCAGATAAAAATATTTTTAAATATTATCAGACTTATTAATGTCTATATTTCCATCGATATTAAAAATTTCTTCGAAGAAATTTAAAATTTAAGCAGTCCGTTACATCTAGATGCATAGGTTCCATATTATTTTCAGACATAAAGTTTATCTCTGAATTTTCGGTTCTTTTTAGTGATGTCCGATATAGCTGAACAAGGTATTTAAATGATTGACATGTCTTTCAGTAATAAGAAGGTGAATAAGCAATTTAGAATGTGTAGTAAATCTCATATCGCGATATTGCTGCTTCAGGAGCATATTTGTGGAAGGAATGTAGGTTATGTTTTTTTTCAAGCTTATCTTATTCAGTGATTTCTTCTCTGTATAAATTCAATTGTGATATAATTGTGAATATTGATGAATTATATTCAGTTATATTTTTGAAATCTAATAATCTTAGATTTAACCAATCATGACATGCTCGTTGAAGGACGACCAACTTCAGGTAGTCGAATATTTCTTTTAGGATTCTACAATTTTAACATATTTGTGGAAGGACGACCAACTTCAGGTGGTCGTATCATTCTTTAAGATTCTTTCAAATTTTAGCGTATTTGTGGAAGGACGACCAACTTCAAGTGGTCGTATCATTCTTTAAGATTCTTCCACAATTTTAGGAGATCTTTTATTATAAGATATCATAATTTTAGCCCCTCGTGAAGATGGTGGCGGAGAAATATCAAAGCTTTGGTACGGTTTTAACTGGATGTTTTATTGTAAATATAGTTCAGCATCTAATGCCCATAATAAATAATTTGTTCCAGAAATATTAAAAATAATAAATTCAACTTTTGAAATCTTAAATATTTAATAAAATGAAGTTCTTACCTCCTTTGTTACCAGTTTAAAACAACTTTAAATAGGCAGAGCTTCGTGCCGATAATCTGTTATAAGATAAATCTATAATTGACTAGGATAAATATTTAAAGGAGGAATAACAATAGCAAAAAATTAATAGAAGAAGAGAAGAGGAGGAGGAATGATTCATGTATATTTTTGTGTGTTCTTATCTATGTACAAAGGAGTGGTATTTATAGTTAACAATCAAGGAGACAAAGACAAGTGACCCTGTACCTAACTTTTGATTATAATTTTCTTTTCTACTTTACTCGTGAAATCCAATTCATATCTAACACAAATACTATATTTAGAAATATTTTTATGAGTTTTTGTGTATCTAGTATATATAATTGTTTTTGGTAACATATTATTGTTTTAAGAAAAAAGCCCCAGTTTTGTTTTATTGTTTGACCTTATCCTCGTCGTTAAAAATGCCCTTGCCATTATTAAACTAATCATTGGTGTCCTTAGTTAGACGGAATCCCCAAATAACTTAACTTTAACTCATTTTATCTATTACTCAATCCCTCCCCATCCAAACTCGACCCATCCTAAAATAACACCAAAGTCAACCAACCCAATTTCTAAATTACTCATTTCTCACAATCCCAATGATGAGGATAAGGTCAAACAATAATAACAGTAGGAACATTTTCAATTGTCTTTTCATTAATTTTTTTTACTTCCTCCGTTAAAAAAGAATACCTACTTTTCTCTTTTTGAAACAATAGAAATATATATGTTTAAAAAAAAATTTATGAGTCTTTGTGTATATCTAGTATATATAATGGTTTTTGGTAACCCATTAATTTTTTAATTGATTTTTTGTACTTCCTTCGTATCAAAAAGAATAATCCACTTTTCTCTTTGGTGTGTTTAAAAAAGAATGATCTATTTTTTTTAGCAAAACTTTAATTTCAACTTTTCATATTAAGACTATAAGACTAAAGGGTATTTTGGTACATTTGACATAACCTTAAGTTAGGATCATAAGATTAAAAAATCTATTTTATTTTCTTAAATTTCGTGTCAAGTCAAATTAGAACGTTATTTTTGAAACGGAGCTGAGACAAGATTACAATAAGAAGGTGGTGAATATTGTTGTTGCAATAAATTAATTTATATGGTGATAATTTTTACCTTATAAAATTTCAATTTTTAATTGAATATTAGTTTATTTAGATTTATCACAATCAGATTATTCTTCTACACAATTGTCAGAAATTAGCTAAGGTTAATTTCGCTAAATATTGAATGATAGTTTAGCTTGAAACATACACTCTAAATAGTTTATATATGAATTTTTTAAGGAAATTTATATTAAATTTCTGATAAACTTTAATTTTTTGCTAGTTCAACACTAACTCTTCGATATATTTTTCACTAAAAGTACCTCTAATCCCGTTGATAACTATAAAAGTTCACGTAACCAATTAATTAAAGATTTGAAGTAGACATTTTATTGCTTTTCTTGTGACTTATGGATTGTTTATATGTAAATGTAATGGTCTGAACATTTTTAAGCAAATTTAAAATTTTATAAGAGAATATATTAGACATAGTTCAAAACTTGGGAAATTATTCAAAATATTCATCCATTTTGAATACATACATCCATACATATATACATACATACATACATATACTTTTACTCGTGAAAAGTAAAATTTCATTCCACATCATTTAATATGTGACACCAAACTAAATCACCTAAATAACATGACATCTTGGACATAACCAAATAATGATCTCATCATTTGTAAGTCCAAATCAATAAACTAGTCTAACATAATCGACAATATTTATCTGGAACATACTTGTGAAAAGTAAAATTTTATTACACATCATTTAAATGTGACACCAAATTAAATCTCGGCATCTCTTGGACTTAACCAGATGATGATCTCGTTATTTGTAGTCCAAATCAATAAACTAACCCAACATATTCGACATATCTATTTGAAATGTACTAGTAAAATTTCGTTGTCCGCAGGAAGATAACCATAATATTGCAGACCACAACGGAAGTCAGTATCACAAAGACAACATTTACATCAGCAACATAATCAACAATATTTGTCTGGAACGTACTTATTTGTGAGTAGTAAAATTTTATTGTCACAAGGTAATCATAATATTATAAACCATAAGAGAAGTCAGCATCACAAAGACAACATTTACAACAACAGACAACAACATTACCCCAATGCCACAAAGGCTCCCGTGTGGCAAGGGAGGGTCGGATGTACGCAGCCTGATCCCTACTATTTTCGGATGACCCATGATGAGCGTCAAAAGTTGAATTGACTAACTGTTAATTCACAGTTGAAAGAAGCGCAGACAGTTTATGGAGTCATTTTGCTTTATTTCATCATACTCCAAAATCAAAAAATAGTGAATCTTTAGCTCCATCCGAGGTTGATGGAAAAAATACAACATTTACAATTTTACATAATTATCATTATCAACCATATTTGTCTGAAACATATATACTTACTTGTGAGTCATAACATTTTCTTATCCACAAGAAAATCTTAATATTACAAACCACAAGGAAAGTCTTAATACAACTATTAATGCTTGTTTTTCTCAAACATTTCCTTAGTCAAACCACAATTAAGTGCTTCATTAGGCACATTTTTGACAAGATGAACACCTTCAGCAAAGACAACTCCCATCCCCAAATGCAAATGAGGTTCAATATGGCAATGAAATGCCCATACCCCAGGATTATTTGCCACAAATCTTATTGCTGTCCATCCATATGGAAACACCACAACAGTATTCCTCAATGGTGGATTCTTCAAATTGAATTTCTCAACATCTCTTTTATGTACAAATTTTCCATCACCATATCCCAATACCCAAAAATCATGTCCATGTAAATGCCAAGGGTGAATTTCACTTGCATTTTCAACTAAGGTATTTGCATTTTGGAGGATTATGTCAATGGTGGTGTTGAAATTCAACATGTAAACCCTACTTCCATATGTTGAATTAGGGTTTGGTGGTGGTTTCATGATGTTGTAGTTTTGTTGGAAGGTGTTTGGTGGAGATTTAGTGTCAAATGCATTGTTTATGCCATGTTTGATTGAGCCTAAATAGGGGGTAGTTGGAAAGACTAAGGAAATGTTGTTGATGGACCACCTAGTGTAACCTTCAATCCTGTTGTAACAAAACATAAATAAATAAATGAGTAAAAATATCTTACTTTTCTACGACGACGACAAGAACAACAGAACATCCAGTGAAATCTCACAACTGAAATTTAAGAAGGATAAAATAAACGTAGATCTTACCACTACCTCATAGAAATAAATAGATTGTTTCTGAAAGATAAGGCCCCAAAATAAAAAATAAAAATATATCACTTCTCTAATTATTTAAAATTTGAGATAGTTACTTTCATAATTCGACATATAAATAAAATAAAGGTCCTGGATCCACTCATCCAAGTTTATCATGATCACTTATCAATAAAAATATTTAAGGGAAGAAACAACTCCAAGTAAGGGAAACAGTCCGGATCATCAGATAAAACCCCTAAATGACTTAATATGATTTTAAGTTATATATATTGATAATAAAATTTTTGTTTTATACTAGCAATGTAGTTTAACCTATTTTATCACATTACCATTTAATGTTTTCTTATAAAAATCTAGCAAGTAATTTACCTTAGCTTATTCGAGGTTACTAATCCCACTTTATTTTATGGACGATTACCTATAATTACCTTTTGAATCTAACTTATATACACAAACAATATAAAGAAAATTTGCCCTAATAACATATTTTAACATATTATAGCATGTATTTTTTTTATTATTATTATAATTGGTCACTAACCTTTTGTTAAGAATAGCTATATCTATGTAAATACCATTATATATAAGGGTGTTTTTTTCCTTTTAGAAGATGAGGAAAGAAATTATAAGGTGGACAATCAAATTCTCACCAGTCAAGTTTACGTAACCAATCAATTGAGCTATCTATAAGATTTCGTTTAGTTTAAATATGTAAATCACCGATACTATAATTACGTTTTTTATACTTGATGCATATCATAACATACATATCAAAAATCTTTTATAAAATGTCTCTTAAACTTCATGTTTAGTCAAATACCATCAAGAAAATACCTGTTTTGCGTGTTGAGAAGCAAAATGCGACGATCTTGTCGAGCGGGAGGCTTTGGAGACAACCCCATCAATCCAAAGATCTTGTTAGAGAAGGCTTTGCTACAGTTATAATCATTCCAAAGAGCTGGCAAAGGTGGTGGTGAATTTGGAATTTTTGAAGCAAAATTGGGAATGTAGTTTAATATGGTGAGGCCTTGTGGTGTTTTTGGTTCTCTTCCTCTTACACTTATTGAAATCCAATAGTTGTTTGAAGGATCTTGATCAGTTTTGAATAGAATTGAATAGCTTTCACCTCCATAAATGTCCATATTTTCCACAGAAAATGGTTGAATATAGTTTCCATCAGCTTCAACCACTATCATTTTGTGACCCTGTACGTAGACATAAAATCGTGGGATAATTTTACAGTTGAAGGCCTTTATAAAGTGATCTAATTTACAAAATAACCAACATATGTATAGATTTTGTATATTTACGTCAGTATCAATAAATAAAGGGTAAATTGCGTAACTACGTAAACATATGATATGTATTTACATTACAAATACATATGTATACCCAGTTGTATATATATAATTATTTGACGGATATACACATTTAATTCAACAGGTATACATATACAATTTGTCTCTATCCACTCTCTAACATCTCTCACTCGCCTCTCTCCTCCCTCTCCCAGTCTTGCTTGCCAGATATACAAATATATATGTATACCAGTTACATATATATAATTATTTGACAAATATACACATACAATTTGACAAATATATGTATACAATTCGGCTCTCTCGGCTATCTCTCACTCTCGCTCACCTCTCTCCTCTCTCTCTCTCTCTCGATATTGCTAGTCTCTCTTGTATAATATATAGTTATAAATCATAATTTAGCAAACTATAGCTATTTTTTGCCTTATTATGTCTCAAATGTTTGCTCTTATTGAAAAATCCTCTTACCATAATGAGCTACTTATGAAATTTTCTTCTTTTATGGAACTCTTAAAATAAATAATTCTAATACTACTTGCATTGGTTTTAGAGATAGTTATCAATATGTACATTTGGCTAAATTTGTTTATGAGGATTTTTCAAAAAGAGTAAACATTTAAAACAGAATAAGGCAAAAAGAATATCTATAGTTTGCTAAAATTATAATTTATAGCTACATATTATATTAGAGAGGCTATACAGATTGAGAGAGGGAGGAAAGAGGGAACGAGATCAAGAGATAGTCGAGAGAGGTGAATTATATACATATATTTGTCAAATTGTATGTGTATATCTATCAAATAATTATATATGTATAATTGGTATATATATAAATTTGAATATCTGGCAAGCGAGACTGCGAGAGGGAGGAGAGAGGTGAGCGAGAGTGGATAGAGGTTTGCACATGTATATATGTTGAATTGAATATGTATATTTATCAAATAATTGTATATATATACAACTGGTATATATATGTATTTGTATATCTAGCAAGAGAAAGAGGCGAGAGGTGAGAGAGAGGAAGAAAGGAGAGAGAAAATAACAATAAAACTCTAATTATAGTTATAAATTATAATTTTCTCAAACTATAGTAGTATAATTTAAATACATATCATATATTTGTCTAGTTACGTAATTTACCCTTATTGTAGTTGAGGGAAAATAACCAAGATTATAAAGTTTCAAAATTCACAAGAGAAACTCAGAATAATAATATAAAATTTTACTCGTGAAATTTGAAAGATAAAATAGTGGCTATGTTTTAAAGAGAGGGCCTAAAGCAAAAAGTGACCATACTTTCATCTGGTGGACACAAAGGTCCCTATTTCCAAACTACTCAACTTTCTTAAAGTTTAGTTCTCAACTTCATATCTATCAAGTTCTCTTTCTAAAAAAGTTGAAATGATATAAAGAGGATTCAAAAAAATCTCATCGGATACATCATTTTCCTCTTGTCGATATAGCTTATCTCCCTCTCAGATACATCCACTCTCTCTCTGATACATCCATCCTTTCGCAGATACACAAATCTCCTCTCATACATATATCCCTCCCCTATGTATACGAATGTCCTATCCTCTCTGATACATTCCTCTGCTATGTATCCAAATGTCTGTTGATATATCCAAGAATCCAATGATGTATCCAGAAGTCAAGTGATATATCTAGAATTTCATAAGTTTTAAAAGATTTTTGTAATTTAGAAAAAAATAAAAATTAAAAATGAGGTAATTAGCTCTTAATACTATAGAATTTATATAAGTCATACTATTTAAAATCTTCATAAAATGTCATGGAGTCTCAATTATTGAGGTGACATACTGAAAAATGAGAAAAATAACAACAAAAGCAACCAAATATCTTGCATAGCAAAAAGGTACTCTCTCTGTATCATATTAACTGAATTTATAAGGTAATACAAACATATTAAGAAAAATATTTAAAGATAAAATTTACACCATATTTTCCACTATTGCCCCTTGTAAAATCATAAATATATAGTGTAATTGATTTCCTAGAAAATATAAAAGTTCAATTAATGCAAGGGCAAATATGGAAAAAGTTTCAAATATTCATCTTGAACTTTGAAAAATTCAACTATTTTGAACCTTGAAAAAGATTTCAAAAATTCAATTATTATGAGACGAAAGGAGTATTGACTTTGCTTTTCCAGTTTATTTTAATCCTTGATATTACTTCAATTGATAATCCCAACACTAGATGCTTTTAAGAAAAAAAGATGGAAAATAATCAATTTTTTTATCATTCAAGAGAAAGTATTTTCTCTCACCAAAACTAATTAAATGAATTCAATTTTTTACCTATGAAATGTTGCCTCAGATTTCAACAACTTAATTTATATCTCCTTCTATCTAGTCTCCACTTCAAAAGCTTATAATAAATTGAAGTACGTGCAAATTGATCCATACAATAATGTTATTACGTATTCTTTATGTTAATCAACTTTAATTTTCAATCATAAAATGGATTAAATATATTTTTTACCTTGAAAATAGAGGAGTAACTATCAACACCAAACCCTAATAATATGGTCTCAATTTTCAATAACCCTTGTGTCCTATGCTAATTTCCACAGCCGGATGGAGCCAAAGATTTACTATTTTTTTGCTTTGGGGTATGATGGAATAAAGCAAAATGACTCTTTAAACTGTCTGCGCTTCTTTCAATTGTGAAG
>JAOTQR010000001.1:2954397-2970810 GCA_025774065.1 Solanum ossicruentum | reverse complement strand
AGATGAATTTTTCAAAGTTCAATATAAATGTTTGAAACTTTTTTCATATTTACACTTCATTTATTGAACTTTTGTATTTTGTAGGAAAGAAATTACACTATATATCTATGATTTTACAAAGGACAGTAGTGAAAAGTATGGTATAAAATTTTGAATGTTTTTCTTTCTATATATACGTTATTTTACAAATTCAATTAATATGAGATCGAGAGAGTATTAATTCTGTGGCTTACCCCAATCGCCAAGTTGAGTGAAGACAATGAAGTGGTGCTTGCCACTCTAAGTCTATAGGTCTTGTTTGGATGAACATTGAAAATTTGGGGTGCGTACTGCTCATCCCCTCTTAACTTGCACTGTGGAACAACTAATTTGCTAAATTGCGCCGCAAGAGAACAATTGAATTGACCTCTCCCATTCATCAACAAACTCTGGTGTAATTTTACAATTAAAAAATAAAAAAATAATTAAAAAATTATATTATATTTTTAAATCTTTGATACTCTTAATATAATTTCTGACTTCGCTACTATGGATATCAACAAAATAAAAGTTCAGATAGTCAATCATTGAGCTACTAAAAACTTCTCCAAGGTAAACCTCGAAAAACTATAAGGTAAACCTCGAAAAACTACATTTTCTATAATTCATGATTATAATTGAATTGTATCAATAATTAACAACATTAGATGTGTGGTCAGATGATTAGAATTATCTCTTCATCCTTAATCATAGAGTTTAGGTTTGAACTTTGAGTTTGAAAGAAAAATTATCGTTTAATATGTCAATCAGATTAATCAAGCTGTGTAATACAGATATAATTGAATCATGTCAATAATTAACAATATTAGTTGTGTGGTGAGATGGTTAGAATCTCTTCATTTTTAATCATAAAGTTTAAGTTCGGACTTTGAGTATGAAAGAAACCTATCCTTTAATACGTAAATAAGATTAATCGAGATGGAAAATAGGCATTGTTTGACCTACTTGTGGTTCACCAATCCAATGAAAAGGCTTAGAAGAGAGATCAACTTCTTGGTCATGATAACTTTTGTGCCACCAATCACTAAGTAACAAATTGAATTCTCCATCATAATGGAAAGCTTCTTTTTCATCTTTTGGTAGTTCTACTATAAGTGAACCATATAGTCCTGCTGACCTTTGCATCCCATAGTGTCCATGGTAGAAATATGTCCCTGCCTATTGTATTGAATTAAGTCATAAACCAACACATATATTTAGAAGAAAAAAACAAATATTATGTATATTTTAGTTAGATAAATAGATATATATTTGTGTTCATATTGCAAAAGTAGATAAAGGGGATGCAGTCTGGTGCGCAGAGCATCATCTGTTCATCATGGCCCATGCAAGGGCAAAAACCTAGCTGTGATGAAGATACTACCCTTATGCAAGCAATAGTACTGGTTGTTTTCGTGGCTTGAATCCTTTACCTATTGACGAAGATTATTTTACTGTTACTTCAAGGTTTCATGCAAAATCTGAGAAAGGGCCTACGCTGGGGTATTATAGATGGTTTACCCTAATGCAAACAAATATTGGCGATTGCTTTTCCACAACTCAGACTAGGTCACATAGGAATAATTTTATTATTGTCCAACATCCCCATTATATATCCGTTAAGTATCTATAAATATTTAATTGTGATCTAACTTATTTTTATGCTAACAATTCAAAATTGTTATAATAACCGATAAACTTCAAATTCTGAATACGTCTCGACTTAGAATAGAATGAATACTTAACTTTAGTTATAGAAGTATTTATCTACACTACTCTTGAGTTTCTTTCTTGAATGCATGTTTCACTTAATTAACATTTCACTAATTTAAGCATTGAGGGATTAGAACTTGAAAAAACAATTACTACTATAGATAATGTTTCTTATTAAATTAAAACCTCAAATATTTTGGAATAATTTCATTTTGCTAATTAATAAGATAGATTACCTTGTCAACTTTAAACTTGTAAAGGAATGCTTCTCCAGGATTAATGGGACATTGAGAGACTGATGCAGTTCCATCTGCCCATGGTGTTCCATTCTACAGTAACAATAACAACAACATTACATCATTACCTCAAAGGCTCCCGTTTATTGCGGGTAAGGAGGGATCGGATGTACGCAACCTGACCCCTATGTTTAAAACATAGAGCGACTGTTTTCGGATGACCCATGATGAGCGTCGAAAGTTGCATTGACTAACTATTACTTCACAATTGAACGAATCGCATAAGAAACAATTATTATACATTTTTATTTTTAAAGAGACTCATTCACTTTTTGTAATAACATTTTTATTCATACCAAACAAATCCTTTATAAAAAAAGTTAAGTATATATGTTAAAATTACTTTATATAAAATTACACATAAAATCGAAAACATCATAAGTAAAATCTCTGACTTCGCCATTTTCACCATCACCAACAACAACAAATTTAGTCACAATTAGAAAGAGTAATTTTTCTTACGGTGAATCAATGAGAAATTTGTGTTATAAAATACAAGTTTTTCACCTAATTAATCAGCTTACTAGGAAAGCGCATGGTGAATTAACTTCACTAAAATACTGCAGAAACTTCCTAATATTTTCAAATATTGGTATTTTTTCTTTCTCGACAATTCAATCAAAATATCTACAGGAATAGCAACTGAACATATTTAGTCAAAAATTTCAATGGCAAATTAGTGGGGTTTTTTTAGTATTGAATTACCTTGTCAAGGCATTTCTGTTGGGAAAAATAAGGAATCAACTAAAAATAAATATGACACAATAATATAAAAAATGGGGAAATCATGATACCAAATATTTAACGTGGTTCACCAGATACTTTTTGGGCTACGTCCACAAATCAACACTTCTATTTTATTTCTTCTACTATTATAAATAGTAGGCACAAGTGTACAATTTCTTCTACTATTACAAATAGTAGGCTCTCAGAGAAAAATATCAAAAATAGTGAACACATTATTTCTTTTAGAAAAAAATATTTCCTAAGCACACCCTCTAATTTTTCTCACAGACTATTTCATTTTATAGTCTATGATATACCTCAAATAAGAAAAATATTTTTTTTCTGTAACTCTCTATATTTTTCTCTTGACCAATCAGATAAGAAAAAAAAACTTTTCTTACGACAACACTTACAGCTCAATTTGCAAGCAAAAATACAATTTGCTTGCATTCTTCCTTGCCCTCTTGTTTGACTAATTGAATGGGTGTGAGACCCTATCAGTTTCACACACTTGCAACAAACAAAACTTTCTAGTATTTTTGTATGAAATATTATTTTTTTCCCTCAATGATTCAATCAAAATACCTATAGAAAATAGTAACTAAACATATTTAGTCGAAAATTTCAATGGCAAATTAGTGGTTTTCTTTAGTACTCACAAGCGAAATCTAACAAAAAAAAATTATAGCGCCTACTACTGAAAACCTTACCCCTATCTCGTGAAGGCGTTTCGCCCACTTGCAACAAACAAAACTTTCTAATATATTTGTGTGAAAATATTATTATTTTTTCTTTTCTCAATGATTCAATCAAAATACCTACAAGAACATTCTCAATGATTCAATCAAAATACCTACAGAAACAACAGCCGAACATATTTAGACGAAAATTTCAATGGCAAATTAGTGGTCACAAGTGAAATCTAAAAATAAAATGCAGCGCCTATTAAAAACCTTAGCCCTACCTTTGAAGGCGTTTTGGCCACGCAAGACCAGAGAAGGAGCTAAGACCACTTAGGCCTTTTACTAATGCCCCCAAGAGAGAAATCTATATAACTTTGGATCTTAGTTAGCAGCAGTTTCCGAAAAGACTAGTAACAACAAACAAAACTTTTTATTAGTTAGGTAATAAAATTAATTTAACCTGTGAAAGTCCATGCCAATGAATGACAACTCCTTCAGTTGGTAGGTTGTTGGTGAGGTGAACAAAAATGTTATCCCCAACAATTGCTCTAATTGTTGGACCAGGAAATTGTCCATTGATAGTCATCACAACACCATCCACACCATCTGGACACCAATGCTTGTACTCCACTACCCATTTATATTCCCTATTTTTGGCTAAAATTGATGACAAAAACAAGAAGTACAAGAACAAGAAGATGCCAAATAATGAAGACATCTTCTTGATTATGAAACTAGTAACAATTAGAAATGGAAAAAGGAGATTGCAAAGGGAGATATATATATATAGACAACCAAGAAGTTGTCTTTTGTAACTTTTTTGTTCTTTGTGTATAGGTATTTGGTGAGTCAAGGGTATATCAAAATTACAGTCAGCACTAGTCACGACGGACTATTAGCTGAATGCGCTTAAATTTTATTTATGAGATTATACTGAATATATTGAATGTGTTGTTGTTGTTGTATGTTAAGGTGTTTGGTCAAAGAGCTGACGTCTTATTGGAAAGGGATGAGGTCCGTGTACACTCCACTCTTTTCAAATTTTCTTATGAGATCACATTTAGTATGTTCTTGAGGTATTTTGGGGTTAAAGCTTTCAAAATTTATTTATTTTAATAGTCATATAATCTTAGGCTTTTAAGTAATTAATGAAGTGTTTCCTTGGTCAAAGATTCTTAAAAAAATAGTTTGGATAATTAAGGTAGTTGACTAATTTTCTCTAAGGGTCATGTTATAATTTGTCATATGACATATGACATATGATATATATATATTTGTAAATGATCAAACATACATTTAAAGTATTTCGATTTTTTGTGTTTATATTTGAATTGTACATGAACTATCATCAAATATTTATTAAAACATACTTAAACTAATATCTAATGGTGCGCATACTGATCCTTAAAAAAAATCATTGTGCGAGGTAACACTATGTTGTCTCGTCTACTCTATTCTAAAAAGCATCATTGTCTTGTTTTCAGGCCTCTATGTCCATCTAGGTTCTCCATTCTCAGAAAGCTTCAACTTTTACTATTTATGCACATACGAATGTAACAAACAAACAGTCACATATTTTTCTCTTTTTTCCCACTTGATATTTGATACTTGTATTGAGGTCCAATTAGATTTAAATTCGCGCATTGCATGTTCTATTTTTAGGAATGACACTCAAATTGAAAAAAGATTTTTTTCTATTTTCTATTCCTAAAAACTCAAATCTAAAATCTTTTTTAAAAGGCGATGAACCCGAACCGCTCCACCACGACCATGTTACATGGTGCATATATTCCTACACGTTATTTATTCGTATAACACTACATAAGAAGAATAAATTCGTTAAACATTAGCATATATGAAGAAATTTTAGGCCATTAATTTGGTATAAAGAAAATATTTCACCACTTTTTTGTTATTTTCGATCTTCAAGTATCATCACAAAATTAATTGTCTTTCACCCCCCACCCCAAAAAAATCAAGAAATTAATTGAAATGTGGATAAGCAAATACATACTAGTTAATTAGCTAACATAGCTATAGTTTGGAATAATTACGATTCATGACTAACATATTTGTATAATTATAGTTTGAGCTTGTACAGTGAATTGTATAGTGAATCGTATCAAATATACAAACACTATGAATTGTATAGTGAATTATACAAATGTTGCATCAATTGTATAGCGAAATATACAAACACTACGAATTGTATAGCGAATTATACAAATATTATGTATGAACTGTATAACAAAATATACAAACGCTATAGAGAAACTTCGAATAGTACAACGAATTCTATAAACTCTATAAAAAAATTGAGGAATTGTATAGTGAAAAATACAAACATTACGAATTGTATAGTGAATAATACAAAAGATGTGTACGAATTGTATACCAAAATATACAAATACTATACTAAAACTACGAATTATATAGCGATTTATACAAACGTTATACAAAAATTGTGAATTATAACAAATTATACAAATGTTATGCAAATTGTATACCAAAAATATATAAATATTGTTATAATTATGAAATATAATTAATTAAACTATAATTATAAAATATAATTAAAATATTTTTGAGTGTCTCTACGCAAGAAATTCCTCTAGTATTAATCATACAAGGCTACACAAAAATGTGTGTATCATACAAAGAAAGTCATACCAAGTTAACTAATTTGTACTTTAATTAGCTTATATTAGTTAGTACTTTATACTTCTTCTGTTCTTTTCAATTGTCATAATTCTTTTTAAAAAAATAAAAAATATAAATATTTTAAGATGTATTTTTTTATCATACTAATATGCCAAAAGTTATAATTTATAATAATTTTTCATATGCTTTTTGAATATAGAAATTTTGTTTTAAAATGTCAAATTAATATAGTTTAATTTAATCTTAAAAATTAGTCAAACTGACTTTCGAAAAATATAATATGATAACTAAAAATAAATAGAGAGTCTTAACTTGAAAAATTACACAATATGACAAACATTCACTATGTAATTATTAAACATAATTATAGTTTAAATCAATAACAATTTGCTAATATTATTTTACTAAAATATTTATTTTAATATGAACCCTACGTTTATCAATTTGCGAGTTCATGATTTAAAATTAAAATTGTGTATTTCATATGAAGCATCAGGAACAAGGATTTGAACTAAATTTATTCAATTTAATGAAAAATCACACCAATTTTTGGATGGAAGTAGCCTAGTTTGACTAATAGATTTTATAAAAATTTCAGTTTGAAATTCATGTAATTAATCTATTTTTTTTTTTTTGGTTAACCCATGATATATAAAATTTCTCGTATATATTCTCTATTATATAAGCGAACAATAACTCAAACATTGCCAAGGCCAAACACATAGATTTGATTATTTTTACATTCTCATTTATATGATTAAATTTAAATTTAAAATATGATACTCTATTTGTTTCAATTTGTTCGTCCTTTTTTTAGTTCATCTTAAAGAAAATGTCTCTTGCTCTTTTTTTTTTTTGATAATTTTAAAATTTAACTTTTTACATGTCATGTTACCGCAAGATCTTTCGAAATGTACATTGACCCTACTAACTCCATGTCAAAGCACCGTGTAGCTAGAAACACCAACACGTGGAATGATCAACAAAAACAACATATCCAGTGCAATCCCACAAGTGAAGTCTAGGGAGGAACGCAGACCTTACCACTACCTCATACTAATAGAGAGACTGTTTCTGAAAGACCCTCATCTCAAAGATTAACAACAACAACATAGCCAGTGAAATCCCACAAGTAGGGTTTAAAGAGAGTAAAATGTACACAGACGTTACCACTACCACATAGAGAAAGCGACGTTTGCAAAAAACCCTCAACCAGATGGAGTGATCAAAGACCACAAATCTGTAATCACTACCTACTCATTCAAAGATTAACCTTTTCAAATCTCATAGGAGAGGGTTTTGTGATGAGGTTCTCAGAAACAACCTCTCTATTTCTATGAAGTAGCGGTAAGATCTGCGTACAATCTACCTCTCCAGACTCCACTTGTGAGATTTCACTGGGTATGTCGTTGTTGTTAAATCTCATAGGGGAGGGGGGAGCATGAATATTAAGATTGACATTTGAAATGTTATAATTTGGGTAATTAACATATGAAGCCAATCTCATGAATATTTCATCACTAACAATAATCTAAAAGTACAAACAAAAAAGTTCTTTCCTAACCAACAATATCTGCAGTTGGAAGGGTCATATATCCTACTGTAAGTCTTCTTAAAGCCTCTCACTCTACTTTCTTGCTCTCCTTGGCGGCGACTTCTTCACTGCTCTCTGTTTTCGACTCATCGAACTCCAACAACTGCTCAACCATAAAATCAAGAATACAGTTCAGCTTGGATGGAAAAAGCAATGTTTCAAAGGTTTAGAAAAGCCCCATCTAGTGTTGCTCTCATAAGGAGGAAAAAATCAAACAAGATTAGCGATTATTCTTCCCTCGAGGCACATAATTTGATTATAGTAGTCAGGGTTCAAATCCTAGAGGAAGTAAAAAGCGCTAGATGATTTCTTCTCATCTGTCCGGGAAAAATTATTCGGTACATGTTCTGGTGGGAAATAGCAGGTACACGACAGAATCCCTACTACTTTCTTTTTAAACCAAACTAGTAGTGGATTTTCCTTTCCCTAGTTCCAAACAACACATGAAGAATGCTTTTCTCTTATCTACTCTTCAATGATGTCAATGAACGACAAGACATGTGTGGCCTAAAATGATCGACTATTGCTTTTCTTGCCGAAGCACCAAGGACTGAATCCTAATATATGTAATCCCCTGAGCATACACCACAATTTCGAGTGAAGAGAGAACAAACATTCAAGGTCTATTAAAAACAGTAATGGAATGAGGAAATTATAGATCAGTAAAAGAGAAATTCACCGGCTTCACATCCCCATTCCAAATGCAGTGCACGGCTAAACATCCAATTAGAGATGGAACAATATACAAAAGCGCGGGCTGGAACAAAAGGAGTGAAACAAAGTGCAAAGTTAGAGAATATCTATAAGGGCGCCGTAGTCTTGCTACAGGAATAAAACAAACAAGCTTTTCTGAGAACCAACCTGTGCAGCTTGAAACCAGTTCATAACAATAATGGTTGAAACCACACCAACTGCGTATCCCAAAAATGCGCTTTTAAAGTATTGAGGCTCCTTCCCTCTGGAGACATCAAACCGGAGTGCCAATGCCACAAAAATGCCTGAATAACAGGATAATTACTAGTTTGTGACAAAAACTAAAATAATGACAGGTAAGAAACGGAGCAAGTTCACCGGTGGAAAAAGTCCATTGCAAATTCATAAATTGCCTTTTGTAGACAGGTCACTTAAAAGCAACGTGTCTTTATGGTAAGAAGGATGTTATACCAGGAATTACAATATCCCCGAGACCAAGCATTGAAAAAGGACGCTTCAAATCCGCTGTGGGGAACAAAAGCTGCAAAAAGGAAACAAAAAGCAAATTCTAATTCCATACAGTAAAAACGACAGAAAAGGTCAGACTTGACAAATTGGAAGATATGCTATATGAAAAATAATCATTATACGCACCTTGATGGGAGCATCAAAAGACTTAGCAACACTGACCATCACTGGGGTAAAAAAGACCCAGAATATGTCATATACAAAAAGTCCAGCCTGCAGTAAAAGAACATAGGGTTCATTCAGCACAAAGACGGTAATTTAATATAGAGAAAGTGCCAGAAACGATGTCACACACAAAAAACCTCAACAAACTCTTCTTAATTCTTGTCCAACTATGTATTATACACTTGAAAAAGGATGTATTTATGCAATCCACACTTGGGAGTCCCACTTCAACTATTAAGTTGTGCTGTTTGAGTGCAGTAGGAATAAACGAATGACACCTCTGCCAAAATAAGTATAAACAACAACAACATACCCAGTGGAATCCCACAAGTGGGGTCTGGGGAGGTAAAATGTACGCAAGCCTTACCACTACCTCAAAGGTAGAAAGGTTGTTTCCTGGGAATCCTCGTCTCAAAAAAGTATCACCTTAGGAATTCAAGAAAAAGAATTGTATTTTTTTCCAACAATACCCTTATGCTATCTTCTTAAAGTGTCAAAATCTCAAAAAACATTTATTAAATAGGGGTAGTTGAGTAAACTACGCATTCTATTTATTAATTTCTTAATGGACGTGATATTGGCTAAAGTGACACTTATTTTGGGACGGGGGGAGTACACATTAAAGTAAGACCTCTCTCTTACCAATAGTATGGCACCAGTCTTAAATGATCCAAGTGAAAGCATTTCAATCCCCTGCAAGTTAAAACGGCAAAACAAAGTCCTCCATTCAATACTTCAGTTATACAAGGAAAGTAGTGGCATGGCCACCTTGAACTTTTGTACAGATGAGAAATTTCTATCTATAAACTGGAAGACATCAAAATTTAGTGGAGAAAGTAAGCCAGGATGTGCCATTGTGGATTCAAATGGTATAATCTATGTAGACTTATGGGCTATGAGCTTCTTCAAAGGATATCAAACACGTTTTTTGGAAATAAAGGATTCATAGAAGGTGAACTGTAGTAATGCACGTTGAACTACCAATCTATATGACACATCTAGAAGTAAAGATCAACAGGAGTGGGCTAAAATTAGTTGGATATCGATGCTTAACAAACATCAAAAGGAGAGAGAGACACACATTCATATCACAAACCTGATCCTAGAGAAATGAATGATACTAGCATATTTTTCTGTCAGAACAAATGACAAATACTAAGAAGTAGAATTTGTTTTCAATAAATAAGAATACCAAGAAAATCTTTTTTTTTAACTGTGACGTCTGTCCCAACTTGCGTGCACCTTGCTGCCAACTCCTACCAGCGAAAGAAATCACTTAGTGTTTTTGTGTTTGTTAGAATTTAACCTGAGATCTCATAGGTCTCACCCACTTCATTGACCACTAGACCACACCGTTGGGTGCTAACTCAAAGAAAATCTTATGCATAAAATGAAGCCAGATCAATGAAAAATCACTATTTCAACTTCAAGTAATCCATCCAATATCTACAGTTCATCAGACACACAATAGTAACGGAACTGGCTACAACACTGTGACAAGCTTTTGTTCATAGAAATAAACATTCAATTCAGTGTTCAACCATCAGAAGGAGACAAGACGATGTGAGACGGTTGTTTCAGGATTTCAAAGCAACAGATAAAGTAACTGTGCTAGTTGTGCAGACAAACCTGAATAGAAAATGCAAGGCCCAATACATTGTTAGCTAGCCAATGCTTCTGCTTCGCATACCATACACAGAACATAGTTCCAGGAATTGCAGCAACAATATGGGACCTTGTGAACTCAAACTCCAAAGCTGAGAAATAAACAAATAAACATCATCTCCAGAGAAAAGAAAAGACAGAAAACCAACAAATTCCAGTCAAAGACGTGAAGATGTACCACCCAGTGTTATATGATATGGAGGGAAAATGCCATTAATTAATGATTGAGATGCTACCAATGAAATTATATTACTTCATTTTTAAAAAAGGGGAAAAAAAGGGTGGTCCATACAGCGGAAATATGGGAAGTGCCATATTATGAGATCTTCATTCCACTTTTTTGGCAAGAATCGTTTGATAGCAGGTAACAGTGTTGCACTGCAAAGCCCCAAAGGAAGGGATGATATAAATACATATAACGAAACTACTTCTTAGAAAATTGCATAAGAATATATTAAGCATAGTAGAATGATCCATACGGAAAGAACATACGAAAAAGCAGCAATGCCAAGTACAAAAAAGTAGCACGTCAATACAGCATTAACCAGGTCTTTCGAGAGGAACTTAAAAAGCAAGAACAATGACAAGAGCATTGCACTTCCAACCAAGGGGAATCTCATTGCATGTTCTTTAGACATTGTCTCCTACAAAGTAGAAAAGAAAAAGTTTAACAAACATAAAAACAGATAAACAAATAAAAGGAAGACTGCAACTTAAGAGCCGGCCGGGAATATACCGAAGGTGGAGTTGGCTTAACCGAACGGTAGCAACCCACATAAACAGTGAGGCAAGCCGTTAGCACAACATTTACATTTGGGTCCACATTCACAACCAGTGGGGCCAAACTCAAACCTGAAATTCACAATCAAAAAGCAATAGTTCTCAATGTAATTCAAAAACATGAAATCTAGAAAGAGATTTGGAATAACCAGCAGCCTTTTCTCCTTTGCACATACCATACACAACCAGTCATTAATGGCGGAATTGAAGAAAGAAGCAGTCATTAATGGTGGAATTGAAGAAAGAAGAAGCAATCATCAATGATCGAATT
Organism: Solanum ossicruentum; assembly: GCA_025774065.1. Taxonomy (NCBI): domain Eukaryota; kingdom Viridiplantae; phylum Streptophyta; class Magnoliopsida; order Solanales; family Solanaceae; genus Solanum; species Solanum ossicruentum. The sequence goes on along the minus strand of JAOTQR010000001.1, from coordinate 2,959,017 downwards.
GAAAGGAAGAAAAAGAAGAAGCAGCAGCCATTAATGGCTAAATTGAAATGAAAAAGAACATAGTTGGTCAATTTTGGTAATTTTTTGAAAATTGGGCTAATTTTAAGGTAATGCAAAAAGCCGAGTGGCCACCTGGTGTAGTTGCCCATTCACCAATGTACACCCACAAAGTTAGACCTACTAAAATACAGGAAGCTAGGTAATGAGCAGACATCCAACAGACAACAAAATAAGAGGAAACTTTTGATTAGCCATCACAACACTACATCAGCATATACTCTTAACTGACTTGATGATAGTACCTAGTTAAGATTATCTGGCTATCAGCTAATCCTCCAATTCCAGCAGCTCAAAACTAACAAGGAAAGTGGATTGCAGAGAAAACCAAAAAACAAGAATCCACAAAGGATTGTGATATTTGAAGGAAATGACCAGCTAGGGGAGGGTGCTAAACACCAGCATATCAATCTATCAATCAACTAGGCTTCATTCCCAACCTAATCGGGATCAGTGAGGGTCAAATGCCACTTAGCCTAGTAAAGTACATTTTGCTGGACATGTATTGAAGTTCAAGAGTAACAACGAAGGCCCATAGACCCCTTGAGACAACCCCAATGCCTACTTCATAAGCATAAATACATAAAATGATGCTAGTAGATTGTGGGCCCAAATCATTACACCATTTGATCGAGCATTGTATTAAAATCATCAAGCTTAAGAATTTCCAGAGGATTGATCGATCTCCTACGATGAGCAACGAAATATTATCGCAGTTATAGAATAGGATATTTGGTCTTAACTTTGACAAGCTTAAGTCATAAAAGTAAAGCATTGGAATAGAGGAACTGTTCTGTTTTACAACACATCTAAAGTGAGAAAAATATAATACTAGCAATAAACTCACGAGTTCTAAAGATTTATCAGAATTCCTTCATTTCCAAGTAATAAATGAAACTCACTATACTATACATTACCAAAAGAAACATTCACCAATCGAACAACACGAGATAAAATCATAGTACTATGTAATTCCCTACCAGAAGCAACACGCAAGAACCAAATCGAAAAGTGAAACCAAACCTGCTAAAGCAACATTTGCTAATCGTTCGCTATTCATCATCCTCACAGACAACTAACTCAGAAACACTCTCTGTTTCCGCCCCACAGTATAACAGAGATAAGCTACAACAAGCCAGAAAAATTAAGTATTAGTAACAATAATCAACATTTACATCTTTTCAGATCCTAAAACATTAATGTAAAGGGATAAAGATTCAATCTTTAGCAATATTTCTCACCAAATCTTGTCAAGATTAGTCTCTCTGGACATTTCAACAAAAACCCAATTCTTGGAAATGAACAAATTTGAACCTTTATACAAGGAAAAACAACCCCAATTCTCTAAATCTAATGAATTTACCTCTAACATACAGGAACCCCAATTAGTTGAAAATTTCAAAAAAAAACAAAATTCTTAACAAAAACCCAATCTTTGAAAAAAAAACAAAGAACCCCAATCAAAACATAAAGTCAAAACACATATATCATAAGGTGTTTAATTCATTTTTACCTTACAAAGCTGATCTCCAAGTACACAGATCAAGAAAGATTTTTTCAACAAGATAGAATTTTTGTAACGTTTTTTGGATTTTTCCTTTGATTTATATATAGATTTTTAAAAAAAGGGAAAAAAATTAAAATAGGGTTTTAAGGTTTGGGTCAAAATAGAGTCATCAATCGGTTACCTATTGGAAGAAGCACATTGAGATGGGTTGTCTTAACCAATTGGAGACTGCCACGTCAACCTCTTGAGAAATTATGCCACTTGGCTCTTCCTAATTCATTGATGAATTTTATGTAGACGCTTCAATTATGAGTTGTTTTTGTCATTGCTATATGGGGTGGAGTGTTGGCCAGTCAAACTCACATATTTCGAAGGTGCAGGTTGCGGAGATTAAGATGTTGAGATGGATGTGTGGACATATTAGGAGTGATAAGATTAGCAATATGACCATTTGGGAGAAGTTAGGGTGTGGCCTTTGTGGTAGACAAGATGAGGGAATCGAGACTGTGATGTTTTGAGCATGTGTAGAGAAGAAGTGTCGACGATCATGTTAGGAGGTACGAGAGGTTGGATTTAGAGTTACGCGGAATGGTAGAGGTAAATCGAAAAAGTATTGGGGTAGATGATTAGACAGGATATGATGCAGTTTTATCTCGACATAACCTTAGATAAAAAGATGAGGCAATTGAGATTAGGGGTGATAAGATTAGGAATGTGATCATTTGGAAGAAGTTAGGGCGTGGCCTTTGTGATAGACAAGATGAGGGAATCAAGACTCTGATGTTTTGAGCATGTGTAGAGAAGAAATGTGATGATCCTGTTAGGAGGTACGATAGGTTGGATTTAGGGATTACGCGGAAGGGTAGAGGTAAACCGAAAAAGTATTGGGATAGGTGATTAGACAGGACATGGTACAACTTTATCTCGACATGAACTTAGATAAAAAGGAGTGGAGATCGAGTATTAGGGTAGAAAATTAATAGGCTAGTAGTGGTAGGATGATATCTGGGCTTAAGATATAGTAGGTTAGTAAGATTAGTCATATTTTTATATATTGTGTTATCCGTTTTATATTTGTTACTTTTATTGTATTTATATATTATCATTTTCTTTCCATTTTAGTCGTGCTTTTTTTATCTTCTACTTTTGGGTTTGATATTTTTAAGACGAGGGTCTTTCGGAAATAAACTCTTTATCTCTATGAAGGGGTGGTAAAGTCTGCATACATTTTACCCTCTTCAGACTCCACTCGTAGAATTTAACTGGATATGTTGTTGTTATTTTTGTTTAATTACGAATTGTTTCAATTAAAAAGATGATAAAGTATTTCAATTAGTGCTTGGATACTTTTAATTTAAACTTTGAAAAACTTTTACGTATATTCTCAAACACACATTCACCTAAGATAAGTTGACTGCTTGAAACATGTCACATCTTTTTATTATATGCATCATCATCAATAAATTATAGAACCTCATATGCAGAGGCAAAGTTGCCCTTGTCCGAAAGGTGTCAAATGACACTCCTTCATCGAAATATTATACTATATATATATGTCAAATTTTAATTTATACATACATACATATATACATATACAAAAAAATGTTGACACTTCATGAGATAAGGTGAAACTGTTAGTGCAACAGTAAAGGGTTGGAAAGCTCTTAGGGGCAAGTCAGGTGTTTAAACCTGGCTCAAGGTTTTTTTAATTCAACATATTTTTTTACTTTTTTCTATGCTTATTATTTTATATTTTGATATTCTTAATATAAATTTTAACTCCATCATTGTTCATATATGTTTCGATAGAGGATGACATGTATAATTAAATAAGATAATATATGTTACATGATTAACTTAAAATAAGGGTAACATTATTTTCTAAGCTTTGAATTGAAAATGTCTGATAAAAACATTTCTTGTATGTTCAGCTATTCAAATTTAAGAACTAATTTTAATTCCTACAATCTATACAAACCTTTCAGGATTTATGTTCTCAAGTCTTCGAGTCATCCCAACTTGAAGACAGTGCTCCTACTCCAATTTATAATATATGTCATTATATCATGGTGTACTCTTGAAGTCAATCTCGAAACGCAACTTGCTTACTTGAGACTGCCTTTGCTATTTTGAAAATGCACAATCTTCAAAATTGGATGATCTCCTATTTATACAGCTTCTTCACAAAATTCTATTTCACGTAAGACTCCTCTTAAATTCGAATTTTTCACTTCTTCTAGATTGATATCCAAACACTAACTCTCACAATATTAATTATTGGAAAAACTACTGAAAATAGAACAAATTATAAATTGTTTACTCGAATTGGACCTAACTCAAACTATTTATCCTTAATGAACTTATAAACCAAACTATTTATTCTTTAATTTTACCCACTATTTTTTTATCCCACTCGTGACGTCAACATCATTACTATGAATTGATCTTCTGGGATACCCCGTCCGTTAGTATATTGATACCATAGTATCATATACTCCACTGGGATCATATAAGATTGAGCTATTTTTTAAAAACTAAATAAGGAATATAATAATTAAGAGAAAATTATTAAACTAACAATCTTACTCATTAAATCTTAAATTAGTAGAAAATATATTTTTTATGATACCCCATTGGTATATTGATATTATATAGGATTGAGCTTAATCCTCTTTGATATCCCAGCCATATATTGATACTCTATCGGCATCCTTTGGGATATTCATCGATATATATATCCTATTGGAATCTTATGTGATATTCTGTTAGTAATATGATACTTTATTGGTATTTTTTGTGATACTTCATTGATATTAACTTATTGCTATCATATAGAGTGGGTGTCGGTATAGGCTCGCTAAAGTTAGAGAAAGGGAAGCTCGCGACTTGGACCAGGTGAAGTGCATCAAGGATGACGAGGGCGAGGTGTTAGTGGATGACACTTCCATTAAATTAAGGTGGCAAGCTTACTTCCATAACCTCTTAAATGAAAAAGGAGATAGGGATATTGAGCTGGGTGAGTTGGCAAGCTCCGAAAACCATCGTGATTTTGGGTA
>JAOTQR010000001.1:2918475-2954297 GCA_025774065.1 Solanum ossicruentum | reverse complement strand
AAGAAGTACTGGGGGGAGGTGATTAGACAAGATCTGACAGAACTTGATCTTACTGAGGACATGGCCTTAGATAGAAAAAAGTGAAGGTTGTGAATTAGAGTAACATACTAATGGTATGGCTAGGGGTTTTTGCCATGTATTCGCATTACCTGTTATATTATGTGTTAGTTTATCTTATTTATATATTGTTATTCTTAGTCGTCATTTTTCTGTTTCCTTCCCCTTTTTGCCATATCTAGTTTGTTCTTATTTACGATTTTTGTGACGAGGGTGTCCAGGAAACAACCTCTCTACTTCTATGGTAGTGGTAAGGTTTGCGTACATTCTACCCTCCCCAAACCCCACTTGTGGGATTATACTGGGTATGTTATTGTTGTTGTTGTTGTATAGAGTGGGTGTCGATATCAGCATGTGAATTCTAAAATAAATCTATACTATTATAAAATAAAAATAAAGGTATGAAAGTAATGAGACATCTAATGGTAAACACTTTCCTTCTTGCGGGACGGGGCGGGTTATGAATGTGATTTTTCCTTGATTATTTTATGGTATATTTATGTGAACTAATTGTGTCTCTTGAATTAATCACACATGACTTTTTATTTGTACAATCCTAGTAAATATAGAAGTCTCTTGAAACGATTTCTCATGAACCAACTACGATCACATGGTTCAAAACTTTTCACCATTCATCAAAATTCTGTTAAACTTAATATATTCTTATCCGAAAGTATAATTTAACGACCAATGGCATAAATTGAACACTATGAAATCTCAAATTTAATTCCGAGCAAAAATAAAGATTTTTTTCTCTATTTGTTCTACTTTTGATAGACAAAATTATCTAAGAAGAGGTGACAACTTACACGTATCCATCCACAGAAGATAGCCCCAATATCATATGTATAATTTTTTTAAAAAAATTTCAAAAACGGCACGAAGATGCCTAATACCTAATATATTCTCGTGATACTCCTTCAGTATATTGATATTCTATCGGTATCATATAATTTTGAGCTCTTTTTTTTAATAAATAAAATAATTAAGAAAAAATTATTAAAGTCACAAATTTATATATTAAATTCTAAATTAGTAGAAATATATTCTTTGTCATACTTTGTCCATATATTGATACCATATCAATATTATAACGGCCCAAACTTAATTCTTTGTGATGCCCTATCGATATATGTATACTTTATTAATATATCATACAAGGTGAAAACTGACGTCAATATGATGTCAACGCGTGAATTTTAACAGTAGGAGCATATTTGTAAGAGAGTATATAAACATAAAATAGTTTGCTTTAAATGTATATAAACTTAATTTTTCATATTATTTAGTCTTCGTGGACAAAATTACCCTTCATCTTTTAAGGCGGTATGACCTAAGGGGGTGGGGTTGGGGCACCCTCTATATATATATAAAGAAGATTCCTATATGAAGATCCCTAAATCCCTATCATCTTAATTCCCCTGTTTGGAATAAGGCATAATTCTCCAGAATCTCTCTTTTTTTTCTTCTTCTTTGTACAATTTTATCATCTCCCCCAAGGTCTGTACATATATATAGCAATTTATATCTGAAATTAGTTAGTGTACTACACATCTCTTCTTCTTTTTTGTTTTCCCCTTTTCGAAAATCCTATCTTTAGGCCATGTCTACAGTTGTTGAGCTTGAGATTGAGGATCAGAAAATCGTGAACAACATTCAAGATTTATCCATTCAAGAACAGGTAACAATGGGTTTTTTTTCTTTTTTTCGATTTTTTGTTTCATTTGAGTTTCCCCAAGTGCGTGAAGAAGTTTCAGTTTCATTGAAAATGTTATATGTTTGAAGTTGTATTTTCTTGTTTAGGGTTTTACAGAGGCTCAATTGATTTGGGTGTTAGCTGGACTTGATTTTAGAGGGGAATTCAAGATTTTAGGTTTATGTGTTTTGAAACCCTAGCTTTTTTTTGTGTGTGTGCTTAATGGGTTGATGATACATTATTTATAGATATAAACCCTAGTGATCTGACCCTTGCCCGGATCCAGTGCATAATGGGAGCTAATTGCACCGGGTTGCGCGTTTCGATGCAGTTTCGATGAACTAGTAACTTTTATTGTGTCTCTGCCCTTATTGATCTTGTCTTGTGAATTATGGATGACTAGGTTGGAATTGGATTATTGGAAGTTTGATTAGAAGTTCAATCAATATCGTTAAGTTTCAGCTGAACACATTTTGTTTCAATACTCAATAATTTGTCTTTTGATACTAATCAGGGGTTCTTTATTGCTAGAGATCTTTCTGCATTTTCCTATTTGATAACTTTGGTGTTTGGTCTAGCTTGCATGCACCTTGACTAGTTCACGGGTAACTGCAATAAGTGCCAGATAACTCTGTCCATCGAGTATGGGACAAATGAGTTATCTGGTGTTTTTGTCTCTGCTCGGATTTGACCTCTAGGCCACATCCTTGGGTAGAATTTCTAGTGACGTGGAAATTTGTGAACAATGGTCAATTGGAAGCATTTGGAATTTGGATATAGCAGTTAGTTAAAGATTCTTGATGTAATTATCATTTGACACCCTTTGAAATAGATTTCATGGTTAGTTATAATGAGAGTTAAGTATCTTAATCTTATAAGATACTTGAAGTCCATTAATACCGATTATTTTTCTTCCTGTTTCCATCTTGGCATGTGAATATAGTGTGTTGTGTTGCTTGTCAAGCATTTGATGAATAGAATATAATCTTTATATTCTACAGGCCTACTGCTATGTTATTTGATTAGATGATACAGGTTAAGCTGATTGATGTGGATTTTGATTTTGCAGACTAAAATGAAGAGCATTTCTGAGGAAAGGCACCAAGTTGATTGTGAGAACAATCATCATGGTGTCTGTGCCATATGTTTGAATAAGATAGTGCTTCAAGAAACTGCTCTTGTAAAAGGTTGCGAGCATGCCTACTGGTATGCATATAGAACCAATCTCCATCCGGTTACTGCCATTTTGATCATCATTCACTGATAGAATTGTATCCAATATACTGTTTTGGATAATCTTGATCACTTAAAGTTTGTTCTGAGCTAGTTATTCTACGTCTGTTAGTTATCTACTGCCATATGATCACCATGCTGCTGATAGGATTTATCCAGTTTATTGTTAAGGTGAACAAATTGCTTACATTTGGTTTGCATCGAACTATCAAGAAAGATAGCTTCTTGTATTGTTATTATTAGGTTTATCGAAAAGACAGTAAATTGATGTCAAAATGAACAAATGAACTTTAAAGTAAAGAAACCTGCATGCCAGATATATTGATTCCCTCAGCAGCACCTGTCCATCAGCAGAGTGAAGAAGGAATAAATTTTGTTGCATTGTTCGGTTTTTTTGCTGCAGGGATACTTTTGCTCTTTTCTGTATTGGGTGAACATAAGAAGGGAAGAAGGGAAATTTACTATATCTCTGCAATCAATAGTATTCTTTCTTCTATGATTCTATGCTCAATCTACTCTACACCCGAAAGAATGTTCTGTTTCAGTAAAGCTGTGTTAATAGCCTTTGTGTTGGTCTTGGAGGATTCGTTTTAGTTATCATTTGTGATTGACTTTTGTGCATCAATTGCATTGATGTGTTTTAGTTTGTTAGGTTTTTATATGATTATGCATTGCTGTTTTCAGCTGGACCAAACCTGTTATCTATACGCTTACTTGAAAAAAGAACAAAGGTTTAAATTGCTAGGCATTTGGTCGAACTTTCATTATGGTCTTCCAGCTTTGTTTTGACTGATGCATATTGCTATAAAATGATTACCTTCTCAGAGGATGCTGTAACGATCTTCTAATGTATACATTTGCCACTACGCTTTCATGGTTCTTGCAAGTCTACTCTTGGTAATAAGGAGAAAGTACCGACAGTAATATATATCTCCTTACTTTGGTGCAGTGTGACATGCATCCTTCGGTGGGCAACCTACAAAAAGGAACCAACATGCCCTCAGTGTAAACATCCATTTGAGTTTCTCCACATCCATCGCGCACTTGATGGAAGGTAACCAATATTTTGGTTCAACTTTCTCTGGTATATGTGATACATGATGATGCTAATAATGTGACATGTGGTATTTTTAATATACATCCTTAGTTGCATTTGCACCAGTTAAGTCTGAAACAATGTGCATAATTCTTCGAGGAGGAAAAAATGTTTTTGTCAATTCTTTTCTTGATCAACCACTTGTTTTCTTAATCTGTTTGTTACGTCGACAGGCTATTTATGCGCTTCTTATTCCCTTCACAAACATAATGATCTAATTAATCATCCGGTTGATTTTTGTAAGAGTCCTAGAGCTGTATTATTGCCTTGGTAAAAACATGGACAGTGAAGTGTGGTTGGTAAATGTTGTCTATTTTCCTTTTTGGGTCAAACCTGGTGCAATTTGGAAAGGGCATGGAAGTGTCATATAAAGAATTACTAGAGAGATCCTCATCACCACTTGGTTTTACCGCGAATTCCCTATTTTGAATACACAAGCTGACTTATAAAGATTCTGACCATTGTTGGTGTTACTAAGTTCCTAGAGATGCACCTTCTCAGAAAAAAAAGAAGAAGGTTCCTAGAGATGCATCCAATTGACCACCGAATATGTAATTTGAAGTCACCTAAATAGGTAATTCTTAATACATTCCTTCCAATGGTTCTCCTGGTCGAAGAGAGATCTATGTTGTCCTTGGAAGAATATGGTTTGTTAGTCAAAAGCATGTTATTGGGTTGTATTGTGGAGCAAAATCTTGTCTGACGTCGTTTCCTTCTTGTTTATTTCCTGTAATTTTGTTTTTGAACATCCCTGTTGTTGTGGTTGGTTATTTAATCCGAAGAAATGACACATTGTTTCAACAGCATCCAGGACTACATGTTCGAGGAGAGTGTCTGCCTTCTCCTGAGAGCATCATGGTTCAAACCCTTGAATGTGGAGGAAAAACAAGAAGTTGATGATGACATGGATCACTTCTATGCATATGAGGATGACGATGAAGAGCTAGAAGACTTCCATTTTACAAGTTCACCAAGTCTCCGCATAGGCAACAGGAGATGGGGCGATAATGGTTATGTCAGGGCAGGAAGGCAAGAAGCAAGACCTGCTCATCGCCCGAACTCCCAGGACTCAGCTGCTGGCCCATCACGCCAGACTAAGAAGAAAGAGGCTGCTGTTCCTAAAGCAACTGTTGGCCGGCGTGCAAAGAGGGCACTCAAGCGCGAAGCTGCTGATAAGGCAGCTGCTGAAAAGCACCAGCAGCATCTGCTGAGGTTGGGTCGGATATGAGTTGCCTCCATCACTGACGTTAAAGATCATGACATAATGAATCACCCCTGTACAGTATCTAGTTCCTTTCGTTTCGTTTGTAGAATAATGCCCACAGTTTAGATGCTGCATTTACCTAAATGGTTGAAACCATTTCATGCCTGTTATATGTCTCAGAGAAATTTATGACAATGGGGAAGCACGACTCTTATTTCCGCCATTATATGTACATTGTTAGGTAAATACAGGAATTATCAGCTTTTTGTCGAAATTATTAGGTGTTCACTTCTTCTATATAAATTATTGTCAAACAGTTATCGAGATATACTTCAACTATCGTTGTTCACTTTTTTCCTACTTATCAATCGTCGTTCAGATAGAAAAAGTGAGCAATTGATAATTGTGACGTGTTTCCGTTGATAGTTAAAATATGAAACTCAAAACACACAAGAATGCTTCAGATATGTTTTTGACTTGAGATCTTAGTTAAAACTATGAATTATACTCAGGTGAAAATGTACCCAGTTGACTGGTTCAATAGCAATAGTTCTATGTACACACTTTTTTTATTTGAAGTCCCAAATATCAGCACAATACTGTTCTCTATGAAAGTCTGATGTCTTTCTAAGTAATAGAGGTGAAGATACTTGTAAAACTTTTACGGGTTATTTTATCAAGCATTTGAAAAACAAGGGAATATTAGCATTTCAAAATGATAAAAGGCTAGAACACGGTGATTCCATCTTAGAAGAACTCTTGAAACCTATCGAAGAGTCTCTTAAGTTGCACTCATAGTTTTCTCAAAGAATTATGCTACATCAAGGTGGTGTTTGAATGAATTAGTAAAGATCATGGAATGCAACAAGGATGGAAATGGACAAATAGTCATACTGATCTTCAAGAAAATGGACAAATAATCATACCGATTTTCTGTGACATGGATCTCCATCTTTGATAACTTTGGGTAGGAACTTAAACTTGTATAAAATTGAACAAGCAGACATACACATCCTACGTGGCATATACAAATTAGTTCGAGTGTATCTCACGCGAATTGCCACATATAACGCGTGTGTTTACCAGTAGTATTTTACCCAATACATCATCAATTTATATTCAGTTTTAGCACTTCAATTCAGACATGTGATGCTTATTTATAAAACCAGCTCCCTTTTCGTGCTTAAAAGCTACTTACATCCTAAGGTGTGTAGACTCTCTACTTTTGATGCTGTATCCGTATTGGATTCTCCAAAAATGCAATACTTTTGGAGAATCCGATACGCCTCCATCAACATTTTTGAAGAGTCCGAGCAACATGACTCATATTGGTATCTAAGGTACTGATTACTTGTAGCCATCATTAAAAACTACCAGATAACTACATTAATCAAAAAATAAGGATAAAAATTCAAGTACCTTATGTATCACTCTCAACTTCATGTATAAATCTTTGATAGAGAGATCCTTCATGTTTTGAATCTACATCAGGTCATTTCCAGCTTTCTCCAGAATGGCATTTTGACTTTCGTTAAATTGAGGGAAAATAACGATGAACCAACAGAACATCACGTTGGGGTAAGGAGCAGTAGATATGACAATGATGCACATCATGACTCCGCGACCAATGAATCCAGTCACTCCTCTTCTAAGAAACATTCTAATATTCGTGGGAGAGTCGTTAGTCTCTCCAGAAAACAAATTGCAGATGAATGGCAGATAACTTTGCCAAAACAGGTGGATGAAAGAACTCTTAGTAAGTCGCTTCACATCACAGTGAAAATGGATCAAACATAGACTATTTCCAGTAATCCAATGTAGCTGCAATGCTTGAGCTCAAATAATTTCTATTCTAGCAATATAAGTTTTTATAACTTTACATGGGGAAGAAGAGGTACTTTGAAGACTTGTAATTGTAACAAGAGTGATTATAGTACTTACCATATTTGAGTACCTGATATATTTTGTTTGATTACATAGATCTTAAGGGTGCAAATTTGTAGATGATAATCTTGTAGTGAGTGAAGGTCTCATTTGTACAATATGTTCTTCATCAACACCAATTTTCTTGGCAGCTAATCCAGCTTCAAAGAAGCGTTTAACGGCGTCTTCCATGTAAGCTTTCCCTTGTCTTACAGTCATGCCTTTGCCTATCTTTTCTGGATAGCTTGTTAGGAGATGATCTCCTTTTAAAACCGCGGCAAGTTGAACTAGCTCTTGCTGGAATTCACTTATGTTTGCATCTTCATTTGCTTCTCCCTTTCTGATCTTTGTTGGAGTTGGAAGTTTTTCTGTAGAAAATTTTCAAAGTAAGTACATAATGTTTGAGGAACAAACAAGAGAGAAAAGAAGATACACAATCTATAATACTTTCTCTGTTCTAATCAGTGGCGGAACTAGGAATTTCACTAAGGGTGTGCTAATTTTCTTCTCAGTTGTTCTATGAACGTCTATTCCCTTTTTTTCCCATATATGTTTATGGGGCTCAATTTTTTTAGACTAGGGTTTCCGGAAATAGCCTCTCTATCTCTATAAGGTAGTGGTAAGATCTGCGTACATTTTACCCTCCCAGACCACGCTTGTGGGATTCTACTGGTATGTTATTATAGTTGTTCTATGAATGTGTGACATTAAATATATAACTTCTATCTACCATAAAATTTTCCGGTGAAGGGTGTACACTGGATCACCCTTCTCCTAAGGTGGCTCCGCCCCTGGTTCCAATGTATGCTACAATTAGGTTGTGTATACTCATACTAAATATGCATGTATGGAGTAATACATACATATAATATACATGAAATATACATGTATACCTATCCATAACTGCTGTGTATATCATGTATATTTCGGCCATTTTTCATACATATTTTGTATACTAGTTGGTCGAACTATATGTATATTGATAAGTACAACACATCAACAACATACCCAGTGTGATCCCACAAGTAGGGTTCGGGGAGAGTATCATACAGAGCTCAAAACTACCTCATAGAGATAAAGGGTATATGTATATTGATAAGCATCTCGATAATTTGAATCGACATGGAGATTAAGAAAAAATATTTTTTTTTTCTGAAATTTGTAGGATGACTAACCAGGGCAATCTGTTCTGGGCTCCTTTCTAATTTGTAGAATCTGTTCAAAAGTGCCAGCCCATGCATCTCTTTTAGTAAGAAAAGGTGATGGTAAATCAAAGATCTTCTTCACCGTTGCCGGAATCGATGAATGTTCATATTCCGAAGTCGGAAACGGAGAGCCATTTGGACCATGAACAACTGCAAAACAAAATATTTTCAAATTCGATTTAGTTTTACGTATAATATAAGTTTGACAGTTCATTGTACAAAACATTCTCAACTAATAAAATTGAGTCCGAAAAAGCATTAGTTGTGCTGTTTTTTTTAGGTGTAAATAAGTCAAAGAAATTACTTTTGTGGGGTTTTATGTGTGACATAAGTCAAAAGGAATTGATTGTGTTGGTTTTTATATGTGACATAAGTCAGAGAGAATTTATGTTTCCCTATATCATGCTATATTATATTATGAATTCTCTCACTACATTTCGCTAGGTATAGTAAAGTATCGGAACAATTAATGTTATTATAAAAAAGTTTGATTGTACTAATTCGTAACATAAATACGATATATCCTAAAAGAAAATAAATAAATGATATTTTAACAAATAATATTATTATAAAAATGTTTGATTGTATTAATTCGTAACGCAGATACGATATATTCCAAAAGGAATAAATAAATGATATTTTTAAGTCAAGACATATCATTGCCTTTGAAATGGACATTAAAATAATTTGATTGGACACGAAAAATAAAATAATAATTGGGAGGCAAAACCATCTTTCTTGTGTTTGAAAAGGACAACTTTTTCACACATCTATTTCCTAGAAAATTCACTCATTTGTGTATTTCACATGTTAACATCACAAAGAGAGGTGGGTTGTAGGGGCACATTGATAAACTTTGGATTAATTAGAAGCATTTCACACACTATTAATAAAAGTTTCTTTCCCTCCCATCGTCATATTTACTTATTTATTATATTAAAATAAATATCTAATAATATTTATTTATTTTATAAAAATAAATATAATTTTATATTTAGTTCTTAAGTTATCGTTGCCATTAATTATACTTATTTTCTGTTATATTTTTTAAGACATTGTATATATTATATTCAAAAGATAATTTTATAAAATTATCTCTATCATTTATTGTTTCTTTGTTCCATCTATCAAATTAACAGTGCATAATTATTATTGAACGGAGAGAGAGAATGTTGGAGGGTGCAAAACCATTAATAAAAGGTTGTGAAGTGAGCTATCCAACAAGTGATAGTGTGACTTGTTGACACATAGATAAGCATTCATTTGTTGACAAAATATAAGCATACATATGAAGATATTTCTGATAAATTTTTCTTTTTTACTTTTACTAATACGAATTTAAATTAATTCAATCTTAAAAATCAAATGGGTAGGAGAAAAAGAACTTAATAAAACTATTTAAATGTTTGATTAGATGCAAATGAGAACTAGGGACTTCAATGGTCATATTGCACTTTTTGACTAATTATTTCTTCTTTTAGTGGAAATTAATTCAATATTATAGTCGTGTATTTAGTGCTTATATTTTATTTTGATTTGTGTTGAGGGTTTTGAAAAACAGTCTAACTACTCCTAGAAGTAGCGACAAGATCTGCGTACAATATACCCTCCTCACTTGTGAGATTTCATTGGATATGTTGTTGTATTTTATTTTGATTTGATGATGCAGTGAGATCTAGAAGTCCAAGATTATTAATTAGGTGTTTGTCTATAGATTTCGAATTTATATCCTTTCTTTTTTTGGAATTATGGAGTTAGAGTTAAAGATAAAAATACTTATTATTAGCATAATTTAAATGTTATTTTTATTTTTATAAATTTTGTGTCAAATTAAACATCACATAAATAAATTGAAATGGAGCGTACCTGTTCCCTTTTCAATCCAAGGAGAGATCATAATAGTAGGAACTCGAACACCCAATCTATCAAACTTGAAATCAAACGGGTCGGGTCCTATAATTCCATCTGGGCTAGGGACTCCACTGACAGGTGTAGGAACGTGATCAAAGAACCCACCGTGCTCATCGTAGGTAATAATGAAAAGGGTTTCGTTCCATTGTGGGCTGGACCTTAGGGTTTCGTATACCTCCTTTACGAACATTTGCCCTTGATAAACATCATGCGATGGGTGATCATCGTTAGCCGGTTGTAACTTTGAGTCCATGTATCGCTGCTCCACCACAACATATCCTAGTAATTGAGGCGCTACATTTAGCTTCTCATAAATTTATTGAAATTTTTATTTTTAATATATTTTTTCAAATATTACTTTTTTTTAGCTTGTAAAAAATAACTTTCGCTTTTATTAAACTATCACATAACTAAAAAAAATGATACTTAGAGAAAGATACAAGAAAAACTTTTTAAAACTATGATCAAATATTAACTATTGAAAAAAAAACTTTTCGGATTGATTTATAAACACGAATCATTTTTCATCGAACACACTTTTTTGAAAATATTTTTTCAAAATAAGTTAATCTTAAAACTTATTTCCCCCTCTCTCTCAATTTATATATTATTCTTTTCCCATCATATTAATATAAAATTATAACTTATAATATTCGAATATACAAAATTTTTATTTAAAAATATTAAATTAATTTTATTTAACTTAAAAAATTAATCAAAAATTACCTTTTTCCATTAAAAAAACGAAAAATATAAATATTAACATTTTCAAATTAAAATTTGTATACCTGGTAGCTTTCCTGATTTAGCATCACTTTTGAATGTGAGATCATAAGGATGGAATTTTCCGACGTACTTGAGCTTCCTTAAATTCAGGTAAAACAGAGTCGCCGGAATATTCTGATAATAGATCCCAAAATTTATTCCGGCGTCGTCGAGATTCTCGAAGATCGTTCGCTGCGGGTAACCTTTAGCTAACAGCGACGCGATGTTCGAGGTGGCGCCGTGAGAGGTGGCGGAGTGAACGTAGAGGCGATTCGGTTGAGTCGACGCCGGCACCGACGCGAACCACCGGTCGAACACCGCAAATTCCGATACCAGCGTTTTGTATACTGCTACCTGAACAATAAATAGAAAGTTAGTAGAAAACTAGAGGTAATTTTTTGATAAATATTACTTACCAATTTGTACCTATAATCACTTAAAAAAAATTAATTATACTAACTATAGATTGAGTAGTTATATTTCGTAATTATATATATAATAATATTTATATAATTCTCATAACGTTTATATAATTCGTTGCTCGTTATAGAATTCGTGTACAAAATTTGCATGATTCGCAATGTTTGTATATTTTATTATATAATTTGATTTGTTTATAACTTTTATATAATCGCGAACAAAATTTATATAAATTGAATGAAATAAAATTTAATCTGTATTCACACACAATACTTGTATAAATCGTATGAATTATATGAAATTCAAATTTAACGCGAGTTATAATTAATTCAAATTATAAGTATATTAATTAATTAATTAATATATATTTATTTATTTGCATAATTTTCACATATTATAAGCACAAAAATTTTCAACTATTGTCATTTCACCTGCGATATCACTCAATTTATAAATTTGAGCCTCGAATACGAAATCGGAGAGTATTTTTACCTTAAAGTGAAATTTTCAAATCCAAAAGCGGGTATCGAATACCGAACGAATGATAATAGTAGTGGATACTTACTTACCATATCAGGCTGGAAACCATTCATGACCTGTTCAGGCATATTAGAATCCATAGAAAGAGCTTGTTGAGCAAATCCATTCATCGGTGCTGGGTTTTTCGAACTGTCATTCGATCCAAATATCTGCTCACGTATCGCTTGAAATGAATGCCCTGGATCAGGATCAACGTAATGAGATTGATCTCCGAAGAAAATCCGACGGGATTTCGGATCTCCGGTTGAAATCGGGTTCGATTCTGAACCGTCGACGCCGTTGATTTCTGGATTCAGCTTCTTCATCCAACCTAACATGTGGTCGAACGATCTGTTCTCCATTACGAGAACCACCACCGTCTTTATCGGACTGCTCGCGGCAGCTGTAGCAGCCCAGTTATGGTGGTGGTTGTCGAACAGAATTAGGGAAAGTAACAGTCCGGCGATGAACACCGTCGCCGGCGATTTGGTTGTGTGATTTGTGGATGACATTGTAGCAGTGGTGGTCCGTGAAGGAGAGGGAAAGTTGGAGTTTTATAGCTGGAGAGTTGTGGGCGCGGAGTGGGATTTTGTTGCTTTGTTAGTTGGGAATCAACAAATATCTTTTTTAATGTTATCATTAAAATAGTGTGATCTAGAATAATGTAGTAATATTTTTATTCCTAGTTAAAACTATAATTAATTGAGTCGTATAGATAGGATATGATGCATTTTCAGCTTACTAAGGATATGGAGATTGTGTATCGGGAGAAAAGCATGGTGGGTGACGGAGGATTGGTTTGCTTTACGAGGGTTTAGGTTTTGTTTGATGTTTGTTGTTGTTGTTCGTTGTTGTGTTAATTTAGTTTTTATTGTTGATATCTATTATTATTTGTTGTTAACATTTGTTTCAATTATTGCATCATTTTGTTGTTTTTATTCTTTTTTTTTTGTTGGCTTTATCAGATTTGTTGCTTTTGAGTTGAGGTCCTTCTAACATGGTCTTTCTATATCTGTGAAGTAGTTGGGAAGGTTTGTGTATACTTTACTCTTCCAAATATCACTTTGTGCGATTTCACTGGGTATCTTGTTGTACATAGGTACTATCATAATGTACTTACGGGTCGTTTGGTGTGAGGTATAAGTTATAATAATCCCAAAATAAAATACCGGGATAAAATATAGGACTATTTTATCCCATGTATGGTTGAAGGTATACGGTAATCTTCGAACTATTTATCCCATTATTTTTTTCTTAGCGATGAGATAAGTTATCCCATATATATGATGGGTTAACTTATTACAGGATTAATTATCCCAGCAACCAAACGACCCCTTAGTATAGTCCCATAAAGGTAGGTCTAAAGAGGATAAAATATACACAAATTTTATCTTATTACTTTAAGGTAGAGAAATTATTTTCGATATATACTTAGCTCAAGAAAAAATTAATTTAGAAAAAGATGTAATTGAATCATCTAGAGTGAAAAATTGAACCTTGAGTGTAACTCAATTCAAAAAGTTAGCATCTCACGCTTAAGACTGGACATCTAATGCATGAGCAATTTAATATAATAGTTTAAGATTGAGAGCTCTGCTCTGATATCTCATAAAGAAGGATATTGGGCCTAACTCGGGTCTAAAAACTAATTAATGAAAAAAAATGATCAAAATCATTAAAAAAAATTAAAGAGTGTAACACATCAACAATGAAAAAATTATATGACACGGAGACAATAAAAAAGACAAAATACTAGATAATTTTTTTCATTTATCTTATTTATGATGTACAAAATTACGTGATATATCTTATTGATGAAAAATATCAAATATTTTCGTAAAATTAAACAAGATATATAAAAATTGATCTAAACGTCACTATCAATTAAAAAAAGAGTGAGAGATCAAGGTAGAGGAAAAGATATAATATAATTATCAGCAAAGGATGGGCAGATGCATTTAAATGTAAAATTTTTATTAATTACCTTTCTTGTCAAATTCCAAAAATTATCATAGTTTAATTCAAGTTAAATATTATATTTATTTAATTTGAAATTTGTTTCTTGAGTTAAGAAAACACTTAAAGAAACTAAAAATATTTAAATATAATTGATCTCCAGATAATGTTTGCATTTAAAATTATTTTTCATTTCTATTAGAGTATCTAGTAGATTTTATTGATAATGTCTATGCTAAAGATTTATCTTTAAATCTTTTATCTCAATATTAACCAATAATTCTTAGAGTGCTTGATTCTTGAATCAATGCAAATGCTATATGCAACCTCCAAAATTAAAGATGTGGTCCAACAGATGAGATCGATCCTCCATAAATTAAAAGTCTCCGTTTTGAAATTTTTACTATGAAAAATTCTCGATTCAAAACATTACTCCTCATATAAGTTAAGTAATAATCGAAAAATGTCATACAACAGATGAGAGATTTTGAGTCTTGAATGTACAAAATCTTTAATAAAATATAATTTTTTCTAAAAGAGACTTACGTATATAGCACGAATTTGAAACTCTAATAATATTAGCATGTTATTGAGAAAAGAAAAGACAAATAGGGGAAAACTCACTTGGATCTTTATTGAGTGCACTTGATGTCTTGCCATTGCTTGCATCTCATCAATAAATAGGGAAATAAAGTTTTGCACTTCACTCATATATTTTTGGAAAATAATAAAAATTATTTTTCGAAAGACGAGAGTCTTTCAGAAATAATAATTGTATTTCTATGAGGTAGTGATAAGATATGTATATATTTTAATCTTTCCAGACTCCACTGGGTATATTATTGTTGTTGTTAAGTTATAAAAATAAATTTTTGAATAATATTGTTGAGAAAAATATATTTTTAATATGTTTGATCGAGTTTTTAAGAGGTCAAAAGCGTTTTTTTTTAACGTCAAATAGAGACAAAATTGGGGCAAAGATTATGAGATGTTTTGCATGATCTTCTACTTTCAGAGTCTTAATACTTTTTTTGTGCAAAATATTTATTTTTTTAACAAGATTTACATAGTCATGGACTACACAAAATTTAGAACTTATTATAATTAAAATAGGAAAATATTAAGAAATTGTTGTTAAAAGAAATATTTTTTTTCCTCTCTTTAAATATACTCATGGCATATAACGTATTGGATAGGCTAAGATAGAGAAAACGTATCTATATGAATTATATTTGGATTTATTCGAACTACTTACCCTTTTCTTTTTTAAATTAATAAACAAAAATTTTAATGTAATTGTATTTTTAAAAAATTATATGATGAATAGGTGATGGTGATGACTCGCGGTGATGGTTGTAAAATGTCAATTCAGAATGATATTGGCTAATGGGTGGGTGTGAGTAATAGCTAGTAGTGATGGTCGTATTGGCTATAGAAGTTGATGGTAGTTTGTATTTCGTAGTGGCACTTGATAATCGTGGTGGACGATAGTAATAGTTAATACTTTTAGAGAACAATGATAGTGAATAATGATTTATAACATGATGATTGGTTGTGGTGATCAATGGTTGTTGCGGTAATAGTAATTAGTGATAATAATTGTAAATATTGACCAGCGTTTGCCATAACTAACAATGATTGATAGTAATGATGATTGTGCAGAGGATGGTCAATGATGACACGTAGTTCATCGGACAACAATGATTATAATTGATAATAGTGGATGATGATAATAACAGTAAATGAAGGAAATTCAGAGATTAAATTTGGTAGAAATAATCAAATAAACATCTTAATAATATTAAGATTTTATTATATAGCTTGATCATTCAAACTCACGAAGTGATTGAAACATGAAAAAAAAACTTAACATTTTTAGATCTGAATAAATAAGATTACAATCTTCATTAAATACAAACAAATGAAGTCTTATATCTAGTGATACTAATGAGAATCTCCCACACAATCAATGCAAATTCAACAATATACCCACTATAAAATTCTAAAAGCCAGAGTATAGAAAAGAGAAAATACACACAAACTTTAACCTTACCTTGAGAAATAGAGAAATTATTTCCGATAGACACCATCGGTGCAGTCAATAGAACCATATCATACCTACTATGCTTTTGGTTGTCCCATATTTTTATTTCATCTAGTATTTGATTTGCCTACAAATCCTACTTTTTCAAACCATACACTAGCTCCAAACATCCATTACTAGAAAATGGAGTGGCAAATAATTTACACTTAATGCAAAGTTGATTGAGAATAATGTACAAGTAATGGAGTAGCTTCACGACGATAACAACATACCAGTGGAATTCCATAAGTGGGTCTGGGAAGGGTAAAATATACACAGACCTTATTACTACCTCATAAATATAGAGAGACTGTTTTCGAGAACCCTCGTCTCAAGAATCAAGCCCTATAAGCAGAAAATACTAGACATACATAATGGAGTAACTACACAATTAATTATATCATAATGGAGTTCTAAAGTTCCTATCATTTCCAATGTCATATATACAGCTAGCTTATCTAAGATATTATGGAATAGACTTGCCAGAAATTAATATCTTGTTCTGAATCACAATCTTCACCTTTCAAAAAATGTAGATTGCTGCTGCTTCTGTTTCCATAATGAATAGGTCCGCGCGATTGTTACAATATGCCTACTTCTGTAGCCATATGAAACGGTCTTTCAATGATTTTGCAGGTTCCATGATACCGCCAAGCCATCCAAATCCAAAAGATAACTGCTTAGATTGTAAGGTAACAAGTTGTTGTCGGTAAGGTATCAATATGTTCTTGAGGCCTGCATTGAACACAAATGGAGCGAAATCAGTCATCACCTCGCATTGAGAACAACATAAATACAGAATAATTCTATGAAGTGATTCTTTGCACCTGATATGCACATAGTCTTGTAAAGCAGAGCTACATGAGGATCTCCTCGCGTACTCATGTTTGGCTTCTCCAAGCACTCGAGGAATGCAAGGTCTGCCTTGAGAAGTTCAGCCTGATCATGAGAATCATAGCCCATGTCATGACAATAGCAGCAAAAATCCAACCAATCAATGGGTCTTCTGTCCCAAATTGGTGACCCTCCATCTTTTCCACTTGACCAGTTAGGTCCACAGTAATGGCCATATCGAGGGAAAAATTGAGAAAGAAAAGCTCTAGGACCTGTATGCCATGGAACTTTAGAAACATATGGTCTAAAACGTATGGTTGGGGTCCGAGCTACAGAGTCTACACCTTCACGAGATGGCCTGCGCCTTTTCAGGTTCTTGTTGACAGTTGTTGGCATCTGAATATTACCCTCAGTTCTTTTAGCCCAAGGAACAAATGAAAACACGGTCCATTTCCAAAACTTAGCATCGAACTGAGCATTTTGTTTAGGTGTTTTTATTAGGGTGCTAGTAGATGCAACAGTTGATGCCATATCGTTTGCAGAGTGGGGTTTGAGCCACGGGAAATTACTGAAAAATGAAAAATCCATTTCTAGAAAATGGAAGACACTGCTGATACGCAACTTCAGCCACCAGAACTTGTACAATCAGAGGACCTGTATCCACACAGTGTTGCATTTCAAGTTACAATTTTCAAAGAAAAATGAACCAACATCGTACCCAATGTATTCCCACAATTGGAGTCTCGGGAGGGTACAGTATACACAGACCTTGCCCCTATAACTCGTGTAGATAGAAAGGTTGTTTCCAAAAGACCTCAGCTCAAGTAACATATAACAAGGCAGTTTGAAAAAACACAGTACAGCAGTACAAAAAGAATGAACCCGGTTGCTCATAACCAGCTACAATAACAAACTAGAAGACAATATATTTTCAACCAGTTCATAAAAAAGGGGAGGCTGTTCCTGTTCATATGGAAAAGAAGACCTTGTTTTTCTCTTTCTTCCTTTTCTCTCTTTTGGTTGGAGAGGGAAGATCGTTACTATTTTAGTAATACATTATTTGTCCCCTTCTAGCAGACTAGTATAAGACGAAGGCTCCCAGGAAATAACCTTTCTACCTCTATGAGGTAGCGGTAAGATCTGCGTACATTTCACCCTCCCTAGACCCCACTTGTGGGATTCCACTGGGTATGTTGTTGTTATTTAGCAGAATAGTATAAAGAAGATATTTTGCCATTGCAATGACCAAGGAAATTCGAAAAGTCAATAGGTAACTACTACTGTCTATTTCATCATAGACAATTTATCTATAATGTGTGCATTAAAATCACACCAGCATAGCACTTGCCACAGCACATATACAGTGTAATCCTCACTCTACAGCTCATGCTCAAGTCACAGAATTTGGAGACGGGACAACCAACGTTGCATAGACGATTAAATATACAGGTAAACTAAAAAACCATTTAGCCAAATTATGCATCCAGTAATCCAACTGAATCATTCATCCATTAATACAAAAGCAATTGATTTTTTGCATAAAAAAATTTCAACTAATTATATTTTATGACTGATATGTCAAATAGTAACCTTGAGGCATTCACCGATATACCGAGACAATTCAAACCTGTCCAGTCATAATTAAAAAATTAGTTGCTGGGATCACACAACTTCCAGTAGCTTTGCAGTTGCAATAAAATTCTTGCTACTGAGAGCATAGAGCTGTTCAAGTAAAGAGTATAGCTGAAGTCATGCTTTACCTCTCCTTTAAGACTGACATGGAACTTGTTAAAGAGCAACAAAGGGGTGTTTTTCAACAGCTTCAAGCTCACTACATGTTTTCATTTGACCCCACAAAACAATGTAAAGACAGAGAAGTGATGTGTGGTCATACAAGCTTCATTAAAACTCAATGAAATGGTATGAGGCTATAGAGCAACTTCCGCACAAGTAAGGTTGTTATGTTCATATTTCATACAAGATTCTGGAAACATCTTTTCTTCCCTTCCCTCCAGTTGCACAAAAATAAGCAAGGAGGAATCCTGCACCACATACTCCACCTCCTTTTCCCATGTTCCAGCATAACATCAGTTCCTTCACTTCATGCTTTCACATTCCTTGCCAACTATAGAATTTCTAAACCTTTTTCTTTTAAATCAAAATTATTTTACATTTTCAGATTGCCACCATGAAAAACAATTCCAAAATTTAGAAGCCAATGACATGGCTTACATTTAAACCTATACCTTCTGCAGAATAGAAAATAACTGTTCAGTTTTTTTCGGAAGAAGAGAATGCACAAAATAAGGTCAGAAAATGAGTCCAAGACCGCCTAGTGCATATCAGTCAAAAGGATCCATTGGGGTGCGGGTGGGGGTGGGGGGATTTGGAGGGGGAGCAATAGGCATAATTTGAGTAACCACCACCTTGGAAGTGGATTGCAACTCCCAAAAGATGGAGGTTTTGCTTAAGTCATCGTTTTTTGGTTGAGTTATAGAGAAATGTTAGTCTGTGAAAGTTTTAAACACATGAGACAGATCTCACACATGTTCAAATCACATATTCATGTAGAAAGGATATAATTTTATTATGAAAGTCAATGAAGGATTATTAAACACCTCATCGGTGACACTTATGAATGTTAATGGGGTATTGTAGGGTAAAATCCCCTCTACTTGGCACTTGGTGAATCTCTAAAGTTTGCCTCCCAGAGATTTTTCTGTGATGACAAATAGCTAAAAAGGATTCCCTCGGACAGGACGGTAGGAAGATAGATAGATAGATGAAATATAAAGTGGTCATCCTATAGAATAAATGACAAGGTCAGTAGCAACGAACATGAGATTAAAGCCAATAAATTTTTAAGCCGGAACGTCACAACAAATTTACATTGCCATCAGACTTTCGGAGGCCTTTACATGATCAAATAACTTCTATTTTGAGGTTTACAAAAAAGGGAAGATAAAGACAGTCCTAATTCTAGGACATGGAAAATCTCCAAAGATGCATCTTTTATTTCACATCTTAGTACACCATTCTCCCAGAGGGTGAGGAAACATTATCTCAATAGCTATCCAGACAACTACAATCCCTCAAGAAATCCAATTTTTGCATAGGCTTCTCTTCAAAGACTTCAACATTTCTCACTATATACAAGTCTCTATCATCTAATATTTCTATTATCTAAAATTCTTAAAGAAAAAAAGTTCCTTTTTTCCCATTTCTCTTCTTCTCCAATCAAGAATCACTAAACCCCACATACCAAAATAACATAAAAATTCAATAACATATAAAAACATATGTTAAAGAGAAAAAAGTTCCTTTTTTCCCATTTCTCTTCTTCTCCAATCAAGAATCAGTAAACCCCACATACCAAAACAACATACAAATTCAACAACACAACATATAAAAACATATGTTAAAGAAACAAAGTTCCTTTCTTCCCATTTCTCTTCTTCTCCAATCAAGAATCAGCAAACCCCACATACCAAAATAACATACAAATCCAATAACACAACACATGTAACATAAAAGTTGAATTCAGACACAGAATTTGCAGTGAAACTGAACAGTAAACCATAAAGCAAGAATCTTTACAATATAAGCCCCACATACCAAAATAACATACAAATTCAAGAACACAAACATAGAAACATAGCAGAGAATTTACAGTGAAACTGAACAGTTAACCATAAAGCAAGAATCTTTACAATATAAACCCCCCACCCCCACCCCCCACCCCAAACAAAAATGGATTCAGTAAGGAAAACAAGAAACACTCTACTTGAAAGATTGAGATAGAGATAAAAGCACCTTAAAATCTTCATTAATTAGCAGAAAATTCAGTTCATGTGTGTACCCTCGACAGAGAAAATGAAAGAAAAAATTAAAAGAAAAGGGAAAGGGACTTTTTTTTCTTTGGTTGGAATTTGTTGATCAAAACATGTGACCACCGATGAGATTTTGAAGCTTCTAGCTCGTTTACACTTGTCATTTGGTTCCTTTTTATATTATTTGATCCGTTTCGAAAATAATGATTTAATTTATTGTCTAATTTACGAGATCAAGAGAGTTTTATAAATATATTTCTTTTTTTATATCGTTAATATTAAATAAATACATAAAATAGCAGTTCCTTGATCTCTTGTCAATTTAAATTTTGATTAATATTTTAAAACTATTTTTGGTCATATTGATATAAAAAAAATTGTAATTAATAAAACTTTCTAATAATTTTTTAATATCTAAATTTTTACTTTAAAACATCAAAATTCATTTTATCTAATTTAGTTTTAAAAATTAATCAAATTCACTTTTAAAAAGCGCACGAACAAATGGAGAGAGTAATAGTTAAATTTAGAGTTGAGTTTGGTAAACTATGCTTCTAACTTAAACTTTCTTATGAATATGTCTGAGATTTTATGGCTTATTGAAACAATTACATACATAATTAAAAGAAATGACATATTTTGTGCGAATAACTTAACTACAATATACAAAACAAATTAAAATTTGAAACAACCTTTTTTTTTGGAAAATAGTAATTTTTTCTACCTTAACAAGTTAGTGATATAACCTACTACAATCTATCTTTTTTATTTACTACTAGTGAAATTGCATCTCTTCCTCAGCCAAACTTGGACAGAATAGCAAAGCAAGTATCAGCAGTATAACAAAAAAGTCTTCCTCATCAGCTTTCGAGAGAATCGATGACTACATTAAAGATGCAATACTAATATATCTAAGACTTCTTAATAGTAAATAATCCGAGAACTATGGAACAAAGGATTATCTCAAACGTAGACCGAAGATTATTGTTGAAAAAACATAAATGCGAGTCATTGTTGGTAAAGTTGATTTGATGGAAAGCTCTAAAATAAGATAAAGTGTTGAGATAATTAATAAATACACATTATTGTGGATTCTTTAGTTTTTATTATCTCTAATCTAAAAAGTTATCTTTTATGCTATCCATTTCACTTTTAATCAGAAATCTCGAATTCAAGAAGAAAAAATTCTTGTTAGAGAGCACTACCCCGACGAACAATTGGCAGTAGGAACATATGACACAATCATCTTGAGTTTCAAAGTTCCAAATAACATGACATGCCTTAACAATGACTTAACATCAAATATACATTTTATTATTTTACAGTATGAATTTCAGAATCAATTGGATCACTAACAAGACATAGATAACAACAATACAACCAAAAAGATAGGGCAAATGTGAGAACAATAATGATACGTCGAAGTATACAGTACTTGAGAAACCTATAGGCTATAATACACGAAGGATATACAGACGATGGAGATGGAGAGCGTTGCAGCTTCCGTTTGCAGTTAGTTCCATGGAGGAGATGAAGATTTGTACATTGGTTGATGGGATGTCGATCCATAGTTTAGGTCGAGGTTGTGGAGTTGTTCCATCAGCTGAGAGCGTCTTTCCTTGAAGAAGTCCAGACGTGTTGTTAATTCGACTAGAGTAGAGGATGCAGCTGAAGGGTGTCGCGCATAATCCATCGCCTGCTAAATAGACATAAATCGGACTTGTCATTTATGTAAATGTACTAACTTGATGTTAGAAGAAGTGATCAAAGCAAACCGGAGTCAAAATCAGGCTAACGAGGCACTTAAGTGTGTAAACCAGGGTCCAAATCCGAAAAGAAACAAAAAAACGCTATGTGATTTCTTCCCCACTTTCCTAAGCCTGGGTGAACAGAGTTACTTGATACTTATACTAGTGAGGGGTAGCAAACACCCTATGGAACAGTCAAATCGAGGTGTGCACAAGCTAACTCAAATATCACCTATAGAAAAGATCCAGCTAAATTGTGATGTATATTCTCTACATCGATAGGGTCGTCCACATGCACTGATGTGTAGGAGCCTTCGTATGCCAACTCGTGCGTGAATTTGTGTGAGAACAAAAAGGTGAAGTTTTCACTTGTTACCTCAGTGGCTTTTGAAGTGGAATGCAGGGGGGAAGAATCAACAGCATCGCATTCACCTGCAGACAGACTGGTTGATACTTCAGTACTCTTAGAATCACTTAAGCTCGACTCTCGGAGTTGTTTCCGAGTAGGCTGCCTCATACCAGATGCAGATGTCATTACTTGTCCCTTCATATTCCTCAAATCTGAACCCAGTAATTCCTGCATTATTTCGGAACATTCACCATATAAGAATATTCTATAAACTACAAACATAGAATCAACAAATCAACTTACACCTCATAACCTAGAATCTGGACTGTTTGTGTTTAATTCCTTTATAAATAAAACAAAATCTCGCAACTTCCAGAATAAAAAACATCATAATTTGCATCTAATTCTCTTTTTACGAGTAAATAAATTAGTCAGAAAAACAATCACAAGTTTCTCGATCGTAGAGTTCAGTCATAACAACTGTCATTCTTCAACAAGTACCAAAAAATGTAGTAATATGCAACTTAATAGCTCAAAAATACATCATTGACAGCATGGCTGGAAATGTGCAAAACCAGAGAAGATGCTGTATACTTTTATCACCGAAGCATAATTCGAAAAGAATGTGTGCAAGGCCAAAATTGTTCATACAAAATGCATGACCACCTATATGTTTATACAAACCCAATATATACAGGAGGACAAAATCACCTCATTTCTTTGCCTTCTTTCATGATTACAGAAAGCAAGTGTTGCGTCAAAATCTTGCTGGTAATATTTCCTACAGACAAAATACACTTGATAAGTATAAGGAAAACTCATCGAAATATGAATATTCAAAGAAAAACAGAAGTGCATGCAATGCTCTAACTAGGATCACTTCCTCGTTCTCTTTGAAAAAGGGACAGTGCATCTGTGTACTCTTAATATGAATGCAGTAAAACCCAAAAGAATTAAAAAAGAAAAAAGAAAAATCAGCTGCTAAATGAGTAAGCTTGAATATTTTATGTAGATTAAGAGATAACAATGGAGAGATAAGTGTACACTTCAAAAAAAAACATATGACTACTTGAGTTAATGGCATACCCAACGTGTGTTGAGTAGCTACAAATCAAAGACCCGCAACTTCCACCACTAGATGACATACCATCACTAAAACTTAATTAGACTTGTCAGTAATAAGATAAGCACTTCTCAGCCAATAACTATGATAGCATGACATCAAGTACATCAGCAGTACTCGAGGCAGACAAGTTACTATTGGTATTCAGAATTGAAGCTAATACCAAGTAGCAAGCAATGACACGTTTTCACATAAAGGGGCCATTGGATATTATATATAACACCATGCTTGGTGTCCACACATCGAAAAATAAGTACTTAGTACTGTGTAAGGTATGCACATAAAATTACACTCACAATTGAGAATTATGGTTTGGCCCATTTTGATAACGATCACAAGCATCAGCTAATGAGCCATAATGATGCTGCCGTTGCTGATTAAGCTGATTGTGCAACTCAGCAACCTTCTGCTTCAATCTAGCCACATCTGCTTCCGCAAGGGCTATTTCTTCAAGCTCAGCCCTAGTCTTCATAAAAGTAAAATACCTATTAGAAATAGAGCCAATCAACGGGAAGGAAAATGACAACAGTTACTAGATCATCCCTACAACCTTGGAATCCATAGCACGAGAACCAGACAACTGTCCAGAAGACATGCTCAAACCAACTTCCAGTGCAGCTCTCAAATCTCTCTCAGCTTGTAACTGTTCTTGTAGTCTAGCCACCTTCATAAAAGTAACACATGGTTTAATAATACTACCATAAAAACTGTGAGCTTGTGAATGCAAAACCTTCAGCCTACAAAGTGCAGAACGCATCTTAAAAAGAATTACAAATCATACTGGAGTAGCAAAAACCAGCTATATTTACAATTGTGACCAAAAAACGAAAACTTGGACAAATTAGAGAAGAAACGGATGGTTGGTATGGATAAAACAGATAAGATAAGAGAGAGATCTTTAAAAAGCTATAATTGATATGCACATATAGAAAGGAAAAGAAGAAAAAGGTTATCAACAATCACGCAATGCAATTGAGTTTTGCAGTAGCTACACTATTAAGAGAAACCAATAAGAGAAAATAAATAAATTAGCTTAAATGGACAACACTTCGTGGTCTCATCAGGGATTAATTACTCTCATACATCTTGTTCAAGGGCCAAGCGACGCTCGTGCAAAGCTTGCTTTCGTCTCTCCAGGCTTGCTTGTAGAATTGCATTTCCTCTTGCCTAACACAGGACAAACTCAGAGGACTAAGCAAAGAAGAGAATGAAGTCATGAATTATAAAATAGAACACGAACTGAGATCTATACCTCTTTCGCAATCCTATGGCGCAAGTCATTTTTTGTTATCTCAAGTCTCTGTATAGCAAGCCTGTTGACATGTCAAAAGGCCCATCTTAGAGACTTCGAATGATAAAAGATGAAACAAGGGTGCAAGTAACAATCTACTTTGCCAAAAATTCATTCATAGAGGCCATTTTCTTAAGTTTATAACCCATAAACAAGCTTTGAAACGGGACATTTAGTGTCACTCTAGCTTACCTAAAGCATTGTCTCTTCCAATGTTGAATTACAGAGATTACAAATCAACAGAACAAGAAATATATACTTGACAGGCACAGAGAAATAAATGAGCACTGAGTCAATAAAATATCAAAAGAAATTGTCAGCTAGCAGGATACAAGTATAATATGCATATTTGCAAAAATAGCAGGCGTTGACATCAGATGGCAATGGGACACTAACAAACCAATGCAGCAATTTCCAGATAGCACGATAGAGCAAGTAAAAGATGCATCTTTGCACAAACATTTCATTTAATAAAAGCATTTTAGTCGCATAAAGTCCCCCTACCCCTCCTTTTGTTTCATTAGATTAGAGACCATAAATTTTTGATAGGCAGAATATCAAACCACCCTAAACTTGGCACATTTAATTCAGTGCACAATAAAACTTTGCATTGCCTCACCCCCACTCCGAACTTGAAAATCTATAAGTACCTGCCTTCTACTAGTTTTAAGGACAAAAGACTGGTCTAAATTCAGCTACACCAAGGAAACATCATGTGTACTACTTGACCAATCTACAGCTCCCCACATCACGAAGCTTGTCTTTCTCCCAACTTTGACCAAACACAGGATATACAATTTATTGATAATCAAACCATCTAGACAGAAAAGAATATAAAATCCTTTCATTACCATAGAGACACCCATTCTTAGTTCTTCTGCAGTCAAGCAGTCATGTTTCAATTAAATAAAAGTCTGAAGTAAGTCTCTTAAATACCGGGAGAGAGAAGAAGACTTACTCTTCCTCTCCAGAAGAATCAATTGATTCCGTTGATGGAGTACTTCTACCCTGTGCAGAAGTAACGTCAGAGGATC
Organism: Solanum ossicruentum; assembly: GCA_025774065.1. Taxonomy (NCBI): domain Eukaryota; kingdom Viridiplantae; phylum Streptophyta; class Magnoliopsida; order Solanales; family Solanaceae; genus Solanum; species Solanum ossicruentum. Next base: position 2,928,020 of record JAOTQR010000001.1, on the reverse strand, counting down.
AGATTCTGTATGAGTAAATCATGATACATCTATTGAAGCAAATAAGTTTGCCTATTTATTTTTGTTTTAACAGAGACCGAAGCAGATTTACATATACTCAACGCTATTATCAAATTTTATCTCAATTCTTCATAGATGATGAGGGTACTGAAGTTTCTTCCCACAGATAATAATGTTTATGAACGATAATCCCATCTCAATTAGCAAGCACATTTAGCCGTGGTCACCATTAGTTCCGCAAAAAGTGAATAAAGGTATGCTTACCCCTCCTACATATTCTAATCATCAGCTCTATCAAAATGAAGTCACAGTTCAAACTTTGTATCTAGTGTAGTCTATTCTAAACATGAGAAATTATGTGATTCACATCAATCCTAGCACGAGTACAATGGCATCTGCTATCTGCATGCTTTATGTAACAAAGATCAAGATTCTAATTGCAATCAGGGGAATTAATTCTTTATATTTTGCACCAAGAACATTAAGTATTCATCGGAAAATGAAGTTCACAAATAAATGCTAACACTCACATTGCTTCTCCCCCAAAACGTTGACCTTTTGACATTCTGGTTTGAAGGTGTTAGCTTGCCACTCGGTTTCTCTATGCCTGAATCAGATACAGGGACACCAAGGGGTGGTCCAGGATCCATAGATGAGAGGATCTCCCCCATGGATCGTTGAGACTCGGTAACAGCCAATTCACGAAATGCATTTATCTCACTTCCACGTCTTTCCAATTGTTCATGCAATGAGACATTAGAGCCTGCAAGTGACTGAGGGTCCACTTTTGGTTTCAATTTCACTCCTTGTAAACAACCATCTCTTGGAGATCCAATATCTGAGTCATTCCCTCCAACCCCCTGTGCAGAAAATCAACACAATCCAAATAAATACTCACAGAACTTACCACACAGAGGCTACAGGGTGCTAAATCCTCATAGTCCATCTAACAAATTTAACAATTATAAGGCCAGATGACACAAAATTGAAGTAAATTTCTCTGAGCTTCTGCCAGCTTTTATGGAGTGATTTTTCATGTGGACATGATTTAAGGAGAAATAATGGACACACTGCCATTACATTTTGTTCAGATTATCGTTGATTGGAAATACTCCCGTTACATGACTTTACTTTGCAGGAAGTTTGGAAGTAACAACAATGCCACTTAATCTACTAAGAAAAATATGGTCATAACCTCAGATTCTGTTCCATAACAGCTCAAATTGGTTCACCACAAAAACAAGTGACTTCTGTCAAATGAAACGAAATTAGAAGAGCAAGAGAGAACATTAAAAGTTATGTAGGGGTCAATTTTACAATCGTCAAAGTGGTAATAAGTTTTTTCAAAAAAAGGTAACAAAGATATATTCCATTAGCACAACGGAAGTGCTAAAAGCCATACAGTAGCCATATAACAGGTTCCAGTTACTTGGAGGCGGTGAAGATGGGGTTGGTGTGACTGTTGACCCTAGAAAGGGGGTTTCCTGGGTTCTATTGGGGAACACTCTACTAAATCTCTTGTACCTTTCGTTTTGCTTCGAGACTTGACCCCTGCTTTGGGTTATAAGGGGGTTAAGTATTGTTTGAGAAGGAATGGGGGTCTTTCGGAAACAGCATCTCTGCCTTCACAAGGTAGAGTAAGGTTGTACACACCACCCTCCACAAGACCCATGTAGTGTGTACACTGGTATGATGTTGTTGTTGACTTCTCAAAAGCTTGGAAAAACAGATTATAAGACGATGACAACGTACCCAGAGTAATCTCACAAGGTGGGGTCGGGGAGGGGAAAGGAGGGTGTACGCAGACCTTACCTCTACCTTACGGAGGTAGAGAGACTGTTTTCTGAAACACCCGGGGAGACTATAAAACTACAAACATGTTTGGACTGGCTTATTTAAAAGTGCTTTTATGCACTTTTAAAGTGTGTGGGTGAATTAAAAAAAGTGCTTACAATCACTTGGTTTTAACTTATCGCTTTTGGCTTATAAGTTAAAATCTAAAAGCCAATCCAAACAGGCTATAAAAAGGGAACAAAGGAATATGACAAATGGAAGACACACAGTCTTTAGTCATGAGAATGGAGGGAACAAGAGAGAACCTTATAATCATAAAGATCACTGGCAACCGAACCACTGCTTTCGCTTAATTTACCACTTAATATGCGATCACAATCCTCATCGGTATCTGGGTCAACCTCATTTTCAGCATCATGATAACCATTGTCTTTCATATCCATATTTTCATTATCTGATGATTCTTCACTTCCACTACGTCCAATTTGAGAATCCGCTGAAATAGAGCACCTATGTAGATTATCATCCTGTAAGAAAACACAACGAATAGCTAAGCACATCCATCAATGCACGTTGTTGTAGGATCGACCAAGTTAAATCTAACAAACGTAAATCAAGGGAAAGAGATGAAAGAGAATCACACCTCAAAAGCAAATTTTAGATTCCAAACTGAAAATTTAAAACTTAGAAGATTTTCACTGTTTTTCTTTTAATGAAGAATTGAGCAACTTACATCAAAAATATTCTCATACTCCTCAAGAAGGGTTGTAATGATAGCCTGAGCATTATTGGCTGCATTAGCAGCAGCAAGAAGCTGAGCAGAATTATCACCATTGACGTCAAAATCATCCTCTAACTCACATTCGCCAGATAAAAGAGGCCTTAAAAGTAATGGCGCCATACAAGCAGCAACAGCAGATGGTGTCATCCGATTTTCAGATTCATGTGAAGAAATTGTGTACATCATCTTTAGAATTCTACACTAGCAACTTCACAAGTTAGGCTGGCAAAATGATAGGTTTCTTTTAACTAAACAAATGAAAAATATTTATATTAGCCTACAAAGTTCATCTTCCTCAAACTAAGACAGGAAAACTAAAAAAATGTACAGATCTGAAGTGTATTACAAGAAAACTAAGGATTTAATGAGTGCCTCCTCTCATAACTAATCTTCTTGCTTGAAAAGTTTGCAAAATGGACGTACAACATGGCAATATAAGGAAATATCTATGATTGGCCAGATAATTCTGGTGGTTAAACCACCTCTCATCAGGGTAATTGCAAATAGAGAGGCAGAGGGTACTCAAGCATAAACCAGTGAGGTGCATTGAATGGGTGAAACCACTTGGAGAATGGAAAAACGCAGCTTTATAGTTGCATAGCGAAGGATGTATAACTCCCCACCAAGTTGTTCTGGGTTAATTAATTTTTCTACCATCAATGGCAGGCCAAACTACAAACAGAACATGATAATCTAGCAGATCAACTTTGTCCTTTTGAAGATAATAGTGGTCAACTAGATGAAAGTTAATCATCAAAAAGCTCTTTGAAGAATATAACGATTCCTCAGTCAGTTCATAATTGCACACTGTAATCCCTATTCAATTGTACTTTCTTTAATTGAGCCTATTGTAAACCTCCAGAAAGATGTTCATGAAATAATTATAACTGTGCCTTTTAACTCCTTACTGTCATCTGCTCCTCTAGAAGTCAATTTCACTCAGTTCGCCACCTCCTTCAATTAAGTTTCAGATAAATGAAGTTCATTTTTAAACGAAAAGAATTAATCAATCATTACATTGGTGCATCACATGAATTTGGTGCAACACAAAAAACTGTTAAACAAAAGAGAGTTCTTGGTCCACCCACACAAATTAACATATGGAAGCAAAATCAAGGGCCTGAAATGTAGTGCCTTCTTTTTTCACCAATTACCTTCTTGACATTTTGGCAACGATTAAACTAATGTCTTGACAAAAAATTAATGGACAGGCAATGAAACCATTGTCCAGCAAACCAGAACAATTTAAAATCCAGATCAAATAGAGTCTGTCTCAGTAAAAAGTTAATGGGCACCAGGCAGAAACAATTGTCCAGCAAACCACACTGACATATCCAGATAAATTTTTTTTTTCTTGTAACATTAATAAATCAGCAAAATTTCCATGGATGTATTTGGCCAACTAATCGGAGAATCACAGATGATATTACACATTTTCTATAACTGTTCCACTAAAACAAAGAGATTGTAAGCATTTAATTGCCAAAACAGATTCATTATGATAAATAACTTTTCACCTAGTGAAGACACCATTGCCCCCATAAAAGATTGTAACTAAAACTAAAAACACGGGACCAAAACAGAAATACACAACCAAATCAGCATATTACAAAAAGAGTATACCTCTGTAATAAACGCCTATTTGGATCAGGAAATGTTTCCAGAATGGCAGAGCGCATAGCATTAACTCGGGCTTCCTTTCGATCAATTTCTTTGGGCCAAAAAGAGAAACAACTAGAAGTTAGAAACGTGACTTATTTTAAGTTTTAACAGACAAAACGGAAGAATGCAAACTAAAAACAAGCAGGCAGCACATGAAACCACAATGAACAAAAATAATTCTGGCGACCAACATATAGTTTCATATCTTGAGACTTTATACAACTTACAAAGAAAGAGATGAATTAATTTCCTCATAAAGTTCTGAGAACATCAATAAAATCTTAAAGTTCTCGAACCTTACTACTTCAAATTGGAATGCCAGAGTATATGAACTATTTATTAAGGCACTCTATTTATCGATCTATACAGTAGACAATAAGAAAACAAGCAGAATTATGAAATATAACCTAGAAGGAGCATCAGGAAGGGAGCTGTAATGGTTTGTTAGAAATAACCGCAGAGTAACAAGCACGTAAATACTCTGAGAAATAATTGTGGAAATCTCTTAACAACTATTGGCAAGTTTACTTACTGTAAGCTTCCAACAGAGCAGTACAGCAGGAAGCAGGAACAGGAGATGAGGGCAGCTCACGAAGCACATGCTGCATAAAGGGTAGCTCCAATCATAGTTAAAGCGAATTAAGAAATTCAACAGCAGAATAAGATGACAGCGTCAAACAAGTAACAAATAATCAAACCAATACCTTAACACAATCGCCAATTACATGAGCATCCTCTCCAGGGCCAAATTCAGTTTTGCCTTCAAACATTTTGACATAGATTAGCAATAGAAAATATCTTATTCTGAAGCAGAAGGGCACATAATAAACCCCTAAAAATTCTTAGTTAACATTTTCCAATGGTGTAGCAGTACCCATATTTCTAAAACACCAAAGACGGGATAAGAAAAGAAAGTCAAGAAAATGATAGTAAGTGAATCACACTTTAATATGTCCATAGCAAGTCAGCATAAACAATGTGCATGGAAATAAAAACAAGAAAAAAGATATAAAGAAAACAAGTCAAATTCAGCCTCTCTGACAGTCTCTTGTGGCTTGTTATCAACCAAAAGAAAGCTGCAGGCTAAATTTCATTTCCTCTTTCTGCAAAGCTAGCTGAAACTACACTTAGATCAACATCTAACCACGAGAGACCAGAAATGGACATGAAGCACAAACAAAAATTTGTTTTAGTACATAAATGTATTCTAAACTACGAAAGAAATCAACACTACATGGTTACAATATCGGACTAATTGATTCTAACTACTACACACAATATCTCTTTTTGGTAAAGAAAGGGATATTCATTTAAAAGCTTCAAGAAAATGCATAAAAACAAAAGTTACAAAAGAGAGATTGTGTATGCTTACGTATAAAAGTTAGCTATAGAACTAGTATATGCAATATTCTCAACGGGAATTATAGAATGAAGATGCATTGGGTACAATCTTCCATCTAAACATACAAAGCCATTAAAATAATTCAACTCTTCCCATATGAAAAAAATTACATCAGATAACATACAAGCTTTCTTCCAAATGTTTCAATATATAAAGAAGATGTCATTCATCAAACAAAAATTTACCTTCTTCATATTCTTTTACCCTCCGCTCCACTTCCTCGACATCTGCAGACTGCCGTAATATACCTTCGACCTTGGTACCTGCAACAACAGAAAACTTTAATTAAAACAGAATCTAATTATCACTTCACCCATTCAGCATCTTCAGTAAGGACAACAATGCACTGCCTTACTGCAGAGGGAGGTTAACAAATTCAACATAATTCTAAGATCATCCACCTTTCCATCAGTTAAAATTTCTGTCCTTGGATCATCTTCTTTCTTCCTAATTAGAAAGCCTTCTTACTATAAAAAGGAAGCTAGAAAAGAAAAGTAACAGCAATTGTAGAAAACTAGCCATGATACCCGGAAGACACGTGGTGGTTGTGCTTAAATGATACTAAAATAACCAAAAGGTCACATAATAATGTCACTGTGTAACCTAGACCAAAGGGCTTCTCAATGGATAAGGGTGGCTTACCATACTTCTCAAGAAAATTCAGTGCCTTTTCGAGAAAGGAAGGGCCTCCATCTATATCTTCTAAAGCGAGCAGAATTGGTCTCCCAACAACAAAAGATTTAACAGGGCGTTTATCCTTCCCTGAAAGAAAAGCAAACTGCTTAAAAAATAATGAAAATGGAACAGATCAATGTTCCTCTGCGCATTGAAGATGAAACTCCATAAGTCTTGGATAACAGTAAAAAGTGCACTTACATTGATGGAAAGACCCTTCAAAAGAATCACTAGCGTCATTCCGGAAAATGCCATCGTGTCCCATCACCAAAGCAGCACTAGGCGCTTGTGCAAGAGCATGCTCGAGGGCAGTCTTCCACTCATACAAATCCTCTGATGTCTCTGCCTACAGTAGAAAGCTAGGGGCTTAACAGAGAAAATTCAAATGATGTATGACTCAGGCACATGTATAAATATTAAATGTTCACAAGATTGCATTTATTTTGGTTGCAGGGTGATTCCATACACACTTACTGTAAGTGGAACAATTCTACACATATAAAATGACTTATTTGTCGATCTAAGAAGATAGGATGCCTCACCAATTACTGATTAAAAAAAAAGGAAGCCAACTAGAAAAGAAAAAAAGATGCCTCATCAAAAATAGGTTCGGAAAAAACAAGTACTTCATACTATTTCGGCAACGTTGCTAAGATAAGCAAATTCAACACTCAAGAGAGTATAGAGTATGGAATACAAGAAATAGTAAATTATTGATACAAAATTACCCATAGAGGCTTATAAAAAACTCAAACATATAGAAAGATATAATGAGAGACCTATTCTGCTAGCAACTGGGTCACTTCTCAGACACATCACAGTTTTAAGTTTCTGAGGACACTTTTGAATGTAGAACAGTGTACGAATGTGGTTGGGGGTCCAATCAAGGAGAGATATAGAAGTAGAAGCACCTTAAGTGTAAAAGCTCGTCCATCACGTCCATCTGGAAACAGTACAGTCAATAGCTTTTTATCTTCCCTGACAACAACACTGAACAGCAAGTAGTTGTTAGCCGAAAGACACATACAAAATACATTACCAGAATATGATATGTGTATTACCTCCCTGAATTATTTAAGTCGATTCCCCCCAAAGTTAGATTCACTTCGCCACCTCGCTGAGGAAGTGTGCTCTACATGAGGAGGATTAACTGTAAGCATCTATGTACAGAAATTCAAACTTGACATCTTTAATTAGTAGACTTGATAATCAAGTGCACAAAATAAGACACGGTAACTAACCACCAAAAGTTTAAGAGAGTCTTAACAAGATAAAAGTGTATATAGCAATAGAGAAAAAACTAGATTACATGCAAGTAAAACCAAATATTTGACTACTAGTTGACAAAATTAAGCATGATGCTTCAGCATATTGTATCTTGACACTTTTTTGGCCCTCTGTATTTTCTGGAAATCCATTTGATAGATTGATGATGATAAAGAGATGATGTGGCTTCAACACGTCAAGGTCACCCAAATCCACAAGAGAGCACAAAAACATTATGGAACTAACAGATGGAATTGGTATTTTGGACTCGAATCACTTGATTCCAAGAAAGAAAGGAAAAAGAAGCAGGACCAAACTGTGAGGTATTGGACTCCACAGCATTCCTCCTTCCTCCACAGCGTAATAGGGCTTCACAGTTTGGTCCTCCTTCCTACAACATCTCTGTCATCCCTTCCACCCGCTGTATAACCCTCCTAAAAGTAATGTCCCATGAGATCCCTTGGTATTCTATCCTTTATTTAGAACGTAATCCTTGGTCTTCTATCCTAAGTAGTCAAATAACATAGTATTCCTACTAATTTTTGGGGGGAAACTGGTAACTTATAGTATTCCTACTTTATCACTCTAAACCTAGAGGATATGATTTCCTGTGATTAACCAGTTTTTTTAAAACAAAAGGAAACGTTCCTCTAAAGGTGTTTCCGTGGAAATTGAATTCTCCTGCCATTGCCCATTCTGAATGCCTTGTATTGTGAAAAATTATCTTTTCCCTTTGTAATATCCTTCCATAAACTAACTCCAAGAGTGGAAATTGAATTCTCCTGCCATTGCCCATTCTTAATACCTTGTATTGTGAAAAATTATCTTTTCCCTTTGTAATATCCTTCCATAAACTAACTCCAAGAGAATTCATCATCTCTTTTAAGAACAACCCATCAATGCTAATCTACATGTAGTAGTTATATCCTCTCGGCAATACATTCTCCTCACAGGAAAACCTACAGATGAGAGATGTCAAATTTAACAGAATTTGTGATCAGAGAGGAGATTGTCAAATTATTTGTACACAGAATCAGAGAAATGGAGACCTCAATTCAACCATAGATCAGGATCTTTATCAGTGAAGAAGACAATATAATGCTACAAAGTCAGTTCAGTAAGAGATCAAAGATTGTTTATGGCATGTTTTAGGCACAAGGCACCTGGAGATGATGGATTCACCATGGCATTTCTCACCAATTGTTCTGATCTAGTAAGCAAAGAAGTAGTGGCAGCAGTACAGAATTTTCATGATTAAAAAATATTAGAAAGGAGCTTCAATGCTACCTTTATAGTCTTGATTCCAAAGAAATCAGGGGCCAAAGAACTGAAAGACTTCAGACCTATTAGCCTAATAGGTAGCATCTACAAGATCATTTCAAAGGTGATGACTGAAAGGTTGAAAGAAGTGGTATCCAAATTGGTGGATGCACATCAGATGGCTTTTATTAAGGAAAGATGGAACATGGATGCTATTGCGATTGCTAATGAGTGTGTAGATGTGAGGCAAATCGGCAAGGTCCAAGGCATTCTCTGTAAGCTGGATGTGCCTATACAGTGTTATCAAAGTCGTGTGAAATCACACTTAAGACCTGAAGCAAGGCTCAAAACGTGTGGAGCGCTTCGTGCCACTTAATGTGTGGTTTTTAGTGTCGTTATCAAGGTTCTAAGACATGCTTTTTCCTGCCAATGAACCTCTTCGGAAGAGATGACAAAACAATTGATATTTCACTTTATCATAAGTATTTTTCAATTTCTTGGTTCATAAATTTGTCATTCATCTTATAGACTCCGCTGACTCACCTTCATTGCCAGTGGTTCGTCCTGCCTCCGATCCTACACTAGACGGTTTCCCGATTGCCATTCGGAAAGGTACACGCTCTACTCGTAATCCTCATCCTGTTTACAATTTTTTATGTTATGATCATTTATCCTCTGCATACAGTGCTTTTGTTTCGAGTCTTT
>JAOTQR010000001.1:2906352-2918375 GCA_025774065.1 Solanum ossicruentum | reverse complement strand
GGATCTTGTACTTATGTAATAGACACAACAAAAATTTCTCTCAATTTAATTTTCTCACTCTTTTCTCTATTTCTCACTCTTTTCTCTATTTCTCACAGATATAATTTTTCAACCAAAAATAAAACAAAATGGTAAGATCTGGAAATCCTTAAACTAATGCATCCTACTTCACATTACATACTCTCTAGATTAACTAATACACATACTTGTTGTTACTCTTTTAGAAGAAATAAATGGAACAAGTATTCTACATTGCCTTGAACTTGCACAAAAAGAAACCATCTCTAGAAATATCATTGAAGAAACAAATCAAGTCCCACCATCAATGGTGGAAACACCAACCGCTTATACATATTTCACTGATCAACTACGCTGCAAATTGATCTAAATTGGGTATGCAGTACATAAGCAGCACATAAAAGAAGAGAATTTCACACAAAAAATATGACCCTCCACTAAATGACATTCCAACCGTCTACAACTATTGGAATCTCACAAGTAACAATTGATCATGGATATGAACATCATAGAACAGAAGTCACTCCAATAACTTGCTTGTGTACAGACTTTGAATGCAGTAGCGAAGAGAAGTTCTATGTGGTTTTCCATCAAATTAAAGCCGGTAACAGGATAAAAGATACTAACAGGATCATTCTTGAAGAAGACCAAAGATGTGCGTGTAAGGATGAACCAGCGCTTTTTCCAAGACTTCCAACCTAGTCCTGCATAAAGTTAAAAAATCCACTTTACACCATGAACAGACCAACATTTTAAACTTCTTCATCTAGTTAGTTGCTCTTTGGGCTTCCTATTGTTGGGATAGGAGTCTAAAGAATAACAGGATATTCCTACTGAAAATGAATAAAAGCACAGAAGAATGGTATCAATTACTTCATGGATCAGAAAGTCACTAGAGCATGGGACAAACCTTTGCCTAAATTAAAGGGAAGCCAAAATGACCAATCTATGATTCAAAATCTTCATATAACCCAATAACAGATAACCATTACAGGTGTTGTTCCCTTCCAACAGTTTTTCCCTCCTCACAAAATACAATTATTTTTTGCTTGCTCTTCTCCTTCTTCATCCCCCTACCCCTGTTTTTGTTTTTGTTTTTGTGAGAATGTGCTTTCCTTTTCTTTTCCTTTATTTTTATTTATTCTATGAAACTGGTTACTTTGTATATTTCTCACAGACAATACATAGGTTGTACTGAAAACCATTTCTTTTCTTTTCTTTTTTACTGAGAAAATATAATTATGTACTTAATCACAGTTCCTCTCCCAAATAAAAGGTTATTTCCTTCAATGCAGTAGCCATTTCAGGATTCAACTTTCTATGGTCAAGAAGCATCAGGACGCTTTTCTTCCCAAACTGAGGAAACTACACATATTCTACTGACTTCTGCAATGTCTTCATCCTCCTAAGCATCATCCATTGGACATAATTCTTAATCATATCAATCTGAAACCACCAAGCCTATTACAGTAATCAGGCATTCTTTTTGATTTCTCATATTTCCTTTTTGATATAAAAAAAATAGTTTTGCTTTCTACTTTCAATGCAAAGAAAGGCGGATAAGTACTGCTCATGGACAATAAATAGATTAAGCAAACCAACAAGACCATCCATTCCACCATCAGTTGGTGGGCACCAGATTTGTATTTGTTGCAATTTCATTACATATGCTGCTCAGACTATTAAAAAAGTCGGTGGGAGAGTGTCGAACCATCAAAAGTAGTACATTTTTGGAGATACCAACACGAGTATGAATAAAGATCTCTCAACTAACTGCAAGAGCTTTATTTCTTCCTTCCTCTTTTCCTTTTCTCTAGATTTCAAGCATAAAATCAAGTTTTCCAGTATGTTCACGGTAGGTTTCTTAGGGCCCGTTTGGCCATGTGAGATGAAATAGTGATTTGAAATCATATGAGATGAAGTTGAAGTTTTGTTTGGACATGCAATTTGAATTTTTAAGTTGTATTTTTGCCTATAGACATAAAAATCCCATAAGTGGCAAAAACTATCACAATTCTCCAACTCTTTACACAATAGTACCAAATCTGTGAAAGTTTATAACAAAAGTATAACACAGCCACAATACTATTATAAAAAATATATACAACATTTATTGATCGAACTTTAGTCCAATGAAAAAAAGTAAAATCGAACATAAGTTGTAGTCTACTATATTTATTGAGCCACTTGTTGGTCAATATCATTAGTAACCATATCATCACGTTTATATTCTATGAATTTTTCATCACTCCTGTGATATTCTCTCAAAGATATAAAATGATAGTTTTTTTAACAAAATATAAAATTGTGGGTTAATATTGTATTTGAAAAATATGAAATCATGATATGAAATTCCCAAATCAAGCTTTTTTGGAGAATTTGGGATTTCATCTCATGATTTAAAATCATAAGATGAAATCGCATGTCCAAATGCTGATTTCATCTTATGATTTCAAATCACGAGATGAAATTGCATGTCCAAACACCTACTTTTAAACTGGTCGACTCAAGTCAAACTTTCGCCTTTGAGTTTTCTGTCATCATTTGTCTTAGAAAGAACAAAAACTTGTGCCTTCCTAGTATTTCTTCCTACAACCTGTGACTATCTTGGGAGAGAATCTTTTCAATTCATCAACTAAGTATTTTCAAAATTGTTTCTCCTTTAGCAAAAACCTGTTTGGGTTGGATATTTTTAGGTGTTTTCAAGCCAAAATAGTTTATAAACACTTTTGAAGTGTTTGGATATAATAAAAGTGTTTTTAAATACTTGCTTTTTTCAAACTAGTTTTTAAGCCAAATAATAAAAATAAGCAAAAGCAATAAATTAAGATTTCTAACTTATGACTTATGCTTATAAGCTATATGCCCATCCAAACAGGCTCTAATTCTTTAAATTAGCTTTCATGGGTGTATCCAAGAAAAAATATATTTACCCTTCAAAAGTTCCGATTGAATTGTATTCTCTCATCATTCTATTCAAAGAATTAGTTAGTTGGCCAAAGACACCGGCTCTTGATGTTCTCTGATGCCTAACCCCGTCAACTAATTATTCAAATGTTTCACGGTCATGACTAGCATCTTGTTAATTATCTGCTAACAGCAAACTGTTTATAAAAATTGGATCCAAAAGAGATGAGCAAATAGGGAAAAACCAGCCCTTCATTTAACCTAAAAGTCCAGTATAGGAAGTACCGATTCCCAAAGTAAAAATTTGCAAGTGTCAAATCATCAGGTACAAGCATAGTATCCAATTATAAGAAGGTATTAAGGAAATTAAAAACATTTGTTCTGACCTTTGGAAGAGATGAATAGTGGCCCACTCTTGAAAACCTGAAGATTATTACATCATTTAAAACATCAGGGGCAAGAAAATTAATAGTAAGCAAAATTAGAAGCTTTCGCATCGAACAACTTTATGGAGAAACTATGGATAGAGACCATGAACAATCAAGGAGACATTATGTTTATAGGCTTCAATAATAACACCGCATAGTGTCTTTGAAGTTCATCATACTGTTAGGAAATTCAAGATCTAAATAGAAGTAATTCATTCACTCCATTTTGTTTCTAGATGAAACCATACATGCAAAAAGAAATTTGTGACCTCGAGAGAAAAGATCCAAGTATTTCAGAGGATGGAGGGATTGGAGTCACCATCCCTAAGTTTCTAAACTAAACAGTGGATTTCTCGGTCATAAAAAACATTTATTCAGTCAAGAATAACGACAACTACAGAAGACAAGATAACAATAACTTAAGAACAATAGAAAAAAAATAACAACATGAATAAACAACCGAGGAAACAATACAACCCCGTAAAGAACGACTCCATACAACCAAAGACTTAGCTTGATAACCATAAACAGAGATAAGGACTTGGTGATCAAAAAAAGTATACAACCACAAAATTGGTGAAACAAAATGATTTCATCTAGATAGTTGTTTAGCTAATCTAGCATATTCTGCTCACGGGGCTTGATTCTTGAGACAATGGTTTCCCGGAAACAGTCTCTATATCTCTATGAGATAGTGGTAAGGTCTGCATACATCTTATGCCTCCCCAGACCCCACTTGTGGGATTCCACTGGGTATTATGTTATTGTTATAGGTGTTTAGCTACAATGCCCTCATGAGCGCAAACCTATCTCTCAAGAAAGTCATAGAAATAACAAAGGCAGTGCACATCACAAGTCAAATTATCCATCTTTGTACCCGTAATTCGTAATAGGGCCAAATCTTTTGGAAGCACAGATGATCTTGACAAGGGAATCCATGTTCATATGATGGGAGCATTTAGTAACAAAATAGGTATATGACATTCACAACTAGAAGAGATACCCAAGATGGTGTAGAGATATACCGTGTGTTACGTACAAACAACACATTTGGATCATATGTAACCTAGGTGGATGGGCTTCACGTATAAAAAGAATGGACCTTTTATGGTTTTAGGACAGCATTAAGACTACGGATTGATATTTTTTCAAAAAAAAAGACTACGGATTGATATATTTTCATCAAGTGTAATATTATTAATAATGGGAAGCTCTTGCATACAAGAGGTACCAAAAAGTAGAGAAGCTACCATAAGACATCATTCTCTACAAAGTAGAATGAGAACTTCTAGGTACACCAAAAAAGTCATTGAAAACTGATGTATACCTCCTATACATAATCAAGATTATCCACATAAGTGCTAATGGAGCAATATCTCATGCCCCATGTCCTCTAGCCTATTTGCAACTTTTCCCATTCAAAGTCAAACATTTGTTGGTGGCAAGATCGGCATGCCTTCTAGTTGTAGTTGACTTTAGGTGCACCTAACAAACCAACTAAACAAAACCTCCTTGACGGCACCCCGGATGGTCCATCATATCCAGAACCATCTTAAAAGTCCACAAACATGATTTTTTTTTTTTGAGAACAGGTAACAAACATGATTCTACAGAGTGTTACACATGAAACACCAACTTATATATGTGATCCTCCCTTTCCTCAAGTTTCGGCCAATAGAATCGCACCCCTAACTACCAATCAAGCAAATGCAAACTTTTCTTGGCACACTAGGGATCTAAATCAATACCTGAGGGAAACCCTATTTTCTCTCTAATAGCAACTTAAGTGTAACTCTTTACTAAGAATCATCCACTGCTTTCTAGCACACATCTCCAATAATCCTGGCTCTTTACCAGTAAGGTTTGCTTTTTAGAGCATTTCAAGTAGATTTTGGAACTCTGCTATCTACTCCGAGATCACAAATTATACACTAACCACAAGTATACAGAGATTCTACTTGCCAAATATCAAGTTTCATGCAGAAGTTTATTCCAGAAATTATTTCTGAAAACGACAAAACTTGTGTTGCTCACATTCACGAATTTTCCATTAGATAAAGTGGAAAACCTGAACATAAAATGGAAAAGTATCCTGGCATAAGTTAGTCGTCAATGCCTATAGCACTTAGCAGACTTCCAGGCTATAACAGAGACATAGGTCCAGAACTTTCAGTCCTAATAGAAAATACTTATAAAAAAAAGGAGATAAATGTAGACAAGATGTAGACCAAAAAACAAAAACAAATCCCACAGTGTTCTCTCTCGCCAGCATTTGGACTATAAACAATGCAAAAAAAGAAAATCACTTGCTCATCATAGCTCATCAGTAATTTGCCTTAAAAGATAAATTACTTAAGTACTGAGACGAGATAGCCCAAATGGACGCATATTTGATATTTAGGATTCAAGTAAGCCATCCCAATTAGTCATGAGATTGAGGTATAGTTATCAATTAATCACAGTTCAACCAAGATACAATCTTTTAAATAAAACTAACATAACCCAAATTAAAGAACTAAGCTTCCTGAATGAAAATCATTCGACAACCATTAACCCAAATTTTTCCCTTTCTTAATCTTCCTATCTCGGTTAAACAACTGCAACTCCAACAGAATAACATTTTTCTCCTCATTTGACAATCATTGACTTCACAATGACCCCAAAATTTCTCCTTTGTTTTCTCAAACTTCTTACAATTCCAACAAAAAAACGCAGCAATACAAGACAGACAAATACTACAAAAACAACACCATAACCATTGTAATCCCATAATTTGGGTCTGGAGGGAAGACTACACACTGACCTTTCCCATATTTCATCCGACTATCATTGAGAAGTAAAAGAACCTTCCCTTTCTTAATCTTCCTATTGAGTTAAACAAGTACAACTCCAACACAAGAACCAATCTTTTTCCTCATTTGACTATCATTGACTTCACAATGACCTCAAAATTTCTCCTTTTTTCCCAAACTTCTTACATTTCCAACAAACAAAACCCAGCAAAACAAGAAAGACTAATACAACAACACCACCATACCCATTGTAATCCCACAAGTGATGTCTACACGGAACCTTATTCATACCTTGTAGAAACGAGATACAGAGGTTGTTTCCTATATACCCTCAGCTTAAAGAAAAAAGATTAGATAGTAGCAAAAAGACCTTCCCTTTCTTAATCTTCCAAGTGAGCCCAAACAAGTACAACTCCAACAAAAGACCCTTTTTTTCCTCATTTGACCATCACTGACTTCACAATGACCTAAAAATTTCTCCCTTTTTTCAAACTTCTTACATTTCCACCAAACAAAAACCCAGCAAAAGAACATAGACAAATATGTAATATCAAAAAGAACCTACCCTTTCTTAATCTTCCTATTGAGCTAAACAAGTACAACTACAACAAAAGAACCTATCTTTTTCCTCATTTGACTATCATTGACTTCACAAAGACCTCAAAATTTCTCCTTTTTTCAAACTTCTTACATTTCCAACAACCAAAAACCCAGCAAAACAACAAAGACAAATAAGTAGTATCAAAAAGAACCTTCCCTTTCTTAATCTTCCTATTGAATTAAACAAGTACAACTCCAACAAAAGACCCTTTTTTTCCTCTTTTGATTATCATTGACTTCACAATGACCTCAAAATTTCTCCCTTTTCAAACTTCTTACATTTCCAACAAACAATAAGTAGTACCATATAGAACCTACCCTTTCTTAATCTTCCTATTGAGTTAAACATGTACAACTCCAACAAAAGAACCTATCTTTTTCCTCATGGACTTCACAATGACCTCAAAATGTCTCCTTTTTTCAAACTTCTTACATTTCCAACAAACAAAAACCCAGCAAAACAACAAAGCCAAACAAGTAGTGTCAAAAAAGAAGATAACTTTACCGTATTTGAAGAACCAATTCTTGGACGCTCAAATGCAGCAAGTGAAGCAGACATTTTTTCCCTTCTGGGGTTCAATAAACTAACCCAAAGAACACAAACATTGCACCCCAAAAAGGCAAAAAAAAGTGAAATCAACAAATGGGGTTGTCTCAAATCAAGAAAATAACTCAAATAACTAATGAATCAGCAGAGATCTGAAGAAAAAAAGTTTAGGGTTTTGCTACAGAAAAGGAAAAAAAACCAAGAAAAGGGCTTATTTGCTTCTCTGTACAGTATTGTCTGGTCCCTTTTGTTTTCTTCTTCATCTGTTGTTGGATTTGATTAAGTGGCGTAGATTGTAATAGTAGTAAAGTAGATGTTAGGAGAAGTAATTTTTTTATGCTAATTTTATGTTAAAAAAATTGGAAAAATCATAGTTTATTTTGATTGCTTTTTCACCTACTTTTGGCCGTGACTTGCTCTGTATATATTCATTACAATGAGAGAGACAATGGAGGGAAGATGTGAATGAACAGAGAGGAAAGTGGGGTATGTTTGGAGAGTGGAGACCACGTTTGTTCTTTAAAGATTGAAAAACAATTGATTGAATTTGAATTCATATCGAAAAGTCTTTTATTAGAGAATAAAGTATTGAATTGTTTGATTTTATATTTAGTTTTTTCTGCTTCTTAGATGATATTTTAAAGATGGGGTCTTTCGAGAATAGTCTCTCTATCTCTATCATATAGTGGTAAGGTCTACTGACACTTTTACATTTTCCAAATTTCATTTATGAAATTTTACTTAGTATGTTGTTGTTGTTGTGTAATATAGATGACTCTGCATCCAAAAAGCTCAAGCTCGAGATGGCTTATTAAAGATTGAATAAGTATTTATTACTCCACTATAACCTCTGTAGGTGTTAGTTCTAAATGGGAACTTACCTATTTTTTCCTAGATTCAGAAAATATTCGTATTTATAATATAGATTTTTCACCAAAATATAAGTTTAATATATTTTAATATACTTATAATACATCTTTATTGCATAAAAATTTACTTTTATACATAGTGTAATTCATTTACATTACATGCATAAAAGTATTAGTTAATATAACATCAACAACATACCCAATGAAATCTTATAAATGAGGTCCGTGGAGGATAAAATGTGCATAAACCTTACTATTGTCTCACAAAAATAGAGAGGTTATTTCATGAGAACCTCTATAAGCAAAAAAGTATAAGTTTTTTTTGGTAGATAGTAAAGTATTAGTCAATGCTAGTAATCAACTACTAAAAAAATATTATTCTATATTAATGTTGAAATTAGAATTTTAATCTCTTGATGAATTATCTCTTTAAGGAAAATTTAAATGTGATGATTCAAAAATTGAATAATTAAAATTATTTTTCAATAGCTGAATAAAATAATAAAAATAATCTAATATAATCTAGTTATTGCATATAAACATATATTTCATGGCGATGAATAGCGACATCGTTTATGTGACAAGTCATTAGTGATATTGATTGACAAAAATAATGACTATTAACAAATTATCATCATTTTTTTGTCTAAATTTATAATGAAGTTTCAACGCTGAGGATAGATTTTATTTATCAAAAATATAATTAAAAAATAGAAAATAAGAATTTAATATTGAAATAAATAGTGTGAGGTGGGTGGGTGGGAGAGGGGGACCTATGGTCCACAAAATGCAACTGACTTTGACTGTTGTTTGCCATATGACTCATGGTTTATTCTCTTTACAAATTGATAATAAATTTTCCCATAAATTATGTCAATAAGGAATATTTAATTAAATTATTAAAAATAGGAAATAAATATTGTACGGGAATAAATAAAATTGTTACTTCTAGATAAGTATAATACAATACTCCCTCCGTCTCAAATTAATTAAATTTTTTGAGAGTTTTTTCAAGGTTGAAAATAGTTGAATTTTTCATATTTCAAGATGAATGTGTGAAACTTTTTCCATATTTGTCCTTTCATTTATTGAACTGTTACATTTTCTAAGAAATAAATTATACTATATATTTATGATTTTATAAAGAGTAATAGTGAAAAGTATGGTGTAAAGTTTGTTTTAAAATATAAGATTTATGTTATAGAAGGAGTATAAAGAAAAAAATCTTAGATTTATGTTGGAGCATTTATGGGAATAGGTATTTATAAATATTTTATATTAATTACTAACACTTGTCCTTTGGTTGTCATTACTGCTCAATTAATTACGTATTTTAGTAGACCATTTAAGTTTGTCTTGACTAATTAAATGTCATAAAGTCGTTATTTACCTACATTTTTTTTATTTAAAAAGATCCACATATTGTTTCATTCTTAAACCACTCCCCTTTCTTAATAAATATTTTAATTCCTGATGTGTACTATTTTTTTGTTCTCAAAATACTATTTTTATTTGTTATTTTGGAAGTTTAAAATAAATTTAATTATTTGTTTGTTTTATCATTCACTGAGAATTAATAAGAAATTTTTGTTTATAAAATATAATTTCTCCACTCATTTTTATTGAATCAGCTCGTTAAGAAAATACAACAACAACAATATTATCATATTATCTCAAGGGCTCCCGTCCATTACGGGGTAAGGAGGATCATATGTACGCAACCTGACCC
Source organism: Solanum ossicruentum (assembly GCA_025774065.1). Lineage (NCBI taxonomy): Eukaryota > Viridiplantae > Streptophyta > Magnoliopsida > Solanales > Solanaceae > Solanum > Solanum ossicruentum. Next base: position 2,908,485 of record JAOTQR010000001.1, on the reverse strand, counting down.
CTATATTTAAAATATAGAGCAACTATTTTCGAATGACTCATGATGAGTGTCGAAAGTTGTATTGACTAACTGCTACTTCATAATTGAACGAAGTGCAAATAGTTTAAAGAGTCATGATGAAAATACATGATGAAAAAATAGATTTTCAATGAGCACCGAAGAGATTAGGTAAGTTTCAACATCTTGAAAGGGATAAGTTAATTTTCTATTTCATCAATCATAATCATCAATTTTTGAAATTTGACTATGAGAAAAATAATTGAATTAATGCATATTAAAGAATTTAATTCTAAACTGCTACTAGAGATGTTGTGAGATTCATTTTCTTATATGAAATATTTTATTCTTAAATGAGTTTTTATGTAATATGAATTTAAATTAATCAGATTAATGAATTCTTGATATATTGAATATTTATTATCGGACAATAAAAATAAAATATTTTCTTAACTAGAGTACACCACATACAAATAACTCAATGAGCTAATCTAATACTCTATTAGTTTCTTTTTAGTTTTTATATTTTTTTTAAATTAAATAATATAAACTTTGAATAACATCTTTAAAATATATATTTTTTATTATATTTATATCAAAAAATTTCACTTTATAGTACATTTTCGTTAGTTGTTGAATATCTAAAATTCTGTTTAAAAATATTAAATTAATATAATTTAATTTAGTTTTTAAAATTAACTAAATTAAATTTCAAAAATTACAATATGACGTATAATAATGTTGTAAATTATTCAAAGAATAATAAAACATATAATATTATTTTTTGTTTGCAAATATAAATGTACAATTGTAGTATAAATTGAGTTTTGTAAGAATCACATGTTTCTTTTGTGGGACTTTTGAGGCCCATATTTTTTTTAGTATATTAATTTATTTACCTTGTTCTTCAAGTAATTCTTTTATCAGATAATATTTTAAAGTTATGTACATCTAAAGTTTCTTTCATAAAAAGAAACATTTTATATGGATAATTCATGAATTCAATTAATCTAATTGATTTGATTTATATTATGTAAAGTGAAAGGTAGTTCTTTTCCCTTTCATTTCCTTCCCTTCTATTTCGTTTTGTCATATCTAGTCCTTTCTGCTTATGAGTTTTGAGATGAGGGTTCTCGGAAACAGGTTCTCTACTTCTATGAGCTAACAGCAAGGTTTGCGTACAATCTACCCTCCCCAGACCCCACTTGTGGCATTTCATTGAGTATATTGTTGTTGTTGTTGAAAGGTAGTTCTTTATTCAAGTATTATTTACTTTATGTTTATGTTTAATTTAAGATATGTGATGTTAAAGCGTATTTTTATTTGTGTTATTTTGTATTAGAATTGTATTTAAGATGACGCAAATTTAATTTTGGATGAACTCATATTTTTTGTTTTGTATGTAACGCCCATATGATATTTGATTTGTGGATCATAAAATTAGATTCTATTGTGATATTTTTAAAATACGAAATGACCTAAAAGATCCTTGTATTTGATTTGAATTATAATTCAAACTCTCATGCTCCACATAGTTCCATTCGAATCTCTCTTCTTCTTCTTCTTTTTTTATTAACATATAGCCTTTGAAGAGTGAGTTATTATCTTATAGGCAAGTATCACTTGCTTAATTTTTATGTTTAATTTACGATATGTGGTGTCATCAAAACATATTTTTAGGTCATTCAATATTAGGGTTGTGTTTACGATGACATAAATTTCGTCTTGGATGAACTCGTCTTTTCAGATTTATATATAACACTCATATGATATTGGATTTGTGAATTATAAAATTATATTCTATTCTGATACTTTTAAAATACGAATGATCCAAGACCCTTGTACTTTGTTTGAATTGTATAATCTGAACTCTTCAACTCTATATAGTTTTATTTAAATATTTTTTGTTTTTGAACATATAGCCTCTGAATAATGAATTTTTATCTTTTAATTTAATTCAAACTATTTTCCATTAAGCACGTTGTCACACCCCTCCCTGGGGTCGTGACCGGTGCCCGATAGGGACACGTAACCACCTAATAAATCGATTTCCTTTCTCATCTTATCCTATGATTCTACCGAAATTTCGGCAGAGTCTCCTCTGTTTTACTGACTAACCTCACCTGCAGCAGCTCC
>JAOTQR010000001.1:2879313-2895314 GCA_025774065.1 Solanum ossicruentum | reverse complement strand
CACATACAAGATTCGTCACTACAAAAAGGATAATGGTAACCCTACCATTAACTACTTCATTTATGAATTTCATAGTATTAGAAATACATGTCCTATCGAGACAGAATTTGGAACTTGCTATCCTTATTATCTCTTAATTATCTAATTTGTATGCCCTAAAAAAGGATAAATTTGGCTCAAATATTGGATGATAAACGCATATTTTTGCTAAAATATTGATGTTCGACATATTTCTTGTACAATTTAAAATCATACTTAGCTAATATAAAATACATAAAATGAAATTTTAGGAGTAATTCTCAAATAGAGTTAAGTGGACATATAAGTAGGCTGGTTCGACTTTTTTTCTTTTCGCTTCATTTTATTTATCCCTCTTAGTTTTACGAGGCACAATCTTAACAAACGAATACATTATTACATTTTATGATCTTAAACTAAAAATATATGTAATGTATGAAAAAAATACTCTGAATCTTATGATATTTAAATTGATATAAAAATTCTTCGAATCTTATGATATTTGAACTATTATAAAAATTATTCGAATCTTATGATATTTAAACTGTTACAATAAATTCTCCGAATCTTATCATATGTACAATTAATATGTATTTATATGTCAAAATTAAGAGTTATTAAATATAAAAATATGAATATCTTTTCTTTTTTGGGAAAAAAAATAACATTAACCCACGCCCCTCGCCCACCCCCACCTTCACACACACAACACCAACACACAGATACACACACAAGAAAGACTCAAAGTACTCTGAAGAGTGAAGAAAGACTCAAAAATTTCAGTGTTTTTCTCTCGCTGAGCCTCTGTTGAATCCTTTTGCTCTGATTTTGGTTTGCTGTTGAAGACTCAGTTTTTTTCCATCAGACCCTTCTCATTCTTGAACTGTAAGTCACTTTCTTCTCTTTCTCTTCAGTTATCATGTATTTGGCTGCTTTTTGTGTACTATTTGTAGAGGAGGGTGTCTCTGTTTTGGGACAGAAGGTGAAAAGATTTGTTCTTTTTGAGGGTTTGATGAGAAAAATTTATGAGATGAGGGAGGAAATTTGGTGGGGTTTTATTATCTATGAAATGCAAATGATTCTTGATCATATAGCTCTGAAGATCAGTTTGGGTTATGTGTGTCTATTGGTTGATTACTTAGCCTTGATTATTATATTTTGATGTTGTTCTTCCTGCTTCATGCTGTTGTTGTCCGTTTCATCTGTTTTGAGCAGAAGGTCTATCAGAATATACACCAATCTCCCTAGACTCTGCTTGTGAGATTATACTTTGTATGTCATTGTGTTGCAAATGATTATTGATCATATACCTCCGAAGCCCAGCTTGATTTAAGTGTGTCTACTGGTTGATTCCTTAGCCTTGATTATTGTATTTTGATGTTCTTCTTCCTGCTTCTTGCTGTTGTTGTCCTTTTCATCTGTTTTGAGCCAAGGGCTGATTGATACAAGCCTCTAATTAAGGTAGGGGTAAGGTCTGTGTACACACTACCTTTCGGAAACCTTACTTGTGGACTATGTTGGGTTTGTGTTGTTGCTGTAAAGGAAATTGTGATATGTCTTGAAACAAAATATCGAGCATTGGGATGAATGGGTCTAAACTGTAGCAGAATTGACGTAGAGGATCCGTATTACCAACCCCAACTAACTTTGGATTGAGGCATAATTGTTCTATTGTATGTGCAACAACGACAACATACCTACTGTAGTACCACAAGTGGGGTCTGAGGAGGGTAGAATGTACGCACATGTTACCCTATCTTTGTAGGGTAGAGAGGCCGTTTCCATAGTTCTTCGGTTCAAAAGAAAATTGTAGTAAAAAAAGGAGTATGATTGAGTCTTTTTTCTCTGATTTGGGTTATCCGTTGAAATATCAGTTATTTTTCCCGACAGACCTTTCTCTTTCTTTAACTGTAACCCACTTACCCCTCTTTCTCTTCAGTTATCATGTGCTTGGCTGCTTTTTGTGCACTATTTGTAGATGGGGGTGGCTGTGTTTGGGGAGAAAGGTGAAAAGATTTGTTCTTTTTGAGGATTTGATGAGCAAATTATGTCAATTGTTTTGGGGAGATGAGGAAGAAAACTTCCTTGGGTTTTAGTATATATATGAGATGCAAATGATTCTTGATCATATAACTCAGAAGTTCAGTGTCTCTAGAATTAGGTAATATGTGAACAAACTTTTTTTCTTGTCTGAAACTTTAGAGAATAACATCCGTTTCTTAAATAAAGGAAACCGTGATTTATCTTGAAATACAGTATTGCGCATTGGATCAGACGTGAGGCATAGCTAGGACTTCAACTTCTTGGATTGTGGATTATTAAATGACGACTTCAAGTGATAATTGCTGATTTCTAAATGTAATATTTATATAACTTGAATGAATTTCATAATATAAATATACTGTTTGAGTAAAGTTTTTTTCTTTTTTACACCTCTGAAGGAGCTCCCACCCTTTTCCGAATCCATAACCTTAAGGTTGAAGGTGAAGGACACTTACTATCCGAGCAACTCCTCTTGTCAACCTGGAGCTTCTAGCTCCGCCCTTGATAGAAATGAAATGAGTCTAACCGTAGAGGACTTGACATAGAGGATCAATTTAACCAGATCCAACTAACTTTGGATGGAGACAAAATTGTTGTGTTGTATGTGGAAAGCTTATATTAGATGGGCAGATGTTCTTCAAAAAATGTGTGAGTATTGTGTTGAGGTATCCATAATTCTCCAGCTTTGCAATTTGTCCTTCCTAAATTGGTATTGCTGTTGCTTGTGGTTGATGATATTACATGAAGAGCTTTCTAATCTTTTTGGTTTGGCTATGCAATTCTAGTGATGTGGTAAAATTCCCTTTTCAAAAGTATGGTTCTCCATAAAATACATTGTCTATAGTCTATACAACCTGAACTTGCATAGCAAGAGAGAATGTGTTTCGGGTGTGTATGAAAGAGAGATATCAATACATTAGTGGCTAAATTTGGTAAAGTTTAAAAGTTTTGATCCATTTTAACAATGTATTTGGATAAATTACTTTCAAGTATTATCTCTTAATTATGTAATCAATGTGCCCTCAAATAAGATAAATTTGGGATCAAATATGGACGATAAACACATATTTGTGATGACATATTAATGTCCGGCATATTTGCTTAGCTTCGTACAATTTAAAAGCGTACGTAGCTAATATAAAAATACATAAAATGAAATTTTAGTAGTAATTCTCAAATAGACTAAAGTGAAGATATAAGTAGGATGGTTCATTTTTTTTTCCTAAAAAGTATTCCTTTATTTGATTTGATTCTATGTATCTTAGTTTTGCGAGGTGCAATTATAACAAAGGAATAGATATTATTAAACTAGATGGTGGGTGCCCGTGCGTGCTATCTATTGATATTTTGTATAAAATTGTGCTGAAATGAAAATTTGAAGTTGTGGAAACTTATTTATTGATTGGTAATAACATGTTAAACTGTTAATATACATGCACACATTTCTACTATATTGAATAGTGGGTTAAAAAAGGTAACAATTGTTTGTGCATATGTGCACACTATGTATAATGTTAAATAGCAACACAACCAGCTATTATGTCATTGGAAGTGATTTGATTCTTCAAAATTGGCTATATGACTGCTATATCGTCATAGTCATTTGTTCTTCAAAGTTATCATTATAGCCATGTGATGCCACGCTTGACAAAATACATGTTGACCATGTCATTGACAATGTCATTGATAGTGTCGTAGACAATCATTTAGTAATAGAATATACAGTTACCATTATAGTTGTCCGGCGCCGTGTTTGACAAAAAACCTATAGGGACATTAATGATGGGTTGCTTGTTAATTAAAGTAGAAGTGTTTAAGAATATAGGGTGTAGTAGCAGTAGAGTTGTATAGGTGTGCGACGTAGCTGTTACAGCATCAGCCATGTTGTATATATTCTTAATTTTCCTTAATCCAGATTTTCAAACGTTAATGCATTGTGTCAAAAAGAAAGCAGTTTTAGGTCGTCTTTACTTCAAAGGCTTCTTGAAATAATCAATGTAAAATAAGTTGTTACACAAATTGGGAGTGTAGGTTTTATACAAAGATGAATTGTTTATCATGCCTCCAAAATCGTATCAATAGTATGTAAAATTCAACTAATAAAATACAGTCCCAATTTAAAAAATTCTACTCTAATTAAATCCGTTGAGAGTTCATCACAAGTGCACATATAAATAAACATACATACAAAGTAAAAAGTACCTTCAATACATCCCGTGCAAACAAGGGAAGCTCCATTAACTAACAAAGAATGTTGAAAATAATGGGATAGATGGTCTAAACTTTTGAACTGGTGTTTAAAAAATATTCTAAAAAGGGAAAAAAATGCCTGTTAACATTCTCAAATAGCACACAGATATTTTGCATTTGGTTTTGGTTTAAAAGGTCCTTCAACTTATTAGAAATAAAATAAAAATGCCCGTATTTGAAGAAATTAACTATACCCCTTTACCTTTTGAGTTATTTTGTCGGAGTCATCGCTCAAGATCTTTGATCTTTACCTATATCTGATCAAAGAAATGGAATCACTTTTTATGAACTCGTTGAGAGTGAAAATTATAATATCAACTTCCAAAAAAACTTTTAGGAGCTCATAATTTAAAATTTTCACAAAGCGGAAGAGTGATTGGTGGTGGAATGGAGAAGTCCAAAGCAAAGTGAAAGCTAAGAAGTTTGCTTATACGGAGTGGTTGGAGTGGACGGATGAGGATGAAAAGCGAAGGCTAAAGGATATCTATAAGACGACGAAGATAGAAGCGAAGACATTGGTGACATGTGCTAAGATGGCAGCGTTTGAGTGCCTGTATGTGGAGCTAAGTGATAAAGGCTGGGACAAGAGATAGTATAGACTCGCTAAAGTGAGAGAGAGGAAAGCTCGCGACTTGAACCAAGTGAAGTGCATTAAAGATGAGAAGGCTGAGGTGTTGGTGGATGAGACCTTTATTAAGCTAAGGTGGTAAGCCTACTTCCATAAACTCCTAAACAAAAAAGGAGATAGAGATATTGCGCTGGGGGAGTTGTCACACTTCGATGGTCATCGAGATTTTGGTTATTGCAGGCGTTTCAGAGTTGAGGAGGTTAGACGTGCTATGAGTAGAATGAAGAGAGGGAGGGCGATCGGTCTCGATGAGATTCTGATGGATTTTTGGAAAGGCATGGTCAAGGATGGTATAGGGTGATTGACTAGGCTGTTTAATGCCATTATGAAGACTGTTAAGATGCCCGATGTATGGAGCAGGATTAGAATGGTCCCATTGTACAAGAACAAGGGTGATATTCAAAACTGTAACAACTATAAGGGTATTAAGTTGTTAAGCCACACTATGAAGATCTGGGAGAGAGTGGTGGAGATGAGGGTGAGAAAAAAGTGTCTATTTCAGAAAATCAGTTTGGATTCATGCCGGGTGGTCGACTACTGATGCAATTCATCTTGTTCGGAGATAAGTGGAGATATATAGGGAAAGAAAAAAGAACCTCGATATGGTGTTCATTGATCTCAAGAAGGCATATGACAATGTGTTGAGGAATGTCGTATGGAGATGTCTAGAGATGAAGGGTGTTCCAATGGTGTATATTAGGGCGATACAGGACATGTACGACAAAGCCAAAACTCGAGTAAGAACGGTGAGAGGAGACTCAGAGTATTTTCCTGTTAAGATGGGGCTTTATCAAGGATTTGTGTTGAGCCCGTTTCTTTTGCCTTAGGAATGGATGAGCTGAAACGGTTTATTCAGGAGGAGGTTGCATGGTGTATATTATTTGCAGACGATATACTACTGATTGATGAGACTCGGGCTAAAGTTAATGACAGATTGGAGGTTTGGAAACAGACTTTGGAATCTAAAGGGTTCAAACGAAGCAAGAGCAAAAAAGAATACTTAGAGTGTAGATTCAATGCTGTAAGGGATGAAGCAGACTCTGAAGTGAGCCTTGACACTCGATCTATTCTCAAGAGAGAAAGCTTTAAGTATATTAGGTCCATTATCCAGAGTAGTAGTGATATTGATGATGATGTTACACACCGTATTGGGGCAGCATGGACGAAATGGAGGCTTGCCTCCGGAGTTCTTTATGATAAAAAGATATCATCTAAACTTAAAGGTTAGTTTTACAGAACGGTAGTTAGACCGTCCTTGTTGTATGGGGTAGAGTGCTGGCCAATCAAAAACTCACATGTTCAGAAGATGCAGGTCGTAGAGATGAGGATGTTGAGATGGATGTGTGGACATACCGGGAGCGATAAGGTTAGGAATGAGACCATTCGGGAGAAGTTGGAGGTGGCTCCTGTGGCCAATAAGATGAGGGAAGTGAGACTGTTGGTTTGGATATGTGCAGAGAAGAAGTGTCGATGCTCCTGTTAGGAGGTGTGAAAGGTTGGAGTTAAGGGGTTACTCAGAGGGGGTAGAAGTAGATAAAAGAAGTATTGAGGGGAGGTGCTTAGACAAAATATGTCGAAACTTTATCTCACCGAGTACATGACCTTAGACAAAAAGAAGTGGAGGTCGCGTATTAGGGTAGCAGGCTAATGGGTTACCGAGGGTATAATGATGTTTGGCCTAGTCATATAGTAGGTTAGTAGGAGTAGTTGATTTTATCTTATGTTGCCATTGTCCGTCTTATATTTGTTACTTTTTTTGTAAATTCTTTATTGTTAGTTTCGTATTTACATAGTATCATTTGCTTTCATTATTAGTCGTTCGTTCTTTGTTTGTTCTTTCCCTGTTTTTTCATATCTAGTATTTTTTGCTTATGGGGCTTCAGTCTTGAGATGAGGGTTTCCCGAAAACAACCTCTCTATCTCTATGAAGTAGTAGTAAAGTCTACGTACATTTCACCCTCTCCAGACCTCACTTGTGGGATCACACTGGGTGTGTTGTTGTTAGAAGAGCAAACACTGTTAAAAGGACTAACCAACTCCAACATAAGGAGACCAAGCAGCACTTTGCAAGCATCCTTGACAGCTGTAACAAATTAAACATGACAGAAGGAAAACAATGACAACCGCTCAAATAAAGCACAAGAATTCTTTACAAGTGTAGCGAATGAATGAAAGAAGTACACAACAAAGAAAACAAAGAGTAACCAATGTAGGTATTTTGGCACCCTTTTTTGTTAATTAGATTTTGAATTTTGCTTATACTCCTGTATACCAAACTCACTGTCTATAGGTACTTTAATCATCTAATTAACCTTCAAAATTTTAATCTACTCAATCTATCAATTTCTCATTATTAATTACCAACGAATGGGTGCAACATAAAGTGAAAATCAGAAAACTCATCAGATTTCCGTAATAATAGATGAACATGCAAAGTTGAAACTTGAAACCGCTAATCAAATCAAAATGAAGATCCAAAACAGGTAAGAAAACTATTAATAAGAGAAACAAAAAAGAATATCTGAAAATTGCCATAAAGAAGATTGGAAGATGCAATTAAAAATATAAATGAGAGAGAAGGAGAAAAAAGTTTAAAGGAGCATCAACAACAACAACAACAACATACCCGGTGGAATCCCACAAGTAGGGTCTGGGGAGGGTAAAATGAACACAAACCCTACCACTACCTCATAGAGGTAGAGAAACTAGAGAGGCTGTTTCCTGGAAACCCTCGTCTCAAAAACCTATAAGCCAAAAAAAATGTTTGAAGAGCATCGAAGAATGAAAAAGTAAAAGAGATTTGAAGCCACATCAAGATGTGGCCTAAAGTAAGATAATGAAAGGATTGTAATTTGTGCTTCTAATGACACGTAAATTTGCAGGCATAAATAAGAAAGAACCGAATTGTTATAATTGTCCCCAAACGTGAATTAAATGACGAAAAATAGACATGTTTATCCCCTTTATAAAACTCACTCTTCTATAGTAGTATTTTACATCTTAAACTAAATATAGACGTAATCTTGTGATATTTAAACAATTAATATATTATATTATATTTTATAGAATTAAGAGTTATTAAATATAAAAATACTACTCCCTCCGTCCCATTTTGTGTGACACCCTTTCCTTTTTGGTCCGTCCCAAAAAGAATGTCACCTTACTCTAATTGGAAATAACTTACCTTTAAAATTTCTATTTTACTCTTAATGAAATGATTCTCAGCTACACAAATATCTAAGAATGATTTTACACCACAAGTTTCAAAAGTCTTCCTTTCTTTGTTGAACACCGTGTCAAGTCAAAGAGTGCCACATAAAATGGGATGGAGGTTGTAATATTTTTGTTTGAATAAATAAATAAATCACGTTGAAACAAAGCTATAGCCTATATATAAACCTCCCCAACCCCCAACGCCCAACCCCCATCCCCTACCCCACACACTAAAGAAGAAAGGTACTCGGAAGAATGAGGACAGAATCAAAAGCTTCAGTTTTTTTCTTTTGCTTAGACTCAGTTGAAACTTTGTTCTCTGATTTTGGTTTTTCTGTTGAAGTCTCAGTTTTTTTCCACCAGGCCCTTTTCATTCTTGAAGTGTAAGTCACTTGCTTCTCTTTCTCCTCAGTTATCATGTACTTGGCTGCTTTTTGTGTACTATTTATAGAGGAGGGTTTCTCTGTTTTAGGGAAGAAGGTGAAAAGATTTGTTCTTTTTGAGGGTTTGATGAGAAAATTTATGAAATGAGGGAGAAAATTTCGTGGGGGTTTTATTATCTATGAGATGCAAATGATTCTTTATCATATAGCTCTGAAGATCAGTTTGGTTTATGTGCGTCTATTGTTGATTCTTTAGCCTTGATTATTGTCTTTTCTTCTTGTTTGCTGTTTCTGTCCTTTTCAGCTGCTTCGAACGGAGGGTCTATCTGAAACAGGCTCTCTACCTTAACAAAGGTAGGGGTAAGGCCTGTGTATACACCAATCTCCCCAGACTCACTCCACTTGTGAGCTTATACTGTGTCTGTCATTGTGTTTCAAATGATTCTTGATCATATATCTCCGAAGACCAGCTTGATTTAAGTGTGTCTACTGGTTGATTCTTCAGCCTCTATTATTATATTTTCTTGTTGTTCTTCCTGCTTCTTGCTGTTGTTGTCCTTTTCATCTGTTTTGGGCCGAGGGTTTGGAAAAAGCCTCTCCACCTTAATTAAGGTAAGGTTAAGGTCTGTGTACACACTACTCTCCCGAAAACTCACTTGTGGATTGCATTGGGTGAGTTGTTGTTGCTGTGAAGGAAATTGTGGTATGTCTTGATACAAAATATCGAGCATTGGAATGAAATAGGTCTAAACTGTAGCAGAATTGACCTAGAGGATCCATTTTACCAATCCCAACTAGGGTTGAGGCATAATTGTTCTGTTGTATGTGCAGTAGTTGAGGCATAATTGTTCTGTTGTATGTGCAACAACAACAACATACCCAATGTAATCCCACAAGTGAGTCTGGAGAGGATAGAGTGTACACAGATCTTACCCTATTTTTGTGGGCTAGAGAGGCTGTTTCCACAGATCTTTGGCTTAGAAGAAAACTGTAGCAAAAAAAGAATCAAGATTGAGATTTTTTCTCTGATTTTGGTTATCAGCTGAAACCTCAGTTTTTCTTTTTTTTTTATTTGCACCGAGTGTCCGAGTCTCTTAGAGCCCCGACTAATCCCGGGGGTGCACAGGCCCTCGGCAAGGAGTTTCCCGCAAGTGCACCACAGTTAATTTAGGTTTTACCCAGTCCCCTCAGAAATTGTTTGCACCTAGTGGGTTTCGATCTTGAGACCTTGAAAGGGAGCAAACCCCAAGGCTCAAGTCTATTACCACCAGGCCAACCCCTGAGGGTTGAAACCTCAGTTTTTTTCCAGACCTTTCTCGTTCTTTAACTGTAAGCCACCTACCCTTCTTTCTCTTCGGTTATCATGTACTTGGCTGCTTTTTGTGTACTATTTGTGGGTGGGTGGGTGGATGGGGGATGTCTGTGTTTGGGAGCGAAAGGTGAAAAGATTTGTTCTGTTTGAGGATTTGATGAGCAAATTATATTGATTGCGTTGGGGAGATGAGGAAGAAAAGTTCCATGGGGTTTTCCATATATGAGATGCAAATGATTCTTGATCATATAGCTCATAAGTTCAGCTGGAGTTAAGTGTTTCTAGAATTAGATAATCGATGAACAAGCTTTTTTCTCTTGTCTGAAACTTTAGAGAATAACATTATTTTCTTAAATAAAGGAAATCCTGATTTGTCTTGAGATACATTATTGAGCATTGGATCAAAGGCGAGGCGGAACTATGATTTCAACTTCATGAGTTGTGGATTATAAAATGATGACTTCAAGTGATAACAGTTGATTTCTAAATGAAACATTTTTTTTTGAGAGAAAGGTAACTAGTTTCATTTCAAAGAATTTATCATCCCAGATGATGAATGGAAACTTACATCTCATCCCAGGGGGTACATTACAAGTTTCTTATGAAATCTACCAAGTCTAAAGTCTCCCCTTTCAAACTACCTTAACCCCCAAAAAACAAAATACTTGAACAATTCATTTTGATTCTCTGTAAGCTTGACTTTTGACCCTCAAAACATCTTGAGTTCCTTTCTTTCCAGAGAGTCCACCTGATGCAAGCAGGGATGGTTTTCCACCAATGGTCTTCTAAATGAAATAGTTATGTAAATTTAATGAATTTTTCAACACAAATATACTGTTTGGGTATTTTTTTTCTTTTTTACACCTCCCTGGTAGTTCCCACCTTTTATCAAACCCACAACCTAAAGGTTGGAGGTGAGGGGTGCTTACTGTCCAAGCAACTCCTCTTGTCTACCCGGAGCTTCTAGCACCGTCCCTGATAGAAATGTGGTAAGTCTAAATTGTAGAGGAATTGACATAGAGGATTCATTTAACCAGCTCAAACTAACTTTGGATTGAGACAAAATTGTTGTGTTCTATGTGGAATGCTTATATGAGATGGGCAGATGTTCTTCAAAAAAATGTGTGAATATTTGTGTTGAGGTATCAGTTATTCTGCAGCTTTTCTTTGTCCTTCCTAAATCGGTACTGCTGTTGCTTGTGTTTGTATTTGTATTACATGAAGAGCTTTCTGACCTTTTTGGTTTGGCTATGCAATTCTAGTAATGGGGTAAAATTTCGTTTCAAAAGTATGGTTCTCAAAAAAATACATTGGCTATAGTCTATACAACCATGAATTTCATGGTGCACCAAAAAGGAACTAGAAACTATTTCTCAAAATATACACAAAGCCATTTTAATCCTTTTGAAGTTCTCCTATTCCTCTCCTTCCACGAGACCCATATCAAAGCAAGTGGGCCAACCTCCCATATGCTGTATCTTCTTTTCCCTTTTTTCATCGGTCCAACTGTGTAGCGCCTTGGAGAACCTTTTATAAATTGGGCATAAAAAGTAATCATATTCATACTATTTTGGAGCAACCTGAACTTGCATATGCAGTTGACACATTAAAAAGTATGAAGGGAATTTAACAAACTCTACTCTTCTCGAAATTTATTTTTTTGAGAATTGTATCATTGTATTCATCAGTGCAAAAAAATTGCACTGGCAACAATAGTACAAAGAAAAGACTAAAGCCTATGTACACTTCACAAAGCTTCCAAAAGGTCCAGGATGGCATCTCCTCTATACAAAGTTCTTTACACCAAAAATGCAAGCTCAAATTTTTTTTGAGAATGGTAACTTTAAAAATGCAAGCTCAAAATATAGTTCATCTTTACTTTCTGTTTTGGGTTACTTGTACTCTCAAAACATCTACTATTTCTTTCCCTCCAGATGTTCCACCAAATGCACAAAAGAATTTCCCTCCGCCATTTCTTCTGCTTTACATTCGTCTAGCTTGGTCCTAAGCTATCAAAAGTTCAAAAGTGTTTCCTGGCATAACTAATTTAAGGTTAGCCAGAGCCAGAAAAAGCTGCCACAGCTGGGCAGTATATACAGAGTGTGAAAGAAGGTGTCTGTTTATCTTTTGCTATTGCACTGCAAAGGCAACTTATGAACACCAGCTGCATACTCCTTCTCTGAAGTTTTTTCATGAGTTAAACAGGCTTTTGTAGCACCAACTGTGAGAAACAGTTCACCTTATAGGGTGCTTTTGCCTTCGAGATCTGCTTCCAAGGCCAATGGGAGTGATGGACCTCATTACTAAAAAAGCATTGGCACCCTTGATTGTGAACACCTTCTTCCCCTTGTCCTTCCATACCAAAGCACCTTCATTATCATTGCGTTCTCTCATCCCTTCTAAAATCTGCAAAAAGGAAGTCTATCTTTCCATCTTCCAATCACTAGCCTTCTTCTGAAGTTAAAATACCATCCATTTTGATTCCTGACTTCACTGATGGAGGCACCATTACTCACAGTCGGTCTACGAAATTCTGGAAAACTGTCCTTAACAAGTTCCTGATCTACCCATTTATCATTCCAGTTAGCAATTTTTCTACTATTCCCCGGAGATAGTCCAGTGTTTCCTCCAAAAAAAATGCCAAAGAGCTGTGATGGATTTCGATATGGGTACTCCATAGTGGGTGTTTGCTGTCGCGATACACCAATGTCTGAATGTTCAATACTTTTGTGAATGAACTCCTTCCATAAGCTGTTTTCTTCTCTAGCATACCTTTATGGCTATTGCCAGCAAGCTCAAGATTAGACCAAATTTTTCTCTAGATTGACGAGACAAATCTAGATTATCTAAAAGTTCGATATAACTGGTACTGCATTAATTCTATAAGAGTATAATCTACATGTTAGAAAAGACAAGAAATACTAATGAGAAAATGATGATTATGATGAATTTCAGTATCTGCATGTTACATTAGTAATTTCACATTAGAGACTCAAAACAATGGGAAATCATCTTATTAGAAGTACCACGCAATCAGAGAGTAGAGCACTATATGCCAAAATATTCTCAACAATGCCGAATTTATGCTACGTTTTTCTCCTTGCTCATCTTGCTATAATCCTAAGGCAGTTGGTTCTCTCACATGTTTCCCAAATGAGTGTTTCCTTGAGCTTCTTGTAAGGATAATTAAATCTTCTTCTAGGTTAATTTGTGATGCATGAAATCTGATGGCCACTGTTAGTGGGGCTGAAGCCTAGTACTAAATATGATGTAGATGTGTTTTTTCTTTGCTATAGCTAACTGTTTGGCACTTGAGTTTCCATCATAGTGAACAAAATGTAGCGTTAATGAAGTAGTACATTTCAGTACTCATCTTTGATTTGTTTTTATCTGGATTCATGTCTGGTATACTTTGCAAAGCTCACTAGTTGAAGTTTCTTTTGCATTTTGATACGGTTGCCTGGTATCTTTGTGCAGTTGTCAGCTTAATTTTATCAATTCTATACTTACATAGACATCCTGTTAATTCGGTACTTTTACAGAAAGAGTCTACAAACGAGTTCCCAATCTGAAGTGGTTGTCCGTAAAGTTGGTGGTACTGCACGATGGCAGACGTCAGTGCTATTACTGATACGTCAACAGATGTTGATACTGATGATAGAAACTTGAGGGTAAATCTGTTATCACTTTCTTATCTTATTTAATGCTTTCAAATTTCAACTATAGCCTTTCTAGATATAAATGAGCGGTTATCTGCATGATATTTCGGTTGATAATTTCTAGTTATCTTCATTCAAAGTAGTTCCCTTTTAGAGCCAATTTGGCAACCCAAGGTTCTTCATTTTTCAAAGAAAATTGGCAATTTCTATGCTTTTATTCTGGACAAGTTGAACAAAATTATAGCTGTATAAACTGGCAATAACATAAAACTCCCTTTTCGATTTTTTTTCCTTAGTTTTTATAATTGCGATTCTATCCCTGTAAATTCTGTTATCACTATCTACTTCTACAAATCTGAATGATTCACCTTGTATAAGAAAGTTCCAGGCCAGAGAATGCCAGTATTGTGCCAATGCCATATTATTAAAAAAATGAAGTTATATGCTTGTTGGTTTTCCATTAATTTACAAGGGCCGTACACAATTTATTTTGTAGTGTAGCAGCTTGTAAGTGCAATGGAAGGGGGGAACATGACCTAATATTAGCTTTTCTAACATGACTAAGCTTTAAGCCCGACTAGTGTTATCGCCTATATAAATCCATTATGCTCTATTCTAAGTCATTGTCTCCCTATGTTCACAATTTAGTTTTTTTTTCCTGATCTGCAAAACTTATGCATTTTTATCGAAGTGTTTCTGGAAGAAAAGAGGAGTAACTATATATGGGAAACAACACATTTTATTTCAATCTAGTTAATGACTCTAGAACTTTTAGCATCTTTCTGTAGTTTTAAGCTAATAAGTATATCAAATTTTAATGGAAGTGTTCTTCATCATTCTTGGTGCAGTATATGAACGCTCTAACATTGGGTGCCACTTCCAACGCGAGTGACAAAACCAGAGATGCAAAGGTTATTCCTTGGTGCAAATTCAGAAGTCAATTGGAATAATAATTGAAAAAAGAAGTTTTCTAATTGAGTCAAACTCTTCTTTTGCAGACGCTTCGTAGGCTTTCCCAAAATCGTGAAGCCGCACGAAAGAGTCGTCTAAGGAAAAAGGTAGATCCTCTTACAGTTGCACTTCTGTTTACTTTGTATATTTTCCCTTAAGATTTGATTTGCAAATAGGTCAATAATCCAAAGTCTTGTTCTGTTTCTATTTGATGATAGAAGTATATGTTCACATTTCTAAAAACAATGACTATTTGAGAAAATAATTATGGCTCTTGCCATAGTACGAAATGATTAACTTTTAAGTGCTTTTGGTCACTTTGGATCAATACTGGAGTAAGAGAACCACAAAACTTCGGTGGATGTTACTTTGTGCTTTGATATGGAAACAACACCAAGGATATCTGCTAGAGAAATAGTTCTCTAAAGGTATAACTTATTGAATAAAAAGATCTTCTGAAATCTGTTGCTCTGGGTAACCTGATGAACAACTAGCATCTGGAGCTGGATGCATGGACTGTGTGAGCTGCATTGAATTTTGTGTAACTATCTGTTTGCTATATAGGTAGGAGTATCTGAACAGTGCATTTATACCATACTCCTGGTATTATTCCTTTCAATTTCAACTGAAGTGAATCAATAAATTCTTAATCTCAATTACCCATAGCATAAACGAATACTATTCACTGAATTTCGATTTAGAAATTACCTTTTCGCCAAGGAATTCAAGAACCTTGTTTGCTGGATAGTACTATCATTTCCAAATGTGAAATCTATAAATAATCCAATCATCTATAGTAAAAATTATGTATGTCATATGTTTGCGATGGGATCCATTCTTCATTGGCCTCAGTGTCTGAATTGAAGGGGGACAGTTCCTTTCTTACAAAATTGAGTCCCAGGGTCTTTGAATGAGTTGGGAATGAAAATTTTTATCAAACCATGCTTGTATGATTTATTTCATAGGGGCGTTGATGCTATGGTGTCAAAACTAATAGTTTCCCCTAAAGATAGAGCTTACCTCAGTTCAATCATCTCATGGACTGGAGTCATTGTTGAGGATTCCAATCATTCTTGCTAGAAATGGTAATCAATAAAATCATTCTTGCTAGGGTGATGCCAAACATCATGTAAAAGCGAATCAGCTTACTGTTACAACCAAAGTCCTGTGCAAGTTCTGCCTAAACGTTCCGGCAAAAATTACCCTCTTTTTCTATGCAGGAATTTAATATGTTCCTGACAATCCATTTTGCGCACCTCAAATGAGATTTTCAATCAGCATGGCCCTTCTGCACTCCCGCTATACTGTTGGATCACACTTTCACCGTTTGTCCAAGATTCCCCATCACAGGGTCCCCTTAATTCTTCCAAGTGCACAATATGGATGTTGTTTCATCCAGTTAGACATTATAGTGTCCTAATTCATTTGTTGTCCCCTTGTATTTTCACTCAATGTTGTAGAAGCTCCATCTCATCCATCAATCTCGGATGGAGCCAAAGATTGACTATTTTTTGGCCTTGGAGTATGATGGAATAAAGCAAAAT
>JAOTQR010000001.1:2854153-2870042 GCA_025774065.1 Solanum ossicruentum | reverse complement strand
TTTGTAAACTTTTTCGGATTATGGGAACAAAAACACTATTGAAATTGAATAAGTTTTCTAGGTTTTTCCAGAATGATTCACGGCTGCTAAACTTGATTGATATTTTCTAGGGTTTTTTCGAGGTTCCGAACTACTCCTGAGAATGAAGAACGAGAAGAATTATATAGGGCCAATCGAGGAATTTTGGGGATGGATTTTGAATTCCAAATTCGGAATCCCCCTTTAGGCAAAGAATCCTTGGGATTTTGCAAAATCTCAACGGATTGAAAACCCCACTGATTGAGGGATTTGGACAATCCATTTGCCGGATTATCGGGATTGTTGGTGAACGTTGGGGTTGGTTTCGTCAGGCGAACGTGTCGAGTTCGAGAAAGAGATGAGGGGAAACGATGAGGGGAGGGGTGCGCTGGAGGAGAGGGGAAAGGAAATAGGTTCGCCGAGTTGAGGAGATGAATGTGGCAGCGGGTTTGGGGTTTCTCTGGTTTAAAGGCTTTCTGGCTTTGACAGCTCAAAATGGAGAAGAAAGGCGATGGGGTGAGGAAAAAAAGGGGGCGCATGAGTCACATGCGCCTGTCTATTTTAATTTTTTTTGAAAATAATTGCTTTAAAAAAAATTATTAAAAATAAAAAATAAAATTTGATAATTAAAATATACTGTGGAGGGTAAAAATTGGGTGTCAACAAACATACCCAGTGATATCCCACAAGTGGGGTCTGAAGAAGGTAGATTGTACGCAGACCTTATCGCTATCTCATAGAAGTAGAGAGACTGTTTCCTAAAACCTTCAGCTCAAAACCCATAAGCAGAAAAAAAATAACTCAAATACAATAAGATCTTTAAAATCTCTAACAACTTTCATAGCTTTTTCAATAAATTCAATTTCATCTTTGACCAAGATAGTCAAAGCTAGATAAATTACATGAATCTTGATGCTTGAATGAAATTAAGACACTATTATACCCTTAATCTATTTGATTAAGATGATAATTTAGATAGCCTAAGAGATTGTAATAGTATGACTCTATCAGTTGATGGGCTTTCTTGCAAGACCACTTCATAACCATCACCAAAATTTGCCATTCCTTGATCCATTAATTGCCAAAAAAGCCCACCACCACATGGGCCTCCAATTTTGGCACAATCATAAATGGGTCCATATATTTTTCCAAAATAATTGTCCCTCATTGCAATAGTGAAACCTTTAGTTTTTGATGACTTGCCAAATTCTGCAATAAGAAAAGGCTTTTTCAACAATTTGGAGTCATCTATATGGGCTTGGATCCATTCAATAGCCCATTTGTCTTGGGCTTCTGAAGTTGAACCTGGTAACCTGCTAGTCCATAAGGCCCAATTAAGGGTACAAATGTTAATTGCATAATGTACTATGCGTATGAAGCAAAAGGTGTGTTTGATAGGAAGGAAAATGTTCTCCATACAAAATGTTTTCTTGGTAAATAAATTGTTACTTACTTTCATGTATTTCGTAAGTAAATAAAAAAATTATTGTTTCAAGAATATTTATATGTAATATCGTAAAACACTACGAAGATGAGATGGGATGCAGAGTAGAGGTTTTGGTATAACGAAATATACGATGGTCAAGGAGTGGGGTTGGGGGAGGTGCGTTGGGTTGCATTACAGAGATAGTTAACTTGGACTGTTACTTATGAAACTTGTTTCTCTACTTCCACGGTGAACTGATTTTCCTCATTTTTCGAAATTAGTTTTTCAATAAAAGAGGTCATAACATATAACAGTCCATAACAAATTAAACAAGATTTAATAATCCAGAAATAATAGGTTAAAAGCACCGACTTGGTAAAATGACAACGAAACAAAAGGTGTGTTTGGTAAGAAGGAAAATGCATGCTCTCCATAAAAAAGTATTTCCTTGGTAAACAAGTTGTTACTTATTTCTAGTATTTCATAAGTAAATAATAAAAATACCATTTCAAGAATATTTATAAGTAATATCGCAAAACCCTATGAAGATGAGATGGAATGAGAAGTAGAGATTCGGGTGTAGAGAAATGTAGGATGGATGGGGTCATTGGGTGATAGGAAGGAGACAATTAACTTAGAATGTCACTTATGAAACTTGTTTCTATACTTCCATCAACGAACTCATTTTCCTCATTTTTTCCTCATATACTTGTTCCTCATATAATAGTCCATGACAAATTAAATAAGATTTAATAATTTAGAAATAAACAGGTTAAAAACATCGAACAAATATAAAATTATTAATGCATGAAGAAGGGATTAGAGATTATGTACCATTGATCAGGATATATATGAATTGTGGTAAAATCAATTCCACTAATTTGATTATTTGATATAAAATCAGTCCCAAAATTCAAATAATTAGGGTTTAATTGTTTCTTATTATCCCCATAAAATCCTTCAAGCCCAATCTCCAATAAATGATTTGTATCTATCGATTTAAAATATCCAGCCATTTCTGTAATCCAATTCTGCAAAATATAAATTTAATTAAAAAAATATTATTTTATACAAAATAATATAATTATTTTGATCGATCGACTAAATATAATACCTGTACTGTTTTTCCAGATAGGTCAGATGGGCAACGTGGCTCATTTATTAATTCCCATGAAAGAATTGTTGGATCATCTTTATATGCCAATTTATTTATTGTATTCACTCTTGTAAGCACAACCTTTATATTAAAAAATTAAAATAAAAAAATTGGAAAAATTAAGGAAAGAAAAAAAAATATTTTTATACTCGGTATACAATGTATAATTTGATTATACACTTATTATGTATAAGTTATACACAAAATAAATATCGATAATAATTGCAAGTCATTACGAATAAGAAGATGGATTTATTTTTAAAACTAATTGGCTAAAAAAAATTAGGATCTTGAAAACATAAATAAAGACCAATAGAAAGTTCATGTCACATATAGATTTAAAGAGATTCCTAAAGAAAAAAAATGAAAAATTAAAACATTTTGGTATTTATTTATTTGTTTATGAAATTTCTTTCATCTTATGTTACATATATTTTTTTATATATTTAAAATATTAATTTACTTTCATCTTTCTCTCTTTCTCCAAATAAAATAATTTGAGAAACTTATAGGTTCCTAAATAGATTTCAGATTTATACTATAGCTATAACTGAGATCACAATCAAATATTTATAGATATTTTCAGTTACATAGGTTGATGTACTCGCTCTTATCACTCACCTCGAGAGAGTCTATACTCTAAGAGTCAATTGACTTTTCTAACACATATAAAACTATTGAGTTAACATAAATCTGCGCCGATCTTACCTTGACATGATTTTTGTAGAAGCCTTTGGCCATAGGATTAGTGAAGAAGTCATCATCACTTGTTAAATTTTGCCCTCTTTGGTTTGCCCATGCTACATATTGTTTCCTTCCTCCTAAAGCTTCCCAATTATTCACTAATCCAAGAATTAAGTGAATTCCATATTTTTGGGCTTCTGATATCACAAAATCCAATCCCTAATAACAAACAAACAAAAAGATTAAAAAGAAAAAAGAAATATATATAACACCAAAAACTAAGAAAAATATTATTTATTTTAATCGTATCATAAATTATTGAAGAAACAACAGAATTTTAATGTCTGCAAAATTACTTGAAACATCTGCTCATTATAAACACCAGGTGCATACCGTAAAGGTCAAAAAATATATAATACCAAAAACTAAGAAAAATACAATCTCTTTTACTTGTATCATAGATTATTGATGAAATAACAAAACATGAAGGAATTATGATTCTCCTACAAAACAACAACAACAATAACAACATACTCAGTGAAAATCTCATAAGTGGGGTCTGAGGAGGGAAAAATATACGCAAACCTTACTACTGCCTCATAAAGATAGAGAGGTTGTGTCTGAAAGATCCTCATCTCAGAAAAATCATCCAAAACATAGAAAATATTAGATATGAAACGACTAGAAAGATATGAAATGACGATAAGATTCTCCTACAAAACAAAACAACAACAATAACATACCCAGTGGAAATTTCACAACTGGGGTCTAAGGAGGGTAAAATGTATACATACCTTACCATTAACTTGTAGAGATAAAGAGACTGTTTCCAAAATATCCTCATTGTAACAACGCCAATTTCACAATAGAAGCATTCAAATGATATAATCACCAAACTCAATGTTACAATTGAAAATAGAACTAACAAAGAACTTGTAGACAACAATTAGATAGTAAAGGATAGACTAAAGAAGGGGAGATGAGAAGATTGACTCAATGAAGCGGATGAGAGGACAACATATTTCTCAACAATTTGCTTAATCCTTCATTCTAAACCTATATCCCTTTTTAACTAGTCAGTAATTGAGTCTGGATCCCAAATTAACCTTTCTGACGGCCTTTTGATCCTGCTACTTCTTCTTGGCCCAATAACTAGGTCGATGACATTCATATTCTTATTGAGGTGGGGTAGGTTCATAACACTCGTCTCAGAAAAACCATCTCCAACAGTAGAAAACACTAGATATGAAATAACTAGAGGATTCTCCTACAAAATTCCACAACTGGAGTCGGTGAGAGAAAAGTGTACGCATGCCTTACCACTACCTCATAGAGATAAAGAGACTGTTTCTGAAAAACCCTCGCCTCAAAACAATTACCCAACAGTAGAAAAACACTAGATATGAAACGACTAGAAAAATATGAAACAACTAGAAAATTACCTGAAACATTTGCTCGTTGTAAACACCAGGCGCAGATTGTAAAGGCCTAGAACCACCATCAGTGAAAGCCCAAGTTCTAGCAACATTCATTTTATACTTAGAAGCTTGTTGAAATATATTTGTAACTTTATTTCTTGTTGATGGATCAGAAGCCATATACATTAACCAATAAGCATTAAATCCATTTAAATAAAATGGTTTTCCTTGTAATGCAAAATGAGTTCCATCTGTATAAACAAACTTAGGATTAAAAGCTCTAATAGGCTTGTTACATTCATTTAGAAATATTGTTACAATAACAACCAAAATGAAGATGAATGAGTTATTCATCCACATTTTAAAAAAAATAAAATAAAATTGAGAAGAAATATTTGATGGAGCAAATTGGTTTATGTTTGATGTTATATTAATGTCTTGGTAAAAAACAAAGGAAAAGAAAATCTCATTGAAATAAATGTAAGATTTCAGTTATGAAAAGATATAATTAATAAACCATTTTTGTTTTGAACAAATTTAATGAATTTTCTAAACTTGTACTTTTTGAGATTTAGAATTGGATTGACTTTTGATTTTGAATTATAACTAATAACTTTTTTACTTATCTTTATCTTTTTAGTACACACGCTTTTGACATGTATATTACGTTAATTAGTAATAAATATATATAAAAAGAATAAATTATAGTGTGTACTTAATATTGTTAAGTATATTTTTATTAAAAATATATAATGTAAATTGTTAAGATAAAAAATGTACTTAAAACGAAATATGACAACTTACTATCACATAACAATTAAAGAGTCAAATTAGATGTAAATTGTAATGAACAAAATTCTCCATTATATCAAAAGTCAAAATTCTATTGGTATTTACCATATATTTTCTCTTACCATATATAAAAAAAAATAAATTGTTGTCTGTACTTTACATTTTTAAATATAATATTTTTTAAAAAATAATAAAAATTTTTAAGATAAAAAGTGACTTGAAAAGGAACATAATAACCCACAATCATATAACAATTAGGAAGAAAAATTAAATGTAGGGAATAAAATTTCTCTATGATATTAAAAGTGAAAAAATATGTTGTTATTTACTATATTTTTTTCTTACCATATATTTTAGAATTTTCTAATAGTTAAATATATTTGCCTCTTATTATATATTTTAAAACTTTTAATTATTATCAATTTTGCTAATACCTCTGAAGAATTTTTAAGGTCTCCTTAAATTTTAATATAATTAATTAATAATTTGAAAAAAATAGTAAATATCAATTTCATTTATTATAATTTTTTTACTGAAGGTTAAAAAATCTAATAAGTATTTCTAAGAATCTTTATGATTTTAATATAATATAAATAATATTTTACATAATCTAACTATAAGCTGTCTTAACAATGTCCTTGTATCCAAAATAACACCCTTGAGGCATTCAATAACAAGCCTATCATACTCAATAAAGCAACTTTATATATAATGTTTGTTCGATTGTTACTTAAATGTTTATTATATCAAATTACTAATTTCATCCTTATGCAATGACAAAATGTCTTATTTTATGTAACAATCGGTTAGATGCGGTCAAATTGTTATTGTATTTTTTTTTAATTTTGTCTTTTTTTATTATAATTTATAATCATATTTTATCATCTACTGTATCTTTTTATAATAATTCCAACTTATACCCTATTCTTTCTTAAGGTTTATCCTTCATGTTGTCGAAAACTTGTAGTCAAACTGAGAATCGCAACTGAAGTTTGCTAAAGAATCTGCCACTTTGTTGTTTTCTCTAAATGTATAGACAATTTGGAAGTGGTCGGTCGATAATATGGATGAAGTAAAGCTCCACCATGATATGGATAATTCTAGGGGCTTCTTTATTTTTATTGCAGCAATCAACAATGATTTCGGAGTCAATTGCAAGTTTACGAACTTGATAAATGTAGAGCGCATTCAGAAGAATAGATTCAGTAAACCGTCCAAAATGAAATAATACAATCTATCTAGACGTTATATTTGTCAAAATAATTTAATACAATACAATATAATATCATATGATACATTATGAGAAAACGTATACTCGAAAATATCAAGGATCAAAATGACCCAATTCCCAAATCTAAAGGACCACTTTGACCATTTTCTCCAACTTAAAGAGGCATCCGAGCAATTTTTCTTTGATTTTTCCTTCAAAAGGAAAGCATTTCCCTTTCCAAACTATAAGAATAGAATCTTGAAAATCTGGCGCCGGCGGTATATCTCCGGCGAACTGGGTGCACTTCTTTCTCATGGAATCAGTTATCCTACAAGCTCAACCATTTCAACTAATGACCCCAATTACTTCAAAATTCACCCCCACAATTCGATTTACTGCTTCCTCTGTAGGATTCAAGCTCTTTTCAGCTTCATCTTCAGCAGCCATTACCACAGATGCCCCTATTATAGAGCAAATTCCACCTCCTGGAAAGGCTAAGGGTAAGGGTAGTAAAGGAATTTTGGAAGCTCAGCTGAAAATGGACTGGTTGGAGTCTTTATCTTGCCCATTTCCATGTACAAAGCCTTTGAACAGTGGTTGGGTTATTGGGGTTGACCCGGATACTTCTGGGGCTTTGGCACTCTTGAAACCAAATCAACCTCCTCAGGTAGTATAAAGTTTTGAACTTTATTTATTTACTCCAACTGTTTCGATTTGATTATCTGGTTTTGACTTGACGCGAAGTTTAAAAAAAAAGTAAATATATGACTTTTGAATCTTGGGGTCTTAAATTGAAGATACATAGAATGTACCAAAATGCTGTTTAATCTTGTGGTGTTAAACTAACGAGTTAGAAAGTTAGAGTTGAAAAAAAAGGGAAGAAATCTCTTTTCATGAAACAAACTAAAAAGGAAAGTAAGATGAACAGACATAAACGGAGGGAGTATTATAGTTGCAACCTACAATCCCTTGGAATCCATGTAAGATGATGCTAATTGTTTAGGATTAAGTTTAGTCATGTTAGTAGAGTTTACTTTTAGTCCAAGTTAGCTAGGAGAGCTTTAGTTTTGAGGGAGATTTGTACGACAACAACATGCTCAGTGTAATCCCATACGTTGGGTCTCAGGAGAGTTTAGTCATGTTACTACAAGGTACTTTTAGTCCAAGCTTAGCTAGGAGAACTTTAGTCTTTAGAGAGACTTATATAACAACATACCTGGTATTCCCTTGTGTGGGGTCTGGGGAGAGTTTAGTCATGTTAGAACTTTAGTCTTGAGGGAGAGTTATGTAATGTTAGAATACTGTTAGAATAGTACTATAGCAGTATTGCAGCAATGCCTATAGGTACTGTATTGACGGTCGGGGCACTGTAGCAGTACTGTAGCAATGGCCATAAACGGCTAGAAATGGTCCTTAAGGACTTGTATATATAGGTGGGCCATTCCTCATTTATTAAGTATTCAATCCAAGTATCTCTCTAAACAAAAGTCTCTCAATTTAATTTTCTCATTCTTTTCTCTATTTCTCACATGTAACAACAGCAACATACCTAATACAATCCCGCACATGGGGTCTGAGGAGGGTGGTGCGTATGCAGCCTTGTCGCTGCTTTGTGAAGGTACAAAGTCTATCAATCCTCGACTCTAGTAAAACATATCAAAAACAGTAAGAAAAAGAAATAAAATAGTGAAGAAAGAGAATTAGCAGCAACAGATAGTACGATAACTGAAGCAGTGTTTTGGACGGCGAAAGGCGACAAGGAGCGGCGACGCGCTCGCCTTTTTGAATTGAGGCGCCAATTTATACCAAAATCTTAAAATATTTAATTGCATATATAAATATCCAAAATCTCAATAGCAATAATATATATTAGCAAATATTATATAAATCAGTATACAACACAATTATATTAATAAAAAAGGATTACAATTTTTTTTAAAAAAAAAATTAAGCAGAAACTGAGTTTCAAAGACTCAGTTTTAGACTGTCAGTTGCTGGAACAGAGAAAACATGAAAGAACTAAGAAGAAGAAGAGAAGAATTGAAGAAGAAGAAGAAGGAAGGAAAAAAAAAAGCTACAGTGACGGTCACGCAGGTCGCTGAAAAAAAAAAGAGAAGAACTGAAGAACAACAAGAAGAAGAAGAACGAAGAAAGAAGAAAGAAAACTTACCTGGAGAAGAACCGAAGTGGAGAAACCGGGAAGCAAATTCCTACTGTGGTAGAGTCGCAATGGAGAAAGAAGTGAAGAAAAGAAGTCGCGCAGGTCTCTTTTTTCCAAGTAAATCCTAGGAAATTTTTTTATTATTAAAATTTGGGTATTTTTTAAATTAAATCAAAAGGCGGTGCCTTAGCGCCTTGCCTCGCCTTGCGTCATCGCCTTTCGTCGCCTTTCTTATTAGCGCCCCGCCTTGACGGTAAAAGGCGACACACCATCGCCTCGCGTCGCCTTGCCTCTCGCCTTAGGCGAAGAGGCAAGCGCCTTTCGCAACACTGAACCGAAGCAGAGGAAATAATAGATAATAATAAAATCGAATAATAAAGTAGTAAGAGAGAACTAATAGTAGTACTTCCAGTGCTATAAAACTAATAATTTGTAGGATGAAAAATGTAGAGAATGGTGTGACATGGATGGTGAGGATTCATGTAGTTGACTGCAACTTGTTTAGGATTGCAACATCATTGTAGTTGTTGTCACGTTATAGTTGCAACATGCAGACCTGATTCTTTTTCCATGGTCTAAGCAATCATTGATGGATAGCATTCGACTTGAATTCAACTTTATTTGTTTATTATAGGTTTGCAATTCTGATGTCCCCTTTGCCTTTTTTTCTATAGTCCAAGAACCTTTTTAACTATTTTAATAACCATGGTGTCTAGTCAAACTTCGCGTGCATCTTGACTAATTTCACAGGGTCAACTAGTATAAATAGCAGTTACTCTGTCTACCAAGGCTCGGACATATGAAAAGAAATCACCTAGTGTTCTTGCTTCCATTGGGATTTGAACTTGAGACTTCATATTTTCAACCCACTTCATGACTGCTAGGCTACACATTTCGATGTTTTTTAAACTTCTTCTTTAAGTGAGAGTTGTACTATGTTCTTCCACATTTATATTTGTTTCTCTTGAGGAGCCAAAACTAGATATTGCTTTTATGGTTGATTACTATTTGCATGTCGTGTTGTCTGTTCTTCTAGCATTCATGGACCTTAGTGTATTCAAGCCAATGTTACATCTAGCAGTTGTACCTTTTCTGTATAAACATTAACTGTTAATGTTTTCTTCTCAGTACCAGTAGCAACAAAGTTCTTTTCACGCTTTGAGTCCAAGTTCAGTCTTAGGTGCTTGGCTAAAATTTTGAAACTGCAACTAGTAATTGCTGAGATAGCTGAGGATTGCTCTAGTGATAAGAATCACTCTGGTCCGAACCATTAGATTGGTAGTTTGAGTCACTAAAGGTGTAAAAGCTATGGGTAACCACAGGTGATACTCCTGGGGTTTGCGTGGGGTTGGTAAACTAAATGGCTAATAATTGCCAGTTAATTGTTCAATAGAGTTACATGTGTTGAGAATGTATATCCATCAATCTCAAACCAAAGAAGGAAAAAAAAAATAAAGAAAAGAAAGAGAAGATCTTGTGCTCTGAGAAGTTAGTACCTTGTTCACCGATTTATTTACTTCTAAATCTGAAGTGTACTTCTCATTGACTTCCCATTCCAATCGCCAGGTGTTTGATTCTCCTCACTTGAAGGTACTTGTTGGCAAAGGAGTACGGAAACGCTTAGATGCAAAAGCTATTGTTCAATTGCTTCAAAGTTTTGAAGCTCCTCTAGGTACAACAAAAGCTATCATGTTTGAAATCTTTCAAATTTCTGTTCTTAACTTCCTCAGTTATCTGGTCTGAATGACTTGCGCATATTTCCTTGAGACTTTTCTGCTAGTTTGTCCATTTGGCACTGAAGCTGACAATGCTCTCTTTTTTTTCCCCCTTCACTAAGAAACTAAATAATAGGGCTTGTTTTCCTGGTATATATTTTGTTAATGGCTGTCTTGTTTTCTGCTTCTGGACGTGGGTGTGGGTTGGGGAGGCAGTTGATCTATCTCTTATGTAAACTCTATTGTATTTGCAAAGATTCTGAATCATATTATATCAGTTGAACACTTCTGCAGGATAGCTACGAATTCCATCAAAGTAAATTCTTCATTAATTCTTCAGTTCGTAAACCTAGTTGTTTGAATGAGTTCTTTTATGCTGCCCCCATGTAACGTTGTAACGAGTGGTGCATGTGTTGGGGTGAGTTTTAGTAAAAAATCAATGTATATATGAGCCTGGAATGAAGGAGTTTAGTTGATCATTCTCTCCCTCTCCCCTTCTTTTGGGTGTTTATTGGATGATGCTCTTGTTATTACTTCAGAAAAGGTTTGGCTAATAGTTTCTGATCTGAGTAAGGCCTTGATACTCTAAGAATAATCCTTTTTATTTTCTCATGTCTTATGTATAATAAATGTCTGCGTGCGAAGACTAAAATTCATCTAGTTGAATGAATATGATAGTTTTCTTTATAGTTAATACTAGTCCAAAAAATATGTTAATAAAGTGCAATGTCTTCTTTTTGGACCACTATCTTGTGGTTTAAATACTTATTGTTGAAGAATGACAAAAGTCCCATATTGGTGGTTAATGAAATGGGTGGAATCCTTATAAGGCTTGGACAATCCTCCTCCCTTAGAGCTAGCTTTTGGAGTGTGAGTTAGGCCCAAGACCTAATGTTACATGGTATCAGAGGAGGACCCATCTCACCCAATGTTGGGCCCCTGAAAAATTAAAATTGTCCACGCACCAGATGCTAAGTACTGGGCGTGAGGTGGGGTGTTGAAGAATGACAAAAGTCCCAAATTGGTGGTTAATAAGATAGGTGGACTCCTTATAAGACTTGGGCAATCCTCCTCCCTTTGAGCTAGCTTTTGCGGTGTGGGTTAGGCCCAAGACCTAATTTTACACTTATTTTATCATAGAGGAGTTAGAGATGCAAATTTCCTTCTTGATATAGTCGAACCATATGGGCCAAGATGGCAGGATGGATATTGAGAACTCCTCTAACCGATCCCAACTAGTTGGGATCATGTAGTTGTAACAGATGAGCGATTTGTTCCTGTTTATGATCTTATCAAGTTTATTGAGTTATTAGTTTCGCTATCTGATAGTTTCTCAGGTGGAATCCTCAGAGGCATATTAGATTTTTGTTTGAAAAATATGTAGAGTAAGATTGGATATTTCATTTTGTTTTCAGGAACAACTGTGTATATTGAACAATCAATTCCGTATCCACAAGATGGTAAGCAGGTTAGCAATATTATTAACAAGAATGCCAGTATGTACTGCCACTAGGTTATCAATTTTATTCAAACGTCGTTACCTGTTTTCATGCCCACTTGCTCTTTAAAACTTGCACCATCAAATAATTCTGCATCGTTGAGAGTGGTTGCTACTTGTAACATATGCATCTACACTTAGTGGCCATGTACATTGATTCCTCCACAGCTTCAGCAGATAATGTCAGTCAACTATGTGGTTATGGCATTATCTAGTGACCAGCATCTATTACTTTGGACTTGTTTATTCTGCTAAATAGGTGGAAAGGCTTTGTTGTATAGCATAATTTCCTGAACAAAAACTTCACAAAAGTAACATTTCAACTTGTAGTTGTGGTTGGTCGAGATAGCCATCCAAGATTCTCATATGTTTCTGGGAAACGATTGGGTTTAGGCTTTATGCATTGCTAAGGCATTTGGAGTTCCTTTAGATTTTTGTGCTCCTTAAAGGCACGGGGTTAGTGGTAGCCGTTAGGTGAGTTTAGGTATACTTGGAATTTTCCTTTTTGATTGTGATGTTGTATTACTCTATTCTGTAGGTAAAGGCGGGTTAGAAAGTGTGTTGTTACCGAAAGTATAGGCATCTTACATGTTTCACCCTTAAATGATTTAAGCAATCTAAGTATTTACTTGTTCAAGAAAGAACGTTTGCATCATTAAATACTAGTTGTTGCCATATACTTTCTTGGAACTGTCACCATTTTTTGGATAGAACTTTTCTTGTGTACCTTGGTTGTGTTTATTTTGCTGGTACACTATTTATCGACATATCTTTACTGCATCAAGGGATGGTGGAGTGGGGGATTCGGCTATGGACTATGGATTGGGTTGTTAGTTGCATCTGGATTTTCCGTTACTCCTGTACCATCAAGTGCGTGGAAGAGTGAATTTCAACTTACAAGAGAGCGCGCAAACAAGGTTATTAAAATTCCTGCGATTAGTTTTGTTGAATATATTACATACTATCCTCATTGATTGGATTTACTTTATTATTTTAAGTCTTTTGCCTTTTTCCTTTCATTAACTCCATCTAGTTACATTTTTCAGTACTGTTCTAAGAAAAAATTCTTGCAAAATATCGTCATTTGCAGATTTCGTGGCGTCATCATCTAATATCTGTCGTTCAATTAATTTTCTTTGCAGGATTATAGCAGGGAACTAGCGTCTTCATTGTTTCCCTCTTTGAGTTCTTTACTGAACAGGAAGAAAGATCATGGTAAGTATACTTCGATTTCATCTGCTAAGCATTTTTATCTCTGGAAAAAGATCGATGGCTTCTTAATGTTTAAATGGTTTGCGTTACTTGTCAACCTTAAGAAATCATTTCAGCGGACTATTCATCTTATATACAGAAAGGGAGTATAATGGGCACTCAGGCAGTGAGATGTTGACTCTTGTTACGGTTAATGGTTAATGAAAATAACTGATCAGGAGGAGTATCTCTCTCTATGAGGGACTGATTTTAAGAAAAAAGAGAACAAAAACTTCGTCTTATACTCAACGTCTCAATCTGAGCCTTTTTGTTGTGGACGATGTCCTTAAGTCCGTCATCAATTTTTGAAATTAAATAGCCGTTGTAACTTTTTCAATATACCTCATTATAAGTCCTTGCTGTTCTCTGACTGTAAGATTTGTAGCTCAAGGTGCCACATTTTTATCTAATCTCTCTTATAACCTAAGAAATTCGCTATTTCCAGCTTCTGAACTTGGTCGATAATGGGTCTGCCCCTCTACCTTTCTAAATACCATACTTGGTTCACAACATGATTCAAACCCGTGACATGTGCTTACTACATCCCGTGTGTACTACCTTCACCATTGAACCAAAGCTCTAAGGGCTTCACATTTTAGTTCATCTTGATCCGAAACATTTATACATATCGATTTTATTAGAACCATGAATATGTTATACTTGCTCCTACATGTAGTGTACAAGTTTATCTCCTCTTTGTCTTTCTTTCCGATCACTTTATTTTTATTAAGGTTTGTAGTTTGGGCAATGAACACCAAGGGCGTGTTCGGTACGAAGGAAAATATTTCTAGGAAAATAAACAATTTTCTTGCTCATTTTCTTGTGTTTAGTACGTCAGCAAGAAACATTCTCCTAACGTATTTGTATATAATCTAGACAAATACTATGGGTAGTGGGATGGTGGGGAGGGGGGCTATGGAGAATAGGGGTGAAGATGAGGTGTGTCGGAATGCCACTTGTGTTTTCCCTATTTTCACTAGGGAAGTTATTTTCTTCGAACTTCTTCTCCTAAAGACAATGTTTTTCAAAATTTTGACCTACCGAACATAGGAAAATCGGAAATTTCCTCAATACGGTCAATACCAGACACACCCTAAAGTTAGAAAACTCATTTCCCAGTACTTCCAGTTGGTGAAATTCCTATATAAGGACCTTTTTCTTGCAAGTTTTACTGAACTCTCACCTCAGAATGTGTATCAAATGTACAATTCTTGATCAATAGATATCGC
Organism: Solanum ossicruentum; assembly: GCA_025774065.1. Taxonomy (NCBI): domain Eukaryota; kingdom Viridiplantae; phylum Streptophyta; class Magnoliopsida; order Solanales; family Solanaceae; genus Solanum; species Solanum ossicruentum. The sequence goes on along the minus strand of JAOTQR010000001.1, from coordinate 2,855,484 downwards.
ATCAAGATCTTATTTTTCATAATCCTCAACAACATATCCGGTGTAAATCCCACAAGTGTGGTCTAGGAAAGATAGAGTGTACGCAGACCTTACCCCTCCATCGTCGAGGTAGAGAGGCTGTGATTTCATACCATCTATTATTTCAAGATGTTTTCTTAAACGTTGCAGGTCGAGCTGAGGCTCTTCTCATTGCTGCTTATGGCAAAGGCATCAAGCTAAATTCTGATTCTGTTTCCGCGGTGGAAAATTAGGTGTCTCAACAACCGGAGAAAAGCTGGTCAACGAATTCCATCTTTCATCAACTCCAGCGCTTAACCCTTTGGAAGAATTATGCAGCAAAGGAGGAACAATTAGTCGACGAGGCCTTTGAATCAATTCGATTGACTCCATGAGATCTCAACGTAAGCATTGGCGAAAATCGAAGTCATCCTTTATGTGTTTAACTTACTTAGCTCTGTTGTAAGTATAGTATCTTCACCTAAGATTATAAGTAGTGTAGATGTCTTCATTAAGAGAAGGGAAATTAATGACCTTAGTTTTTTAACCTATATTGTTTCTATTGAATTTATCTGGATACTGTACTATGCTATTCATTGTTAGTCTCATCTGCTGTTCCTTTCCCTTACATTTCATTTTATCATATCTAGTTATTTCTGCTTACGGGTTTTGAGCTGAGGGTTTCAGGAAACAACCTCTCTACTTTTATAAGGTAGCGGTAAGGTCTGCGTACAATCTACTATCCTCAAACCTCACTTGTGGGATATCACTGAGCATGTTGTTGTTGTTGTTGTATTGTTTCTATTGAATGAACATTTAGCATGAAAAACACTTTATGATATTTTTGAGACGAGGGTCTTTTGGAAACAGTCTCTCTATCTTTATGCGGTAGTCGTAAGGTCTGCGTACATTTTACCCTTCCCAGATCCTACTTGTGAGATTTTACTGGATATGTTGTTGTTTGTTTGTTTGCATACACATACAATGACATCTAGAATCCAACAATAGATTCGTGGGTTCAGCAGAACGCAGTATTTTAACATCGAATATACCAAGCCAACGCCTATCGTTTCACATGGAAAATGGTTTGTTTTGAACGTTTAAAGTGGATAAACAATCGTAATCGAGTTTTATGTCATTATGAGTGATGTTTTATTAAATTATTTTTTTATTATGAAAAAGTCAATTTTATTTATATAACACAAAATTCACTAAACTATATATATTCGTAGCAACAATAACACTTTTAACTTTTTCTTTAATTATCATAGAAAGAGACAAGAAAGAAACAAAGATGACATTTTTTATGTATTGATTATTTTCATTATTAACAT
>JAOTQR010000001.1:2798791-2809825 GCA_025774065.1 Solanum ossicruentum | reverse complement strand
AAAATCAAACAAGGGACGTACCGTGAGTACATTCTAGTCGATAAGAAGAAGACGAACATAGTGTTGATCGGCGAAGGAGCAGATAAGACAATTATTACCGGAAACAGAAGCGTCGCAGACGGTATCAAAACCTCCAACACGGCGACAGTGGGTGAGTCGCATTATATATATATATATATATATATATATATATATATATATATATATACACGCATCAAATTAATTATTAGCAAAATATAAATTGTTCGATCCATTAAATTTTGAAAGAATTGACAAATTATATACGTTTAGATCAACTCTATCCTCTTTACTCAATTCTTTCCAAAAAATAAAAAAAAAATGTCACGGATACATTGTTATTATATTGCAACAAATCATTTCCTTGTTGAAAGGAATAATAAAGTCAGCCAGAATTTCTTGTCAAGTGAGAAATGATTCACGTGATATTTGGTCAAAGTACACTCATAGTGTATTTACAACGCAAGATAAGATTAGCTAAAATGATAAATATTAGATATGTTATTATGGATTGTAATATTATATAATATTAGTTTTGAATTTTAATAATTTAACTATAAGTTATAACAAATATATACATCATGTCCAATCCATACCAATTACATACTCAAATATATATCTTACCAGATTTTAGTATGTAATTGATATAGAATGAGTATAACTTGGCTTGGGGACTGCTCTCTCTCTTCTGTGTCAGCGAACCGTAGTTTTTATTATCTTAGTTGAAGTACTGAGCCTCCCAATATCAAGTGGTCTCAGTTGGAGATGGGATTGCACGTGTTTATGGATTAAACGAGATTCACATTAGGTCCAAAATTGTATACCACTGCTATGGTGCCAATATATTCACTACTTCAGAGAAAAAAACATGAATGTTTTCTCTATGTATATATCTGTTATAACTTGTAATTAGATTGTTAAAATTCGTAATTGCCAGAACTTCCAATTCATTATCTAATGTTACAACCCGTAATAACATATCTAATATTTATCGTTTTAGCAAATCATTGTTTACTAATTCGCGTTTTTATTTTTGGTCTAAAATCAAATTATCAATGAGTGTCTAGGGATCTTTCAAGTCTGTCGGTTCGATTTGTTTGCTTTTGTTTTTCCAATTCAATATTTAAATGATCTTTTCTCTATTGGATATCTACTTTCTAAAGCACTATTATGATGCTTGGATTGACATTAGTCATTTAACTCCCAAACTATGTTTTTAATAATGATCGTTTGGTTATTGATTAAAATTAAATACATACTAATAATAAATAATTGAATTTATGCAGGTATTAATAATATAAGGATTCACTATTTTTTGGCTTTGGGGTGTGATGGAATAAAGTAAAATAGCTTTTTAAATTATCTGCGATTCTTTCAATTATGAAGTGGCAGTTAGTCAATGCAACTTTCGACGCTCATCATGGGTATCCGAAAACAGTCGCTCTATGTTTTTAAATATAGAGGTCAGGCTGCGTACATCCGATCCCTTCTTACCCCACAATGGGCGGGAGCCTTTGAGGCATTGGAGTAATATTGTTGTTGTAGTATTAATAATATAAGGATTATGTTAGTATTACTTATATTATACAAGATGAGACAGTTGAGATTTTAGGTTTCAGCAAGGGAATCCTTCCTATCAGATATTTGGGAGTACCATTGAGCACTAAAAGTGTATGTATAGTATAACCAACGACAACAACATTATCCTAATGTCTCAAAGGCTTCCGCCCATTGCAGGATAAGAGAGGGTCGGATGTACGCAGCCTGACCCCTATGTTTAAAAACATAGCGCAACTGTTTTCGGCAAAAAAAGTTGATTGTACCAAAATCTTGATGAAGGTCTGGTTGGACCAAAGAGCAAGCATCGGCGTAGAACAAGGGTTAGACAACAATGGAAGAGGTGTGATTTGAAAACCCTTCGACTACGTGTTGGGCCAAGCTTGGTTTTGTTTTCCTTTTTTGCTTTGTTTGATTTTGAATACGAATTGGGTGTTGCTTATAGAACCCTTTTCCCCTTAACCCCAAGATCTCCGCCTCTTTTACAAAGAGAGAAAAAATTGAAAAAACAAAACAACACAAGAATTTAACGTGAAAACCCAAAACCGGGAAAAAATCACAATCATGATCAAAAGATAACATTGGACTACGTATCAGTTCAGTGATGTAATTTCTTAATTTTAATAAAAAATCTCTATTCGTTAAAAACAAAAAGTCTACAAAACAACTATACTTGCAACTAATGGGGGTTGTTTCAAAAGGTTATATGGAGGAAAATGGTATGAAATAATAGTTCATATTTATGTTTATTGTACAGAAACATGTGGGGATGGTACACAACATAAAAAATAATTACACCCTCATCCCATGTGACAGACACATCTACCAGAAGAAAGCTCAATGGTGGGGTTGCCACTTCAATTGAATGCATATATAAATTTATATATACAAATTTATTAAAATTGTAATAAATAGTAGAGGTAGATCCATGCTTTTACATATACAATGATTACAATATTAAAAGTTTAAAACATTGAATTTAAATTCTAGATCCACTTCTGCTCTAACAAGGCTGGTAAGGAGTGGCGATCAAATATAGGTTTTTCTTTCTAGCACAAGTCGCTCCAGCCGACTCAGTTAAGTCCAATTCACTTGGATTGATTCCATTAGGAAGTTTCCAATTGAAGTGATACAACAATTGAGCCAGTGGAAAATAGACATTAGCTAAGCCAAATGATATTCCAGGACACATCCTCCTTCCACTACCAAAAGGAAGAAGTTCAAAATTATTACCAGTAAAATCCATAGAGTTGTCTTCAAACCTTTCAGGTTTAAAACTTTCTGCGTCATTCCAATATTTGGGATCTCTTCCAATAGCCCATGTATTAATCATAACTTTTGTTTTCAAAGGAATAGTATAACCGTTTATATCTACTTCTTCCCTACATTCTCTTGGGAGCAAAAGTGGAAATGGAGGATGGAGTCTGAAACTTTCTTTAACAACCAACTTAAGGTATTTCAATTCCTCGACGTCATTTTCATCAAAAGTTTCTTTACCTCTAAAGGTGTTTCTTACCTCTGCTTGAGCTTTTGAGAGTATGTTTGGATTCCTCATCATTTCCACCATGGTCCAATCAATTGTTGCTGATGAAGTTTCTGATCCCGCAGCAAATATATCCTTCATTTATGAATAATTTACAATATTAAATTATCTCTCCCCTGCTATTTATTTTTTTAAATTTTTTTTGACCAATATCTACTAAATTATCAAAACAATGTATTTATATTAAACTTTATAGCTTACTTATGTATTTTTCCTATAATGACAATAATAATAATGATCGTTATTATTATGTTGTATATATACTTACCAAAATAATAGCTTTGATGTTGTCGTTGGTGATCGGAAATTGAAGGCCTCCCTCTTTCATTACTCTTAGCAACGCGCCAACTAAACCTTCACCTCCTAACTCATCGTTGTTTTTGTGTTCATTGATGATATTTTCGAAAATAACATCTAACTCATGGTGGACATTCATAATTTTATCCTTCATTCCACATAACACATGAAGAAATTTCAACGATGGGAATACATCAGCCACATCGAATCCTTCCATTATGTGTGACACTTTTCTTATCACTTGTATAAATTCATCTTTCCCCTTGAATACTTTCCCAAATGCTGATCTACATGTCATGGAGCTCGTGAATTGAAAAATTCTTCTGGTAACATTAACTGTTTCACCAGAAGATGATCGGAAAAACTCAATCATATTAGCAACTTCATCTCGTCTAATAGAGCTGAATGACTTCACATTTTTGGCGCTAAGCAATTCCAAAATGCAGATTTTACGCATCTGTCTCCAGTAATCACCATAAGGAGAAAAAACAATATCGCTCCCATTATAACAAACAATCTCCGCGGCTACAAGCACGGGTCTCGATGCAAAAGCGATATCATGAGTTTTTAGTACTTGTTTGGCCATGTCAGGAGAAGTAACAACAACTAGAGAAACTTCACCTAGTTGAAGATGCATAATTGGACCATATTTTTTGGCTAAATCTCTAAGGACTTGATGTGGAAGTCCACCTAACAAATGAAACATGTTGCCAAGAAAAGGTAATTTCCATGGTCCTGGAGGCAATCTTTTTCTAATTTGGCTATTGGAATTCTTCCAATATTTCATTAACAAAAAGATGAAAGATACAAAAAGGAAAAGGGAAAAAAAGTTGAAGAGTTGCATATTTGGTCTTGATAGGTGTGAAATTATTGATGTTGCATATGTCTAGGAGATGGGGATTGTCTAGATATTTAATTTATTATATGACAGAGGAATCGTTGAACAACTCTTTTTTTTTTTCAAATTTTAAAAGGAAAATAATGAGGTATAATATTGTATTTTATTTAAGGACAATAAATAGCTGCCCCATCGAGTTCTGATGAGACAAATTTTTAATATTTATTCAACATTAGTTTGATTAGTTACAGAGTTTAAGAAAGAAAGAATAATGAAATTTATGATTTAAAAAATATTATAGATATTTATCTAATTATAAATCATTTTATTAAAGTTAAAATTGATATTTAAAATTTGAAATATTTCTAAATAATGAAATGTGTCTTTTTGGGAAGACTGACAAAAAAAAAAATGTCATATAAATTGAAACGAAATGAGTATATATTTACTCTTCGTTATACTTGTTAAATATATTTGTCTTTGCTATCCAACTTTGAACTCATACTTGCCTTTGGATTGTTAATTTTCATACTCCAAGTATTAGCTATCATACTTTGTGGAATCCCAGTTGAAATTAGTTTAAAACAAGAGAAAATGAAAAAAAATAAAAAATGAAAAAGAACTACGGTGGATGTAATGATCGTGAAGATCATTTTTGAAAATTTTTGAAAAATTATCATTTTATTCCACTTGTTAGTTACTCGGAGTCATATTTCATCATTCTGGGTGGTTGGTTTTGAAATTTCATTGAAAGGTCGAGTAACGTGTGAGTTTTTGAGTTTTAAAGGCTTAAGCTGTGTAAGAGTGACCTTCGGTATTAATCGAAGCTACGATTTCAAAACGGAATTTCGTCAGCTTCATCAGCTCTGGAATGTGAACATTGATCTAGGAATATCATCATTTTAGAATTTGAAGTTGGTTTGTGTAATTGAGGCCTTAAGTTGGAAAATTTGATTTAAATAGAACTAGATGTGACTTTAGCATTTATGTTCGGATGTTGATCGGGTTTATGATGATTCCATTGCATTCATGAGGTGATTTTAGGCCTAAGATAGACTTCATCGTACTTTTTGAAAGTTTCGAGGGAATATTGGTCTTTTTAAGCCTTAAGTTAATTTAGTTGTGATTTATCGAATTTTGAGTTAAGGAAACTTCATATTCAATTGTCGACGGTTCTATTGAGTTTGGAACATCAAATTTAGTAGGGCAACATATAAGATTTGTGCGTACGGGGATCCGAACGAATCTCAAGGGTCCGATCAAAAACCTGGTGTATTTTCTTAAATCTCATATCTATTATTACTGATCGCGATTGAATAAACTTTTACTTGAACAGTGTATATTCAAAATTTGATTCATTTTCACCTTTTTTTGAATTCTTGGAGTGGGAAAGGGCAATATTTTAGGAGATTTTTCGAGGGATTTCAAGTGGGCAAGTGTTTATAACTTAAAATCTTTATTTTTCTTTCATTATTTCAAGATTTTAACTTCAAATTTCTAATTTTGAAACCCTAAATTTCATCATGTATCATGAATATCAATTTTTATAAAATGATGATTTCAAACTCGATTTTTGCTTAAATTTTTATGAATTTTTCAACCACAAACTCCTTTTGAGTTGTAGCATATGATTTTCAAATGAAATATCAGTTTCATCCTTGTCGATTTCGAAGCGATTTTTAGAACATTTTGACCCCAGCATTGAAACCTTACAATATGGATATCGTTGGACTCCTTTTGATGAATTATTTCTATACTTGATAGTTGAGAATCATTTTGGAGTTGTTATTTGAGGGTTATTCTCCGGTAAAGTGTTTGAGTGCATCTTTCGATATTCAAGATAGGTTTGACTATCCTTCTTAAGATTGGGTAGTTATGCATGTATAGTGATATAGAGTTTAGTTGTTTATGTATTAATTATATTCCATATTCAATAAAAATTATACATAGATTCTCTTATACTCATACATGTATGAGTTATGCGGAAAAGAACATAAAGCAAATATTAATACATAAAGCAAATGTTAAGTATTAGCAACATTATACTTTATTTGGAAAGTGCATAAACCAATCAAACATCGTATAACTTATTCTATATTTGAGGAGATAGTTTTTCTCCAATTTTATAAATATACAATATACTAGCTTTGATACATGAATAACTTTTATCAAATTCTAAAAGTAGTGGTGCTTAAGGTTGGTAAGGAGTGGCGATCAAATATAGGTTATTCTTTCTAGCACAAGTTGCTCCAGCCGACTCAGTTAAGTCCAATTCACTTGGATTGATTCCATTAGGAAGTTTCCAATTGAAGTGATACAACAATTGAGCTAGTGGAAAATAGACATTAGCTAAGCTAAATGATATTCCAGGACACATCCTCCTTCCACTACCAAAAGGAAGAAGTTCAAAATTATTACCAGTAAAATTCATAGAGTTGTTCTCAAACCTTTCAGGTTTAAAACTTTCCGCGTCATTCCAATATTTGGGATCTCTTCCAATAGCCCATGCATTAACCATTACTTTTGTTTTCAAAGGAATAGTGTAGCCATTTATGTCTACCTCTTTCCTACATTCTCTTGGTAGCAAAAGGGGAAATGGAGGATGGAGTCTGAGACTTTCTTTAACGACCAACTTTAGGTATTTCAATTCCTCAACATCATTTTCATCAAAAGTTTCTTTTCCTCTGAAGGCATTTCTCACCTCTGCTTGAGCTTTTGAGAGTACATTTGGATTCCTTATCATTTCCACCATGGTCCAATCAATTGTTGCTGATGAAGTTTCTGTTCCCGCGGCAAACATGTCCTTCATTTATATATAAACAAGTTACAATATTAAATTTCCTCTCCTATCCTATTTATATTTGTACAATTTTTTTTTCACCAAGTTCTACTGAAATATCAAAACAATTTACTTATATTAGACTTGTTACGTTAGCTTTGTTCTACAATATAATGAACTTGTTTTCATGGTCAAGTCTCTTTTTACCATGGTATTTTTTTACTTTCACTTTTCAAAATGTGTAAATTTTGTCATAAAAGTACGACTACTAGTTCTATTTTAATCAACTCTAGGTGATTGAAAAATGATAATTATGCAATAATTTGATAATACAACTACAAACTTATAAACATCAACAAAAATAATATCAAGAAATAATATCAAGCAAAAAAAATATATCATTTTTTCACTTGTGTATTTTTTCTAATAATGATAATCAGGAGGAGGAGGGGGAGGAGGAGGAGGACAGATTATGTCGCGTAGATACTTACAAAAATAATAGCTTTGATGTTGTCGTTGGTGATCGGAAATTGAAGGCCTCCCTCTTTCATTACTCTTAGCAATGTGACAACTAAACCTTCACCTCCTAATGCATCGTTGTTCTTGTGTTCATTGATGATATTTTCGAGAATGACATCCAACTCATGGTGGACATCCATAATTCTACTCTTCATTCCACATAACACATGAAGAAATTTCAATGATGGAAATATATCAGCTACATCAAATCCTTCCGTCAATTTTGACACTTTCTTGACCAATAGTATGAGTTGGTCCTCTTTGAATACCTTCCCAAATGCTGATCTACAAGTCATAGAGCTCGCGAATTGAAGAATCCTTTTCGTGGCATTAACTGTCTTACGAGAAGATGATCGAAAAAACTCAATCATGCTTAGAACTTCATCTTGTCTAATAAAGCTGAATGACTTGACATTTTTGGCACTAAGCAATTCCAAGAGACAGATTTTACGCATCTGTCTCCAGTAATCACCATAAGGAGAAAAACAATATCACTCCCATTATAACAAACAATCTCCGCGGCTACAAGCACGGGTCTCGATGCAAAAGCGATATCATGAGTTTTTAGTACTTGTTTGGCCATGTCAGGAGAAGTAACAACAACTAGAGAAACTTCACCTAGTTGAAGATGCATAATTGGACCATATTTTTTGGCTAAGTCTCTAAGGATATGATGTGGTAGTCCTCCTAGCAAATGAAACATACTTCCAAGAAAAGGTAGTTTCCATGGACCTGGTGGCAATCTTTTTCTAATTTGATTATTGGAATTCTTCCAATATTTGATTAATAAAAAGATGAAAGACACAAAAAAGAAAAGGGAAAAGAAGTTGAAGAAGTGCATATTTTGGGATAGGTTATGCTAAGTGTTGTTGCACATATCTTAGCTTTTTATAGGCTTGATACAAAAATGATGGTCGTTCTGGAAACAATCGCTTTATGTTTTTAAACATAAGGGTTAGGCTGCGTACATCCGACCCCCCTCACCCCGCAATGAGCAGGAGCCTTTTGAAGCACTGGGGTATGTTGTTGTTGTATACAAAAATGATGGTCGTAATTTTAAGCAAAAATAGCATTTAAAAAATACAAGATTAAAAGATATTTTATTACATTCTATATATTTTTAATTTAATATAACAAGAATTAAAAGTTTTTTAAAATTTTATATTAAAAATAGTTTCTGATAGAAATGCAAGCTAAGACTGCATATAGTAAACTCTTTGTGATCGGACTTTCTTCAGATCATATGCAGCAAAAGCTTAAATGTATCGAACAAATTAAGAGATGCATTTTTTAGCAACTTTTGTTGATTAACATTTGGTTAAAAAGTCGTTCACTTTGACTTAAAGAGCAATAATGAGTACGAGAGTATAGTTAAAATAATTACTATTTTTAAAATTTTAAATTCCAAAAGAAATATTTTACTTAAAAAAATACTTAATTTGAACGTGGAAGTATTTCTTATCCCCAATAAAGAATATTGTCAATTGTGGCTGCTAGAGTAATGCTTTTATAAACAATGTGAATTGTATGTTCCTTAAATATTAAATATTTATTTATTATTTAATATAGTAAATATTAAACATTGTCAACCAAAACGTTTCAAACGGTTGGGCTTGCCTTCTATCATTTCTCGATTAAATATTTATTTATTATTTAATGTACGAATTTAATAAAATTTATTAACAAGAAATTTTTTGTATTTAGAATATAATATATTTGATATGAATAAAAATCTATCTGATTTAAAATTTATGAACTAATAAATTTTAATTTCGCCTTTTTTTAAAATTATACTTAATATGCACGTCACAAGTTTCACTCTTACCATTAGATCAAAACTCTGAGAAAACAAATAATGCTTCTTAATTGCATAGCATTTTGTTAGGGGTTATGCATTTCATTTTTCGATTTTAATTTTGTTTGAGGGGTATGCTTTGTTTTTTCGTTGTCTTTTTTTCTTTGTCATATCTATTCTAGTTTGATATATATTGTATTTGAATTAGGGGTCTTCCGATAACAGTTATTTAGCTCTACGCGACAGGGGTATGTTCTGCATACATTCAATCTGGCCTCATCAAATATCTCACTCATTGATTTTTATTTAGATATTATTTTTATTTTAAATTTAGAAAAATATCATTAATTTGAACCGAAATAAATTTAATTTTGTTCAACCTTTTTCTTTTCAATTTGATATTATTTTAATTAATCGATCGTGCCATATAAAATAACATGAATGTAATGCAATATGAAGTTACATTTGAATGACAAAAAAGATAGCTACTATAAATTAAAGAATAGAAAAGGTTTTTCAAAAAAATCTCTTAAATATTTATTCAATTCACATAATTGAAATAACGGAGACCACTATAAAATAGTAATATATATTTGAAGAGACAGCCAAGCACTTTAAAAAGTTTTCTATAGAAAAATAATAACAAAAGTGAACTGGCACAATTTAATATTAAAGCAAAACAAAGTATAAATATTATTTAATACTATTTGATTTCTTTTTACATGATCATGTACCAAGAATAATATACATATACTAGTCACAAGAGTTCATGTTAGCGTTGGTTCAACAGATATTAACTTTTTTATTTTAATTTATGTGGCATCAATAAAAATAACTTATGTTATTTATTTTGTTTTAGTTTATATTGCTCATATAAAATTTTGAGAGTCAATCAAAATTTGTATTTATTTTTTAAATATTTTAAATTATTAATAGCTGAAGCAGCTGAAAAAATAATTTATTAGGGATAATATTGTAAAGTCAAGCCGTTAAAGCAGACACGTCAATTCCACCTTTAAGAAAAATAATTTATAAGGGTAATTTAGCAGCTAAAAAATAATTAATAGAAATGTCGTAGTAAAATCAAGCAACCGAAACATGCACATTAATCGACAGTCGTCTTTAAGAAAAATTAATTAATTAGGGGACATATTTTAATTCATAGTTGCAACAGCCGAAGAAATAATTAATAAAAATGACATAATAAAATCGATCAGTTGAAGCAAACACACCAATCAATAACAAACAGCTAAAGCAGATATATCGAATCATAATGTAACTGCTTCAACACACAGTAATAGCAATATACACACACCCTGCAGCTTTTTTTAAGCAATAATTGATAGAGGAAAATCTTTCGTAGAAAAAAAGAATATAAAAAGGCAACAAATTATGTAAATAACTCTTTCTAGATAAAATGCCACAACGGCTGTAAAATAAGGAAACTAATTTGAAACTAATACACTCACAAAAAAACAAAAAAAAAATCAAAATTGGTGAGCTGAGAATATAAAATTAATGGAGGAAGTCAAAACAATAATGACAATAATACTCATGTCTCAATCCTTAAAAAAATAAAAAATAAAAAATAAAAAAAATTAATTTTTTGCTTGAAGATCTCATATTATTATATTAATAAATAAAATAACATTTTAAATACGTTAATATATATATATATATATATATAC
>JAOTQR010000001.1:2775127-2791453 GCA_025774065.1 Solanum ossicruentum | reverse complement strand
AGGGTGATAGAGGTATAGTGGGGTGGGGAGGAGGATTGGGGGTGGAGTGGGAGTGGGTGGGGGATAGGGCATGAAAGTAAAAAAAAAATTATAAAAAATAATTATTTGGGAGTGCCAACATCACACTCCGGGAGAGTACCCTTGGTGTGGCCAGCAGTCAGAAACTATTGTTAGTCTCCAAGCGAACCACTTGGCCTCACTTTCATTCTTCGACATATATAGCTTAGAAATTTCAACGGTAGACTAAAGATAAGAGTAAGCAATCTAATCCTAAAAACAATATAAACAAAATAGGCTAGCTAAAAGAAGCTACTTAACAAGTCGCAACATCAATACTCAACTCTAGTCTGTTAAACCTCTATCACTATCAAATGGTGCCAATAACATACTCATCGCTATCTCAAAATAAAATAAAGCTAACTCAAGTCTAATTCTAATAAGCAAGATGAAAATAAATGTAATGATCCTCCAAAGTAAAGAGGCTCACCAACTCAGCTGAAATGCTCAGATCCTCAACGGTGCGCCTGTTGACGATCTCTAGTACCTGCCTCTACATCATAAAACGATGCAGTCCAAAAGGGGATATCAGTATGTGGAATGTACTTATATGTAAAATAGCTGAATGAAACAGAAACAGGTTGAACAATATAGAAACAACGTCAATTGAAAATAATACTCAATCAGAATGTCAAATATCTATCTAAAGCAAGAATAAAGAATAGACAAGTGACTCATTAAACAATCAAACCTCATCAATCAACTCAACTCAACTCGACTCAGAGTACTCAAGGTAGGAACTTTCTGGGAGTTTCTCTTATCCGACAATAATTACTTATGAGTCAGATGTTACCATAGTCATTCGTATTTTCCAGGTAAGGAACGCATTGATCCACAAGGGATCTAACCTCTACAATCCTCTATTATTTCAGGGACTTTTCCTCAAGATGGGACCATGTGATGTAAGGGTCCAATCCTCATCCTACGCTTAACGACGTAGTTAATGAGTGCGAGTGGGACTCATTCTTATCCATTTTGGTGCTCGATACTCCTCCCAAGACACAATGCTCATAAAACTCTTCCTCATCTCAATTTAGTCTCATAGAAGCTCTCATCAACTCAATCAGCCTCATAGAGACTCTCATCATCTCATTAACTCAAACTCTAAAGTCCTCTATTGTTTTCAGGGACTTTAACTCATCTCAATTAACTCAATTCTCATTAAGAACTCAAAGATTCAGGTCATCATTTAGAAGAAATCATTTAGACGAAACTCCAGAAATCAACTTCATACTCACATCAAGATTTCCATCAGCATACTCGAGTCAGACTCTAGACTCCATCCCTAGATTCATTCCTGCATGATTCACAAAGTCAACATATAGGGTTTATACAATATCTCATGATAAATATTCAATTCAAGAAACAAGTTTATGATGATCATCAACATATGAAAATACATGTAATAGATATAATCTTCAAGAAAATATTTCAAGAAACATATATATGGACTCATGGACTCTCAACTCCTCTATTACCATATGTGGGACACGGAAAAACAATCTCATGTTTTAGTTTAGTCTTACATATCTAGTGTGAAGCTTTTGACAATTAATTCTCAAGAACTCTCCTCGAACTCCCCAATTTTATGCTCTTCTTCTCTTCTCTTCTCTTAGCCCTAACCTTTTTCAAGAACTTAGAATGGTTTAAGAATGGGGTCTAAAACTCTTTTTACACTCAAAACGATCCATTTTGATCGTGTTTTGAGTTTAGGTAGGATTGGAAAAGGTCTAGAATGCCCCTCATGAAAGACAAAAAAAATGTCTGTCTCAGGATATGGGGTTCACGACACGGACCCTATGCAATTTGGGTAATTTTCACCGAAAATTCTCAGAACAAGTTTTAATCCCGTAGAAAATTTTTGGAACAAAATTTAGTGTTAGTCCGCGACATGTGCTCGTCGCACGCCTGTCGTGCATCATCACTGAAAATCGTTTTCATATTGATGTTATGATTTGCATGCATGCACTTCTTAAATGTAACTTTTTCTCTCATCCATTTCCAATTTTGTGAATTCATGTAATTAAAATTAAATAAATTTGTATATGATAACTTATAAATAAATAATATGACATTGTAACAACTTTAAAAATAACTATGATCGTTGATACGAAGCAAATGAAAACAAATTAAAGTGATTTAATTCACCAATATTAACTCATTGATATCAAAGAAAACACAAGGAGGCCATAAATTTTCTCACTACATATTTCATTAGATACGCAATGATTTATTCAGAAGAAAGTCATACCATTTCTCCTTATTATTTATATAAACTTACAGTATTAATTAGATATGCTATCATTTAATTGAAATTGAGTTGATATTTTTGTCTTTGATTAGGAGTAAAGAGTCCAAAATATTGCTCACTTATTTCTCCTGTCTTTCGATTTTCATCAAACATAGCGAACAAATAAGTTTCTATGATCCTTCCTGGTTTCTTTGGTGTTCCAGCCCCTCTTTTTACATGATTAATCAAATTTGTATAATAGGTTCGCGCATTTTGAATAGTTGCTGAAGGGTGTCCCTGAGAAGGCCATCCACTTTCCGATACAATAATCTCAATATTTTGTCCTCCAAGTTTCTCTATAGCAAAATACATTGAATCCAAAAGGGCATCAAAAAGATTTTGATATCCTGCAGAATTTGTCCCTTGTTGGTTGAAAAGTGCATAAGAAAGCGGAACGTCTTTAGTGTTACCAATATGGGCAAAATAAGGGTAAATATTGGCTAAAAGTGGAAGATTTTTTTGAGCTAGAAATCTGATTATGGGATTTATGAAGCTTCTGTATTCTTGGCGGAAAATACTCTCTTTGGGTGGGTAGGTATTTGTTAACAATCCTGAATATGTTGCGGTTGAGACCTTGATTTGATTTTGCAATCCTGCCGCTGATAATGCGTTATAAATATTTTCCATTGCTGGACCAACAAATCGTGCATATTGACGGGTAGTCGTACCGGGGTCAACTTCATTTCCAACGGCTATATATTTGAATTTAACATCTGGAAAATGACTTTTAATATTATCTTGAACCCAACCATTGGCTCTTGAAGGATTGGTTAGGGCTTCAAGATCTTGATTTGGAACATCAAGAATTATCTCAATGCCACTTCCTTTGAGAGCATTGAAGACATTTTTATCAGGATAATAAATTCTCATCTTTTTAATGCCATTGGCCTTGTATAGTTTTATTACATCTTGATCTGATGGTAAATTGTTGGCAATTTTTCCATAGCATACACCAATAGGTTGTGCTCCTGCATTATGACAAAACAAATGTCAAAATAATTATTTTGATAGAGCCTTAATGAAAACAAGTTGGTATCGATTACAATATGAATCTTTACTGATCATGTTACTCTAGATTCTGCTTACACAACAAAAATCAAACATTAAAAAGCACTAAAAATTGTAGTATCTATATCGTCATCATAACATCAAGTTGGAAAAAAACAATTCAAGTTGGTTAGTTAGTACACCCATAAATAGTGTTTTTTTAATAGGACTTTCATAAGTAAACAATAACATACCCAATGATATTTTACAAGTGGGGTATGGGGAGGGTAAATTGTACGCAGACCTTATCGCTACCTCATAGAAGTAGAAATGTTGTTTCCTAAAATCCTCAGTTCAAAACTCATAAGCAAAAAAATTAGATATGACAAAATGAAATGTAAGGGGACGATTCATCTGAATACAATACTTTTAACGTAGGCTATATATATGTGTGTGTGTGATAAAATGCTACTAAAATTGAAACAAATGGTTTGTTAGAACCCTAAATAAAATTGAACTAATAAAATTCAAATCTTGAATCTGTTTATACATGAGTATGTGTGTATGAGATGGAGAAAGAGAGAGACCTATCATTTGGATTAACATCCCAACAACTAAAAGGGAAGCTACAAGAGAACTTAGAAAAGCCATAGCAAAATTATTGGAAGTGAGAAGAGTAAGAAATTTTTTAGGGTGAAAATGTGTGTTAAGGAAATATCAAATTGCTTCTTATATAGACAAAAAGAAGAAGACCAACAAAAGGTAGTGTGGAAAAAGGCTAAGTCAAGCAGCCCTGTGAAGAAGTTCAATGAATGGTAAAATGTATTCTAGTAGAATAAACAAGTCAAGTGGGGATGCAGAAAGTTCATTTTGCCTTCCAATTAGGATCAAGTCTTGTTTTTTCCTTTGGTTCCTAACTGAGCTTTAACTTAATGAATAGTATACTCGGTGTAATTCCATAATTGAAGTGTGAGGAAGATTGAATGTATGTAAATCTTATCTATATTTTTGTGGGATAGAAAAGTTATTTCTAATCGACTCAAATAGAAAAAGCAACTAACGCAAGAAAGTAAAAAAGAAAAAGAGACGACAAAATAATAATATATATATAAAACAATAGTATGTAGCTATATACATTAATACATATTAGAGAAAAGAACTATGTGATACTTGAGTCAAACTAGCTATTAGAAGTATGAAAATACTCAACTACCGCGATCATTGACCTTCATACCTTTCCATCAAGAGGTAAGCCATCAATCAGCAACATGTCTAATCACCCATCACTTCTCCTTCCCTCAAATTTTCTTCTGCCTACCTTTACCTCTCCTAACTCTTGCTATAGTCAACCTCTTACTATACATCTCCTAATTAGTGCATCCTCGCACCTCCACTTCTCATGTGTGAACTATCTTAATCTCATTTCTATCACCTCCTCCGCAATAGAGGTCACTCCCACTTTGTCGGGGCTTGTATTACATTGAACTTAATCATATCTCTCTTATTATTCCTACTTACTATTTGAATATCCTTTTATTCACTGCACTCATCTTTTAAACATGGACATTCTTGATTGGCCAGTACTCAGTTTCATACAGTAGTGTTGGTATTTTATCTTTTAATCATTGTTGCCATGTTCTTGTCGCACATTAATATCCTAGAGGCAACCTTCCATTTCACTCACATCGCTCCTATACGATATGCAATATCATCACCAATTGCCTGGTATCCTTAAATTATAGACTTACGATATTCGCAACTTTCTCTCTTTAGGTATTACTAAGGTATTGATCTTTATTTCCACTGCTACTGTAATAACCCAGCTTGCTAGTGATATTTTTCACTTTGGGTCTAGACCCTCACGGCTTTAACATGTGTAACTAGTAGGTAAAATTTATTTGCTTATATACCCAATATCTCTCTTATGTTTTGCCGATACGAGACTTCTCATATTTACTTGGCTCATTTAGTAAAAGTCATACATTTTGCCCTATTAATTTATGCTAATTAATAAAATAGCGAGACTTGTTAGGTAGCGTAATTGACTATAGAATTATGGATTCTCATTCAATACTCTTTCGAGTTTTCGAATAAGCTTACAATCAAGGTTGACTCAAGCAATCTCGTAGCAATTTTTGCAAATAAATTTTTTAAAAAAATTCACAACTTTTTTCTTCTATAAACAAAAAATTAAATCAATTCATTTAAAATTGTACATCAAATCAAAAATATAAAACATCTCTTTTCCTCTTCCTATTGCTTCTTAAATATTTTTTTGTCTTAATATTTTTATTATTATTTTATAATAAAGACTATTCTCCTTGTCATTTTTAGCTAATGAATATGTGGGGCACATCTAGTTCCAAGACTTTTCAATTGAGGATAGAAATTTCATGTGCATACAAAAATTGCACCTAACTTAAATTAAGACTCCTTAATAACATTTTCTTGCAATTTGATACAAATTAAATTCTCCTTTTGTTATATATATGACTTGTTTCTGGAAACAGTCACTCTATGTTTTTAAACAAAGGGGTCATACTACGTACATCTGAGCCCCCCTTACCTCGCAATGGGCGAGAGCTTTTGAGGCACTGGAATAATGTTGTTGTATATATATATGACTTGTCGATCATATTCTTGTCTATTTTTAAACTTTCTTATTCCATTCCAAAGAATATCCATTATTTTAAGGCCATACACACATGTTAAGGACAAATTACATATATATTTTATGTATAGAACTTCTTCCTTTTAATAATTTAGTATGATGTTGAGAGCAATGGTTTTGGAAATTAAAATAAAAAGATCAGAGGTTGATGGATTTGATTCTAGAATTCTAATTATACTTTTCTTAAATAAGAAAACGTTGTATTCATAGACTTATGATTAATCATTAACTAAATTAAACCAAGCTTGGTTGGCCTAGTGGTAGCTCACTAGGTGGCTTAAACAAGTGTTGGGGGTTCGATCCCCGACTTGTGCATGTAACAACCAATTGGCCAGCAGCAAACCCTTAAATGGAAGCTCAAATCCATGAAAAATTAGTCCTTGGCCTGTCGAGTTGCGTAATATCTTAGAAAATCAAAAAAACACATTAACTAAATTAAACTATCCTAACTATCTAAACAAGAATTAAAACTCAAAAGTTATAATTATAAACTAAAAATAAAAAGAAAATAAATAATGACTCTCTAACCAAGAAAGAGCACATTTGTATGTATGTTAATAATGAGATGATATCAATCTAGGGGTATAAACTATATATCTAACATTCACATTTTATTCTTGGTGGTTCAACACTACTAGTCTACTATGTACATATATAAGAAAATAATTTCAACTATGTTACCTGATCATTAAAATAGACCAATAATACTATAATCACTTATCAACTTTAAAAACATGTATAAATTATCAAGGCAAAGGTTAATGTATATTTTATAATATTATGCTCCAAAAAATTTCTTCAAGTTTAATGTATATATTATAATATTGGAGTTGTTCCTTTTTATTGTCACAAGTTGCATTGTGTGAAATAATTTAATTTAATTTTAAGTTCTTTTTCTCAAAATAGACCTAATTGTATTGTCATGTGTCATGTTGTGATAACCTAATAAACAATCATCATGCATGTATATTAAATATGATATGTGACCATGAAAGAGGGATAAAGTGGAACAAGAATTGATTGAATAGTAGAGTCGTGAAAACGCTTGTTTCTTCCATATTTTGGATTTTAGCTCCATGGAAGAATATGTTACTACTGAAATACGGAAGGAATCCATTTTTTACGAGAATCCATCACTTTTGGGAGGGGCGGATCTAGAGGGTTTTGAGAAAAAAATTATACAATAAGATAATTTTACTATCTTTATGTATATACGAAGATTTTATAGGTTTATTTAATTAGTGATTGACAGGTTCAAAATTCATTTTGAAGTTTTATTAATTGTTCAAATCCTTTGATAAAAATTTTAGATTCATTGCTGACTTTTGAATTCAAATTCGTGTAAATTTTTTTCACTTTTTGACAAGATTGCACTAATATGCCATGTTGTGTCTCACTTGGTATGGTTGGATTCTCCGACCTGAATTTTTTATCTGAAATTAAAAAATAGCGCTAACAACAACAACAACATTACCCTATTGCCTCAAAGGATTCCGCCCATTGCGGGATAAGGGGGATCGAATGTATACAGCCTGATTCCTATGTTTAAAACAGCGCTAACGAACCAAGAAAATGAATATGCTTTTAATGCTTGCCTATATAACAAGCAATAAGATAGTTCCTTAATATACAAATAACAATTCCATTTTTTTGCTATGGCTTTGTGCTATATGTACACTAAAAGTGGCTTGGCTGCAGTTATCCTTGAACTTATTGGGCTATTGATGTGCATTCTTCAAATAACAGGTCTTTTTCTTTATTTCCATACACATAATTCATAATTTGAAATTATTAGATTTAGAATAATTATTGATCAATTATATATGTACTTATTCTTTCTTTCTTTCACATGAATATATGGTTCAAGTTATATTTATTTCAACTCTAGTTATTTGGATCATATTATATATATTGATTATGATTATACATTGTATTATATTTTTATAAGAACCTTATATATATCTATATATATATATACATACACATAAGACCAAAGAAGAGTTTGATCCAATACTTTATTCCTGTCCTAGTTGATCCTAATTCGACATTAGAAGTCTAATGATTTTTCCCCAATAACCGAATATTTTTGTCTGTAAATATTGAATATTTAATTCCATCTATGTAAATCGATTTTCTTCATGAGTTATAGTCTCAATAAGAATGCTAGTTCTTACTGTTCATATATTAGGATTTGAATATACGACATCAATTTGTTATATGTGGATGATGAGATTCCAATGATACAGAGCCAATTCCAATAGACTTATTGGAGAGTCCCGCTGGCGTGCATCCAGAAGGAATTGCACCTACGAATTCGCCAATTATGAGTATATATGTTTATATATATAAAGTTGCTTTATTCCGTCTAAATAACAATCTTTTTCGTTATTATATTTTACGTATTTATTTTTTGGATATGGTTTACTTGAGTCGAACGGTTGAAAATAGTCTTTTTACCTTAATAAGATAGAAGTTAGGCTGTGTACGTATACATAACCCTCTCCAAGTTTCACTAATGAGATTACACTGAATACGTTATTGTTATTCTGACACTATTTTCTTTTTCTTTTTCCTTCAATGTGTAGGGGCATATTCTAATATTGGAGTATGTTATGGAAAAATTGCCAACAATTTACCATCAGATCAAGATGTCATAAATCTATACAAGGCTAATGGTATCCAAAAATTGAGAATTTACTATCCAGATACAAATGTCTTCAATGCTCTCAAAGGAAGTAGCATTGAAATAATTCTTGATGTTCCAAATCAAGATCTTCAAGCTTTAACCAATCCTTCAAGTGCCAACGGTTGGGTTCAAGATAATATAAAAAGTCATTTCCCAGATGTTAAATTCAAATATATATCTGTAGGAAATGAAGTCACTCCAAATAATGGCCAATTTTCACAACATGTTCTTCCCGTGATGAAAAATATTTACAACGCATTGTTAGCAGCAGGATTACAAGATAAGATCAAGGTCTCAACTTCGACATATTCAGGACTCTTAGGTAACACTTACCCACCCAAAGAGAGTATTTTTCGTGAAGAATTTAAGGGTTTCATTAATCCAATAATCGATTTCCTGGTACAAAAGAACCTTTCAATCTTAGTCAATATTTATCCTTATTTTGCCTATATTTATAACACGATTGATATCCCGCTTTCTTATGCACTTTTCAACCAACAAGGGACAAATTCAATAGGATATCAAAATCTTTTTGATGCCCTTTTGGATTCTACATACTTTGCTATAGAAAAGCTGGAGGACCAAATGTGGAGATTGTTGTATCGGAAAGTGGTTGGCCTTCTTATGGACACCCTTCAGCAACTACAGAAAATGCTCAAATTTATTATCAAAATTTGGTTAATCATGTTAGAAGCGGAGTTGGAACACCAAAGAAACCAGGAAGGATAATAGAAACTTATTTATTTGCGATGTTTGATGAAAATCAAAAGCAAGGAGAAGTCACAGAGAATCACTTTGGACTCTTTTATCCAAATAAGACTGCAAAATATGATCTCAAATTTACGTATAGTGATAATTAACATGGAAGAATAATCATATGCTTTTACTATCATATGCAAATGTTTTTTACGTTCATCTCTTAGATGGACTTTCAACTGATAGTTATTATAATCTCATAAAATAATATTTCTTTTTCATCCAAATTTCCTTTAACTAAATCATATGAAAAATCAATTCAGCTATAACAAAGAAAGTGAATACAGATACATGTCTCTGGTGTAATCCACATGTATTTGGGATAAATATGGATCTTGTCACCTCCATTCTCATTTCGCTTGCTTGTCTCTCTATGTTAGTGTATCTAATGACAAATTTTACATGTATTTAAGTGTATCTTCCTCAATAAATGATAAAAACTCTTAATTAATGGTAAGATACATAGTATTTCGAGAGTATAGGTAATAACAGCAAATATGATAGCTAAGTATGTGTAATTATATAGGTTTTCCTTTAAAATAAAGGAAAAACTAGGCTTATGCTACTTTGAAGCAAACAATTTATATTCATATACCTCCTTTTATTTATCCCCCTACTATTAAAATTTGTGCATTGATGTCATGTTGACATTAGCACCTAGCAATAGGGCATCAATATACTGGTAGAGTATCATAGAAGATTAAGTTCAGTCCTATATCACACCAATATAATAATAATATACCGACAGAGTATCACAAAGAATATATTTTCTACTAATTTAAAGTTTAATAAATAAGTTTGTGACTTCAATAATTTTCTCTTAATTGTTCATCTCTTAAAATAGAACCCAAAATTTTATGATATTGACAGGGTACAAATATATCCATGGAGTATCACAGAGAATTAAGCTCAGTTCTAAATGATACCATTATGAAATCAATATGCTGACGGAGTATCACAATAATATATTTTCTACTAATTTAGAGCTTAATGAATAAGTTTGAGATTTTAATAATTTTCTCTTAATTGTCTTATCTCTTAAAAAAAGAGCCCAAAACCATATGATACCGATAGGGTATCAAAATATTCATGGAGTATACAAAGAATTAAGCTCCAGACCTATATAATATCGATATGGTACCAATATACCAATGGAGTATTACAAAGAATAAGTTTTCTACTAGTTTAGATTATAATAATTTTTTAAACTATTTCTTATTTATTTTATAGAAAAAAGAGTTCAATCTTATATGATACGATAGGGTATCAATATATTGAAGAGTGTTACAGAGGATTAAGCTCATCCTATATGATACTCGTATGGTATCAATATACAAGCCAAGTATCACAGAGGATTAATTCGTTATAACCATGTTAGTGTCGTGTTGACGTCATGGGCACAATTAAAAAAAAAAGAAAAAAATGGGATAAGAGGTAAATTTTGGATCTGTCATGCCCAAAGTCCCGTTAAGACGGACTGGCACCCATTGCCGATAAGGCTCGGGAGAACCAACATGTATCCATGCGCTTTCTATACATATTACAAGGGATTTCTTCATTCAACATGTCTTCAAGTAAGTAAGCAGTAATAACAAGCCAAAAGTAAATGCATATGGCTAGGTCATTAAGGCCACGTTGTCTAAAGTATGAGACATGACTACAATTTAACTTACATAGTCCACAAAACCTCTAGATAAGGAAAAGTATCTGATAAGGGTCAGGACAGGCCCCACCTCGACTAACTATACAATAAAAAATATAAGCTCTAGACACATAAAGTTTCGAAGCAACCTGGAGCTTGGTAACAGCAGCTGGATACCCTGTACTCCTACTGGGAGATCTACTAGCACCTGTACTTGCAGCATGAAACGCAGGTCCCCCGTAAGGGACGTCAGTACGATATAATGTACTGAATATGTAAGGCAGAAAATACTGTATATGAAGTAACAACTCAAATGAAACTATGCACTAGTGTAGGATAAGAGAACACCTGTAGTTATACTATGGGATCTTGTACTTTATATTCTTTTTATTACTTTACCTTTACTGTATAATTTGTGCACAGCATATAATACAAATGACTAGCTAATCAGTAGTAAATCTATATCGGGATCAGCCCTGGGTAGGCTTTTCCTTTCACCCCTTGGGCTACCCCCGTGATAGGATCGACCCTGGCTAGATGATTCTTCCATCCCTCGAGTTACCACCGATCTATAGGCAATATACTTTATCTTTCACTTACTTTTGAGATGCTTCTTTTGGTGGTCATAATATTGGAACTGTAGGACTGTAGATACAGCATATGACATATAAATAATTACAAAAAACAACACCATAATGAAAGGAGTAGATTACACAAATAATGAAGTGCATAGGAGGTAGAGCAATACATGAATTTTATTTAGTAGAACGAACTGTGTATCTTGGTATCCAAGTATATATGCAGGTTTGCAAGTGACTATGTATGAATATGTGAATAGTGGAGACATGGTTGTTTGTTACGTCGGAGTAGGTAAAAGCCTCTATGTACCAAGGAAGAATCTACATGCCAAGTAATACGAAATCGAGTAGTCTTACATACCTCGTTGTACTACCTCGCTATTACCTCGAGATTACCTTCCCTTCGTCCGAATATTTATCTATAATATAGTAGGTGATAAAACTAGCATTAGCAGCCAATAGATACATCTTGGCAGCACAATCTCATAAAAAAACAACACACGGGCAGCAAGCGTATAATTATAAACCCGGGTGTATCATTTCAACCTTTCCGCCTCTAATCATATTTTCTAATATATATTCTCATATACATATCATGTGCAGCCTGTTTTAGTGTCATATTAGTCTTACAACAGCCTACAAACCATAACACATAACAATTATACAAAACATACAAGTAGGGGGCAGCTATGTTACAATGTCAGCAATCCCAAATATGTTTTAACTTCAACCAAACTGCATGTTTTTCTTGTGTATTCTTCATAAACCAACAACATACTTACATATATAATCATTCTTAAAATAGTCCAAAAATAATTCCAAAATAGATGAAGGTCGTGGAGCAACAATTCCCAACCACCATCCCACAAGTTTGTACTAAGAACACAATTACGATATCATATAAGAACTCACTCTTACGGGCTGTAAATAAGATGCAGCAGCCTAGTTACATCACTAACAAAATAAACCTTGCTAAGAATATAAGTCTTACTTCATAACTCAGTCAACCAAGAAGAGAAAAGCCTCTTAAGTAACAAGAAAAGTGCACAACAATCCTTAAGACACATGTTGTCCAAATTTCCAGCACAAACATAACTAGCATATACTTCTTGTTTTTCATAAACAAACTATATTATAAACACAAGTATCATTACTTACCTTTAACTTCAAGGTTTAGGCTTGCTTTAGGAACCCTTGTAAGGTTGTGAGGGCTACTTTTCACACGTTGAAAGGGAGCAAAGAATAACCAAGAAAAGCATATTTTTTATCCAAATTAAAATGGCTTAAGGGAGCTGTTTTAAATCCTTTTTAAAGAGGGATTTTGGCCGACCTACTAAGGCATTTTTAGTCTTACTTTATTAAGCTAGTGATGCAACTTCTTACCCTTTTCACTTGGACCTTATTGGGTTTAAATTGATTGGGCCTTGGCTGCCCACTTTTCTCTTTTCTCCTTACTTAGTTTTGGCCCAATTCACCAAGTGGATTGTGTTGTACTTGGGCCCTTTCTCTACTATCTTGGGCTGAAAATATTATCCATCTACGGTGCTAAAATATGGGACAAAGTTACACCCTTAACACGGACTTTATTCATTATCAGACTTGGACAGATTTGGCGTCGGGCCTCGTCTACGTTTAGCTAGCATATTTAAGCTAAGCATGTAGGTGACTCACCTGCTAGCTTTCTAAGTCCTACAAGCACCTCACTTCTTTCACCTCGTTTAAGGTCGTAATCTCCTCAATTTGACTTAAAACTTATTTACACTCGATCCTCTTCAGTGTTAGACATACATATTGCCCTCTAATTTGTGATTCAAGCACTTTTAAAAATTGACGCTAATTTGAACAGTCATATCACGTTTCATTTGCATAGTACTAGTATTGTAAGATATGAGGTGTCACAGTTAAGGATAAATAATTTGGGTTGGGTCCAATTTGAATAAATAATTTCACATTTAAGTTTATTTTAGATAGTTTTCTCTTCTTTTTTTATCGAATTTTCTTTAACAAAAAAATAATGATCTGAACAATTAATTCAACTCCAACAAAGTGAGTGAATTCAAATATTTGGTGGCACAAATTGAAAAAAATAATTACACATTAATTTCATGACTCATAACTACATAATAATGATGGAAACAAAACTAAAATATTTAAAACAAAAAACTTTGACACTCGATTAAATATTCGATTGTATTACACGCACCATTGATCATATAAAAAAATATTTTAAAATAAATTTTTAGGCTCACATGGCCATGACAGACATTCCACGAGCACCTAAAAAAACAGCAAGATAAGCCCATGATTGAAGCTTCATATCATTTTACAATTTTTCACCCATAAAATCAGCAGCAAGAAGATCCACAAGTGCCATATAATTCAATAAACCTGCTGAACATGCTTTCAACAATCCCACAACAATGAGTGATGTTGGACTATTTTCACTATACACATTTGATAATCCAATTCCAAGTACTATACCAAATGGTGTTGTTATTGAGAAAAACAACACCAACATTGATTTCATCTTCATACCCTAGTCCGTCTGAACGCGAAAAATAAAATGAAAATCACACCATCAGAACTAAGACATAATTGTTATTGTTATGTATATGCTATCGAAATTATAGTATCAGAATTGAGACATAGTTGTTATTGTTATATGTAAACGATTGAAATCATAGCGTAATAACTGAGGCATAGTTGTTATTGTTGTATATACGTGATCTAGTATTAGAACTGAGACGTAGTTGTTATTGTTGTATATACACGAATGAAATCATAGCGTCAGAACTGAGACATAGTTGTTATTGTTGTATATACGCGATCGAAATCATAGCGTCAGAACTGAGATATAGTTGTTATTGTTGTATATACGCAATCAAAATCATAGCGTCAGAACTGAGACATAGTTATTGTTGTTGTATATACATGATCAATCATAGCACCAGAACTGAGACATAGTTGTTATTGTTGTATATACGTGATCAATCATAGCACCAGAACTGAGACATAGTTGTTATTGTTGTATATACGCAATCGAAATCATAGCGTCAGAACTGAGACATAGTTATTATTGTTGTATATACGTGATCAAAATCATAGCGCCAGAACTAAGACATAGTCGTTATTGTTATATATTCGTGATTGATTAATCGAATATATGTACCTGCAAGATTCAACCACCTAGGCCCATTCCTTCAAATAGTTGATGGAAACATATAGCAGCTACTACTGGCCTAATTGTACATGAATTATCAGAAGCTCCCATGGATAATCCAATTACTATTGAGTGTACAATTATTCTTAGCTCTAAAACCTGCATTGACATGGCATTAAATTATTAATTAAGGTTAAAAAATCTTACTATATTAATATAGACATTATGCTACAACAAAAAGGCATCGTATAATATAAATAATTGTATATATGATCAGAAATCTCCATAATAACAGTCTTATATAACAACATTACTACAGCTGGTTAACAAGCCAGTTAAGGAAGAACAATCTCCCCTCGATCCTCCCTAGTTCAATCAGAATTGAGAATGGCAAAGAGGTTCTAACCGGCCTAGCCTAATCAATCGCTACAAGCGGGCAAGAAATAGATGCGGTGGATACTCAAGTCAAGGCGATATTAAATCAAAGTTTTTTTTCTTTCAAAATTGATTTTTTTATATGGTATAACTTCTTTATAATTGATATCTTCTTTTTTGGTGATATAATAATTAAGAAATAGAACCTCTAATATTAACAATAAAAATAGATCTACCATTTTGATCAAATATTTTAATACACTATTTATGACAAAGAATATAATATCAATATATATTTTCATTATTAAAACATTTCTCCTCTTTATACAAAATGTGATTAAGTTTAAGATTTGGCATTAAACCGTAATTTTTTTATTAAAAAAAAAGTTACGCATTTATTTTGCTTTTAACAGCCAAAATACTATTCGAATGTTAAATGTTTGTTATAGATATATAATAATTAATTGCTATACTAGCTAAAAAATCTCAAAACCCACGATACTGTTATAAAACTGTCTTACTGGAGATCATAAAATTCCGTGAATTTTAGATAGAATGAGGATTGTAATTCTCTCTACTTCTCGAGTTATAATAACAGATCAAGAGGCCGCTGGACTAGAAGGAATAGGTGAAGTAATAAGATTCATATAACGTAGAAAAATATTATACCTGAGCCACAACCCTATACCTAAGCAATTGTGAAGCTTTATCATCACATTTGAGTACTTGTCCATGAACGTGGCTATTTTGAGACTACATTTTATCATTATTTTGAACAAAAACTTATATCTTTGACGGAAAAGAGATACGAATGACGATGAGAAGAATATCAGCAATTTTCGTAGAAATTGCCATTGGAAAATTTTGAAAATTAAGAGATGTGTAACAACTTTATGGAATTTTTATTAATAGACATTTTCATATACAGTTCGTATTGATTTTTTTATAAAATCCATATATACACAGGATACATACTTTTATCTGTAGTTGTTTCATTTACATTTTATATTTATTTTTTATAAAATATATATATTTATATATATAAACACACTACATTATAGTTTTATCAAAACACTTTTCATATAACTATATATATATATATATATATATATGTTTTATACGAC
>JAOTQR010000001.1:2744690-2755184 GCA_025774065.1 Solanum ossicruentum | reverse complement strand
CCGTACTTATATCTCAAGCTCACATAATTTGGTTTAGTGAGCTTCTTTCGGCTACTCGGTGGATCTTTCTTTCTTCTATTGGTCCAGCCCATGTGGGATTTGAAGTTTCGATGGATGTAGATAGAACTCTGCTTCCTTATGAAATACTTCATTTTGATCTATTATTATCTGCCGACACTCATGCTATATAAGGCTAAATGATGCACTTGGTTGAATGCTGAGTTGTGGAACAAGGATCAATTCCACTTAGTTCTTCCTTTTTCTGTCTTTCCTAAGTGTTGCTCCCGTGCGCCTCTGATTCTACTGTTATGATCATATTGCAGGTTCCCGCCATCCTCTTTACACCTATCTGTCCGCATTCTTTATCCTTTCGTCCTCTCATTTTGCCCGAGCATGTGACAATCCGAGTACAAGTACCTTTCAACAGTAGAGGTCATGCATGGGCGTCATTTGATGGGAAGGACAGGAAAAAGTTAGCGCCAGGGGATGCCCTTGTTTGTAGCATGGCGACTTGGCCTGTACCAACTGCATGTCAAGCTGATTCTACCAGCGACTTCTTACGTAGCATACACGAAGGTCTTCACTGGAATTTGAGGAAGACGCAGTCTTTTGATGGCCCTCGAGAGACATGATCATCTCTACTAACCTTTTATCTGGTAAGGAAATGAGAGGTTTTCCGAATCTGTCTTACTTTAAAGCAGAGGGATCATGATGCATATATGCCTATATATACCTTCAAATGTAGAATTTGTACCATTTCTTTTACGCGAAATTATACTTCTCTCTCATCTTGGTGTATGAACTCAAGTCGTAACAATCTTGTCCAACATTGTCCGCTCTTAGGTTTAGCCCATTACGGATTTGTCTCTTTGGGCTCACCTCAAAAGACCTTTTATCGTATATAGATCAGTCATTTATTTATATACTCCGCATTTCTCTTGTATTTTTATCAATGTGGGACTTCGCATCTCAAGATGAGTTGTTACATATTTCAATTTAAGTTCCACCAATGAATTATATTATGTTCGCTTTGTTTCTTTTTTGTTGTTATAGTTTTCATTTTTAGAGTCAAATTATATAAATTTTGATTAATATTTTAAGATGTATTTTTTTATCATACTAATATGAAAAAGATTGCAATCAATAATACTGTTATTATAGTTTTTGAATATCTAAATTTTTATTTTAAAATATCAAATTAATTTAATCTAATTTATAAAAACAATATATTCAAGAAAATCCCACAAAATAGGACAAAGTAGGGGTAGACTGTACGCAAACCTTTTCACTACTTAATAGAAATAGAAAATTTGTGTTTTAAAGATGCTTGGCTCAAATGTATCCTCTAAGTAAATCGAAGGAAATAATAGATATAAAATAGCCTCTAAAATGATAAATAAAATCAATTCTACAAGAAAAAATAAAAGTAACAAAATAATCAAAAATCATAATGGCATGACTAATTTATGACACGCCTAAAATCCTCACAAGGCAAGATAACATTCTATACTAATTTTCTACCATAATACATATAAAATCTTAACTTTTTTTCTATCTAAGATCAAAATCATATCTTCGATGACCTTAGATGATTAGTCAAATTAATTTTTATAAATCGCTAAACCTAACATGAAAATTAAAAAAAAAAAAAGAAGAAAGTATTAAAGATGTTCACATGTGAAAATTTTGTAGAGTAAACAAAATTGAGTACGAAACTCTCTTCCATTTTTAGCTTTTTTGGTTTTTGGTCAACTTCTTCATTAAATATATACATACGTGGGTTTCACCAAGCCATATTTGAAAAGTAAAATATTTGTCTTCGTATCAAAGTCTTGTCTGAATTATCTCTCTTATGTAGTTTACGAGCTAGTTTATAGGAGTAGGAGTTATTCTGTGTGTGCTAAAATGATAGCAATTGTAGGTTCCTTTGTTATTAAAAATAAATAAATAAATAATACATTTGTTAATTTAGTTATAGTTTAATTTTATGATCTATTTTAAATCATAAATATTAAATTTCTTTTTAACTTTGTGTTAAATCAAATTATACCACAAAACTTAAGATGAAACGAGTCTATTATATTTTATAAGCACTTATTATTTTTCTTAATGAAATTAAGATAAGCTACGATGTAGTAAATAAGGTTACTTTTTCTTTTGAATAATTCTTGAATTCGAACTTTGAATGTAACAAAATTTTTAAGAAAAAGTACTTTATCTTTAACACAAAGGAAGTAAATAAATTATAATAATTAAATTTATAGTTTATATTAATAAAATTAATTTAATAATCCTAGTTAAATTTTCTGCCTTATTTGAAAAAAAATGTCATAGGAATGTGCATCAATCGATTCGATTCAATTTTATACCTTATCGGTTTGATTTTGATTTTCGATTTTTAAGCTAAACCAATAATAAACTAATAAAACAACTTTTATCAATTTTTGATTTACAGTTTTAAGTCCTTAACGATTCGATTTTGATTTACTTCATAAGGATAATAATAAGAATTTACATTAATAAAATCAGATGGAGTACAAAAGAGTAAAAATTAAATACTAAAGTGGATAACTAATTGATTAATTTGATAAATATTAAAATAAGTAAAGTACACAATAATATTTTATTACTATTAAATTAATAATATTTAATATTTATAAAGGAATAAAATCATAAATAGTATGAGTTTACCCAACTCAATAGTAAAAATTAATATCAAAGTGATAATTTAATTTTGATTTTTAAAAAATATTAAAAATTTAATAACTTAATAATAATAAATCAATAATATTTTTATCGTTCGGTGGTGGTTGGTTGGTGTATGGGTGGGTCACAAATTAATATGAAAAGGAGAAAATATTTCCTTCCTTATAAATTATAGCTTTCGTCGGCCTTTGACTGTAGTTGTTGAAGCTAGAGAGTAGCGAGAGAAAAAATGGCGACGAAAACAGTGTGTGTAACAGGAGCTTCAGGCTACATAGCGTCATGGCTGGTGAAGTTTTTGCTACAGCGTGGTTACATTGTTAAAGCTACTGTTCGCGATCCGAGTTTGTTACTCTTTCTCTCTCTAAATTTTGTTAATTCATTTTCAGAATACTGGAAAAATAGATTTTGGAGTTATCTGGTGATATCTGATCTCTTTTATTTTCATTATGTATGTGCACTTGAAGGATTTGGTGTTCAATTTGTGTAATTTTGGATTTAGGGATATTTTTTATTTTGAAGAGTATTGGAAGCTCTAGAACAGTCCAATTGTTGATGTTCAAGTTATAGTTTCTGTTTTTTTTTGTTGGTTTACTGGTGAAACAGTTTTTTTATGAGAATGACTGGTTTAATGATTTTATAGTATTTGTTAATTATTGGATGGTAAGGAGACTTATAATCAACGACAAGGTAATCCTACAACCTAAAGTTTTGTAGTAGTGTCGGAGGTAGAAGTTTTTATTAAGTGGTCAGAATCTGAAGAAGTAGACACATGATCAAGCTGAAGAGGTTTGACATCTGATATTGTATATAAATAAATTATTGAAGATGTTTGACATATGTATAAATAAATTTTTTGAACCATGGATAAATAGTATAATTTTCTGCCCCAAACACAAGGTGGCTCGGCCCGTGTGTTGTAGGATCTGGGGAGGGTAGACTGACTATATGCAGATCTTTCTCCTACCTTGTCCAAGTAGAGACTTGTAAAAGTAGAAAGACATCTCTACAGTATAATAGATATTATGTTCAAATTGAATTTCTTCCTAAAATTATGCTATGTATTAAGTAAGCTTTTTCATTTGGAGTAAGTAACGGATACGCATCAAGCATTCAAAAACATTGTTAGGTGTTGAAGCTGATTTTATAAGTACTGGGGGTGCTGATAAGCACTTTTTCTACTTAAATGACTGAAATGTCGTTAAAGCGAATTTCTAAAAATATAAACTTAAATGTTTTTACATAAAAAATGACAAATGAGGGAAATAGAATAGAGAAGTAGTTAAAATCATGTTTTAGAAAGAGTATTTTTGAGATTACAAAAGATATCAGGGATAAAGTAGTAAGAGACTCAGTCAAACCAAACGTTCTTATAAGCTAAGAAGTAGAAGCACTTGACTTATAAACACTTTTGATGTTTACCAAACGTGTAGATAAGTCAAATTGTTAATTAGCGAGTCTGAGAACTTAAAATCAGGATACATTATTTTGAATAAAATATGTAATGAATCTTGTTCAGTAGTTTAAGAAACAATGAAACACCTTGGAATATTTATTTTTTGTCATCTATGATAGTTTCTTCTTTTCCATTTCCAATGCGCATTTGATAGTCACAAAAAGAGGGATCAGTTTTGGCATGCCTATTTTCTGTTGATTGTAACTTTTAATTTGTTCTTTTTCCCCCTATCTCGAATCACAGGAAGAGTTTGTCTAGAATCTCCACTAAACACGACAACTTTTCTACCAAACAACACATTTGAATCCATTATATCTTACACAAGAGAGTCTAATGCTTCAATCATGTTCTTTTTTACCATAGGTACTTGACACAATTAATTTTACCTCGTGAACTAAAGATGCTAATGAACTCTGTTTGCTGATATTACAAGAGAATCTTTTATCAATATTAATTGGAATCTTAAAGAGTGAGTGAGTTGTTCATCCTCCTGGAAGAATCGACGCAACAACACCAAAAGTTACTATGGCTGAAGCTATAAATCTCTTAGATCTTACTGTTTCTAATAAAGCACAATATAAGAACGTCTTATTACTTCCACCAGGACCATTAATAAAAAAAACTCCGAGTTTGTTGGAAAATACTCTTTCAAGGATCATGTCATATGCTATTTGCTGTTGTGTATTTAATTTTTTGTGTCGTAGCAAGTCTCCATCATTCACCATGATATTTCCATTCGAAATACACTTCTTTTGCGTCTTTTGTTATTTTTGAAGATTTGATAGTTTCTGAAACAAGATTGAATTCATTAATATCACATCCCGTAGAATGTAAAATATCCTGTGCCGTACTATTTCCCGAGTTCCTAAAGCCTTGTGGCATTGAATCTTCAATTGTTTTTGCAGTTCTCTTGGCCTGTCAGGGTTACTATAAATCAATTCGTAGCAAATAAATGTCTTAAACTATAAGGCATCTTATAACTGGAACAAACACCATTTACTGTTGAAAGATCATCATATGATTTTGGTGCTTTCACATTCATTAGTAATAATCCAAGATTCTTTCTCCTCTGTTGGATGAGATTTCATAACTTGGCAAATGACCTTGTCATGTATCCGTCGAGTCCACATTCTATAGGAAGATGACCATACAAAGTATTGTAGGAAATCTTTATAAAACAAATCAAGCTCTTTAGAATGTTTATTCGTTGCGTTCATCAAGAAGAATTCTGTCAGCATTTTCTTGTTAATCATAGGATTTTTCACGATGCTATTAATGCTGTCAGTTTTTAGCCAACCATCTTCCTTAGAGTTTTTCTGTTGTGTCATATTAATGTTATAGTCTTTTTTAACTTGAATCCACCTGCAGATGATCCAAACAGGACAGAACACTTGACATCCCTTGATGGAGCTAAGGAGAGACTCCACTTGTTCAAAGCAAACCTGCTGGAAGAAGGTTCCTTTGATGCTGTTATTGATGGGTGTGAAGGTGTATTTCACACAGCATCTCCTTTTTACCATGGAGTCAAAGATCCACAGGTTACTCATTTTCCTGATAAATATGGTTTTGATGGCTACTTTTGCAAGCTTGCTCTTTGGAATTTCATAGTTAGTCTTGGTGTAGCCTTCCTTTGTTTTCACAAAATTCTGTTCTTTCTGCTATTTACGCTGAGATAATTGTTCAAATTATTATGGCACATCTTTTCTTATTTTATCCCAAAAAGAATGTCAACTTCCTACATTTAAAAATGATTCAAATTTAGAATTTCTGTTTTATCCTTAATGAGTTGATTTGTCGTCACACCAGTGTCTAATGCTTGAGTTAGACTACAATTTTCAAAATTCTTCTTTCTCAAGCTTTTAGCCTATTCTAATAGAACTACAAACATTGGGATGTATAAATATTATCTAGATGGAGGAATTACTCTACCGAGTACTGTTTTCTGGTTACTACCTGTTTTATGCACGAGTCAGTCAATATATACTTGATATGTCTTCACATAAAAGATACCGAGGAGCCAGTCCCCTGATATAACTGTTGCTTCTGAATCCGCTCAGTAAATGACTTCAAGTCCTGCATAAACCGTTACCTCTGAATTTTCTAGTAAAATCTTTTTGTAGTGTATATTGACAGAAGTACTTAAAATGTCAATTGGACTTGGGAGTTAAATAGTTCAGGAAGAGCTATGAAAGCTATCTTATATATAGCTGTCTTATCAAAAGCGAAAAAGACGCAAAAAATCTCTAAGGCCTAGTGAGACTTTTAAGCGCAAGGCATGTATAAACCATGAACTTCAATTCAAAAAGGCCGAAAGGGAGGAAAAAAATATACAAATATATACGTTTAGTCCTAGACTACTAATGAGAACCATGAATGAAAAATATGTGAACAAGAAATTGAATTTTTTTTTACAATAAGATGAGATGTCAATTTTTTATTGCCTGTCTCTGCAGAAGAGGTTCATTGGCAAGGAGAAGTATGCCTTAAAGCTTTGGTGATAACATTAAAGCGCACATTAAGTGAGGCAAAACGCTCAACACGTTTTGAGCCTCACTTTGGAGCCTAAGTGCTCCTTTGACAACACTGAGCTATAGTACTGTATTTCAAGATACCATCTTAAAAAATTATTGTTCACCTTTACTATTTAAACATAAGAACATCGTACCTACAAAATTGGTTGTAGTTGTCTTGGATCTGTTTGTCCTATTTCTTTTCCATCTATTGATGTAATAGATTAAACTTTACGTTAATGTTCAGGTGGAACTGATTGATCCTGCACTGAAGGGGACACTTAATGTTCTTGGATCAGTTGCGAAGACCCCATCTGTTAGAAGAGTAGTTTTGACATCATCTGTTGCAGCGGTTGCTTTCAATGGCAAGCCAAGAACGCCTGAAGTGGTGGTTGATGATACATGGTGGTCAGACCCTGACTTTTGCAGAAAAGCACAGGTTCTTTACTTGATTTTTCATTTCCATCTTCAGAGCAGTTGTTTGCATTATCCCTTGGGCAATATAAATAGAACTACTTGACAACTTGTGCATTCTAGTACAGTGGTCAAGTGCATTAGTTCTCTAACAGAAGCTGGGGTTTTGCCGCTATTTTGATATTATAGTTTTATAAATTTTTTAGTCTGATACTGAGAAAACTCAAGAGGTCAATGAATAAAAACATTCAATGTTTTCAAATATTTATTTCCTGGTGATAGCCCTTTTGGGTTTTGTGGAGCTAATTATGGACTCATCGTTGCTTTTGCCAGCTCTGGTATGTACTTTCGAAGACATTGGCCGAGGATGCTGCGTGGAAGTTTGTGAAAGATAAAGCTTTCGATATGGTGACAATAAACCCAGCAATGGTTATAGGCGGTTTGTTACAACCAGCACTTAATACAAGTAGTGCTGCCATCTTACAATTGCTAATTGGTATGCTTGATCTTAAAGCAGCTGATTTGTCTTTGATCTCGTCATCTGAACCTAGTTGTTTTATTTTGACCCATCCTTTGTGATTTTTGAAAAGGAAAAAAAAGGAAAAGGGATCATGATTAGTTACCTAACTGTTTTCCTAAAGTTTGGTGTAAGATGTATTTGATTTACCTGGAATTTATTAGTAGTGGATGTGACTCCCAAAATGATAGTTAAAAACGTTAATATGATTGAGAAATTGCTTCAAATGTTAAATTTATATATAAAATGAATTTTGACTGAAAAAGGTTTATAAAATGATATTGTTAGAAGTCCCATATAGGACTTCCATTTATTTGGATTTGGGATTGGAAGGAGTAACTTGCTCCCTCCCTTTTCGCCATTGTGCTTCTTCCTAATTTCCTATATGGTTAGTTTTTATTTTGTCCCTTTCATGTTACTACAACTTGTCGGAAATTCATTGTAAAGTTTCATTTTTGTTTTACTGCAGGTTCTGAAACATACCCAAATGCTACATTTGGATGGGTTAATGTGAAAGACGTTGCCCTCGCACATATTCTAGCATTTGAAAACCCTTCAGCTAGTGGTAGATATTTAATGGTTGAGTCAGTTGCGCACTACTCTGATATAGTAAAGATATTACGCGAGCTTTACCCTACAATGAAGCTTCCAGAAAAGTAAGTTTCTTCTACGTGTAAAATCTTCAATAAGGTTTACCATCATGAAATGTGCATCTTTGATTCCGAAGTTTGATGTTTCACAAAGTAGTTAGAGCATGCTCAAAATACACAAAATGAAGCGACTAGTAGTTGCATTCATATGGTTAACTTCTTGAAATTGTTTTACTGACTCAAAAGGTTTCGATTAAACTTTCCAGGTGTGCTGATGATAAGCCATTCCCGCCAAAATACCAGGTTAACATCGAAAGAGCCAAACAATTGGGCGTTGAATTCACTCCATTGGCTGAAAGCATCAAAGAAGCTGCTGAAAGTTTGAAAGGGAAGAAATTTTATTGAGTCTGCAAATTTTAGAGAACATGCTTCTGTATCTTTATGTTCACCATCCTTCGAAAGATTAATACAATATCGTTTCGTGAACCAGTATTTCAATGATATAAATGCTTCATAAATGTAGTAGAAATAGCTTGCAGCCCTTACATCGACGTTTATCTTGGCCTGTTAAAGCTACTTTTAAGCCATGTTGTCTTTTGAATTCGGAAGTCCTGTATTTTTTTTAATAATATTTAGCAACCTACTATTATTTTTGAATTTGGCCTGTTGTTTATGTTTGTGCAAGAACAGTACCAGGATGTTTCTGTATGTTCTCTTTTTAATAATGATGGTGTACAGGTTGACACGAACACATTTCAGTTATTTCACGAGGTACCTGCTATCTCATACTGGTATCTTGTCTTGCTTTTTCTTGCTCATTGAAATTAGTTTCCTTTGTTTGAAATATATTATTGTTATTTTCATATTAAGCAATTTGGAATTTAGCAGCATTTGTTGCTAAATGTATACAAAGAAATGTTATAAGAATGACATTTATCATGTTTCACTTGAAATAGATACTTAGTGTTGATGGTGCATAAATAACTAAAGGAGTTTTCACATGTGCATTTACATATTTTCCAGTTGTATAGTCAACAGAGCCAAATCCAGTTTACTAAAGAAAAGTTTGAACTTTACCTACTGTAACAATACAATTACAAAAATATATACTATAACAAAACTGTATTTTCGTCGTATAAAAGTAACTGAATTGATGATATCCTTTTATTTTCGTACTGTTTTCCAGCAACTGTTGCATTCTTGATTAATCATTCATATTCTAGATGATTGTTTCCTTTCTTGACTTGGAGTCAAGGTCTTTACACTAATTAATCAATTTCCTTTTCAAAGTCTATACACCAATTATTAGTCTTAATTTGTGCTAATATCTTTCTATATATCTCATAGAAAAAAATTGAATTGATGAGACACAAAGCAAAAAATTCTTGATATCTCAGTGAAGAAATGGATTATGTAAAACTTGTACTGTTTTTTATGCTCTTTCCCTTCATCTGTCAACTTGCTTTCTCGTCATCCTTACCAAAGATCATGCTCTTGCTCTTCTACAATTCAAGCACATGTTTCCCATTAGTCTTGATACTCCTGCTTATTGTTTGGAGACAACACTTCAAGATATTGAGCCATATCCGAAAACTCTTTCATGGAGTAAAAACACAGATTGCTGCTCGTGGGATGGAGTTCATTGTGACGTGAAGACAGGACAAGTAATTGAGCTTGATCTCCATTGCAGCCAACTTCATGGCAAGTTTCATTCCAACAATAGTCTCTTTCAACTTTTGAGTCTTAAAAAGCTTGATTTGTCTTATAATAATTTCTCTGGATCGCTCATTTCATCTAAATTTGGTGAACTCTCTAGCATGACACATCTTGATTTGTCGTATTCAAGTTTTGCAGGTGTAATCCCTTTAGAAATCTCTCACCTTTCTAAATTACACCTTCTTCGTATCTGGTGTTCTTATCCATATGAGCTTAGTCTTAGGCCTCAGAATTTTGAACTGCTCCTTAAGAACTTGACCCAATTAAGAGAGCTAGACCTTCGTTCCGTGAACATTTCTTCCACCATTCCTCTGAATTTCTCTTCTCATTTAACAACTCTAAGACTAGCATACACACAGTTACGTGGGGTTGCCCAAAAGAGTTTTCCACCTTTCCAACTTGAAATCTCTCGATTTGACATCCAATCACCAGCTCACTGTTAGGTTTCCCGCGACCAAATGGAATAGCAGTGCATCACTTGTGTACTTATATCTTAGTGATGTGAATTTTATGTTGGAAAAGTGGCTCATTTCCAAGCCATCATTTGAATAGTTACCAAGCCATCATTTGAATAGTTACCAAGCCATC
>JAOTQR010000001.1:2715663-2739195 GCA_025774065.1 Solanum ossicruentum | reverse complement strand
TTGAAAATAGCGTAAACATCAGTACAAGTTACACATTATCCAGTTCTTCACTAAGAAGAATTGCTTGCGTTGTATCACATCTATTCGATTATTCTGATGAGATATATAGAGAGATATTAGCACAAATTAATACTAATAAATGGTTAACTTTGACTTACAATCTTTTGTTGTTTTAATCAAATTGGAGAGATGACCTCCAATTTGTTCAACAAATTCCAGTGAGGTGCCCCGGAAAGGGGTTTGGTAAACAGATCAGCAACGAGATGCTCTGAGGGCACAAAGGACGGAGTAATCAAACCAGATGTGAACGTTGTCTTGCAAAGTGATAATCCAATTCAACATGTTTCGTCCTTTCATGGAAAACTGGATCTTTAGCAATATTGATTGCAGCTTGACTATCGGAATGGACTGTAACGGGCAAAGTTGGTGTTGCCGAAAGATCCTCAAGAAGGCGTACCAACCGGGTAATTTCTGATGTTACTCTGTTACGCCCCAAGTCTACATCCTAGATATGACTGACACTCGAGAACCATCGCTGGTCCCCAAGTGAACCCTTGGCTTGACTGATTTACTCACCTGGAAACTTTACACGCATGCACAAGCTTTATAAGATGAAACTTTTAAAATATTTAATAAAAACTCAGAGAATCTCAAATCAAGCTTTATACAAAGTCTGAAAATAACTTTTCATACAATTTGTAATAATACTTAAAATGTCTGAATGGATAGACTAAACCGACTCACTAACTCCGTCCATGAATCATCTACTATACTGAGATAGGTGCCGCAACAAGATCCATGACTATCTGACTGTAAAATAAAATACATAAACTAAACTGACTAGAGTGCTCTGAAAACAAAGAGGTCTCACCAATTGCCTCTGGAAAGCTGACGTACTGAATATCTGCTATCACGTGGATACTTGAATCTGCATCATAAAACGATGCAACACCAAAGGCGTCAATACGTGGAATGTACGGTATGTAAAATGACTAAAACGGAAACATAGGATAAGATACTATACTCAAGGTAACCAAAACATGTCTATAAGTAGCAATATCCTTTTAACCAAAACCAAAGTGCAAAGTTTAGTTATAGTGGATTAAGTTGAGTGATCATTCTTGAAATTGATTCTACTTACTTAAATGTATTGCTTCAAAAACACAAAAAAGTAGCCCGTTACACTAAAGATCCCGCATTTAAAAATAAAAAATATTGAGGGGACAAACTTGACATTAGAAAAGGTTAGGGACCATCTCAGCATTTAAATAAGTATCATAAACAATGCAACCTATGAACTTTAAGCCAGCTGACTGATCCATATTTGAGAATGATCTATTTAGACTGGAATACACTGTTATTTTAATTAAATACCTCAACTTTCTAATAAAGTATTTCAATTAGATATTTTTAATTTAAATTTTGATTTATCTTTTACATGCGTTCTCGTTCGTTATATTATATCATTCGTCTATCAAACCATATAAAATGGGATATTTTTTTTAATAATACACATTAATAAGCCATAAAAACTCTAGAGATTTTCTATTTGAGGTTGATATATAAACTTAAAGAGATATATGATTATCTTAACTATTTCATAGACAAATGAAAATACATGTAATTTTTTTTAAAAAAAATATTAATCGAAAACGTATAATTGGAACAATGTTTAGGCTAACGGTCTAAATAAAATATCCTAGTTTAAGGGATGTCTACCTATTAATCCAATATAATTTTTAGCTTATGTCTTGGTTATACAAAAAGGAAAAAATTTATGCTCTATATCTATTGGGAGAAAGTATTTATGTCACATAGCTTCATATATATACAATATTGTATTCAGTTTAACTCGTATTTGTGTGTAAGCAACAACATTAACAATGTATCTAGTGAAATTTCACAAGTGAGATTTGGAGAAGAAAGAATGTATATAAGTCTTTTTACTACTTCGTAAAGATATAAAGATTGTTTCTGAAAGACCATCGATTCAAGTGCAACAAATCTAGTAGAAACAACGGAGAAGAAAACAGTGAATAAAGTTTATAAGACAGGAGTGAAAACATCAGAATAGTGTGATATTCGAGACAAAGTTAACAATATACTAGGACAAGGTATTGAAAATAATAATAAACAATGAAAAATATTAAAAAAATAAAAATAAAAACCACAATAACATAACTAATGATATGACAAATACTAACCTTCTACCTTAATACTTGTAAAGTTGCATCATATCGTATTTTATCTCTGTACCCAATACTTTTTTGGCCTATCGCTTTTTTTCACTTCTCGTACCTTTTCAAACATTTCCTCTTTACATGTTCAAATCATCATACATTTTTATATAAGATTGATACATTATGTATACGCTTTTCTTGAGATATAATATTGTATAATACTATTATTAATTACTTATTTTATAGATCTAATAAATAACATACTATAATAATATTTTATGTTGAATGATATATTTTTTGAAAATTTCCAAATAATTTTTTTTAAAAATTTATTTTGACTACCTACCTATACACTAGAACCTAACAAGAGAGAGCAAACAGCATAAGGGTGCTAATTTTAAGGATAATCTCTCAAATATTACTTTTTCCATCAATTCTTTATACCAAAAATACTGCCATTTTCTTTGTTTTTTTTTTTTGTTCTGTTTCTTTGTCGGTTTTTTTCACCTTAGAGAAATGAGTCTGGCAGCCAAAACTGTGTGTGTAACAGGAGCTTCAGGTTACATAGCTTCATGGCTTGTCAAATTCTTGCTAAATCGTGGTTACACTGTGAAGGCCTCTGTTCGTGACCCAAGTTTGTACCTTTTCTATCTTTTTCGTTATGGGGTCATTTGGGTTTGGTTTCATTTGATGGAGAAATGTGGATTTGGTTTTGTGATCTTTTGTGGGTGTATGAAAAAAGAAAAATTTCTGTTTGGGTCTCCATGCAATTGATATTCTTGGAAAATTTATGTTTTTTTGGGGTGTGGGGTGTGTAGTTGGGGGGGGGGGTTCATTTTGGTTTGGCTTTGTTTGATGGAGAAATGGGGACATGGATTTGTGAATATTTGTGGGGGTGTTGATTCTTGGATTTGATTTATGGAAAAAAAGAAGTGTCAGAAGAATGTTGTTTTTGGGTGTGCCATGCAATTGATGTGTTTGTGTTTATGATCATCTTGGGGTGTTTGGATCCTGAGATTTTAGGTTATGAACATCATATGTTTTTGATAATCTGAGATTTTTTGTTGGATTAATGTTAACCATCTTGTTTAAAAGCTTAAATTGTTAGGGGTTGTTTGGTATGGGGATGATATAAACAAAGCCATATATAGATAGATAGATGAGATAACTTTCCTCATCATTGTAGTTGAAATGGTGGGATAAGTAATCCTAGAACTATAACTAATACCCTAACCAAATGATCTTGTGTGTTATCGAGGTTGTTTTTGGGTATTCCTCGTATCAAATGATCCCTTATAGAGGGATACTCCTTTTGTTTTCATTTTCTTAATTCAGTCCAAGTGGCCTACCATGTGATTTTTCTTTCTATAACTGTGGTGTGCAGGTGAACTTTCGAATACTTTTCTTCCATTGTATTGTGTTCTTAGCTATTTCTGTATTGATTTGGAGAGATATTAGATCTTTTGAGACAATCCCATCATGTGATTTTGAGTGTATTTTTCTGCTTTTAGCACACTCATTGTAGTAAAGCTACAAAAAGTCTGAGCTTGATCTTGTTTTTCTCGTCACGGACTAAAACTTTCAGCGCTCAGCGTATTTTAAAATTTTGAACATGTGCTATAGGTCATATTTACTGCATATGTGTTGAATGCATTGTGATTTTTTCTGCAGATGATCCCAAGAAAACACAGCACTTGCTTTCCCTTGGCGGGGCCAAGGAGAGGCTTCACTTGTTCAAAGCAAACCTGTTAGAAGAAGGTTCATTTGATGCTGTGGTTGATGGATGTGAAGGTGTATTCCATACAGCATCTCCTTTTTACTACTCTGTTACAGATCCACAGGTCCTTTCTGCTCTCGTGAATCTGATTTTAACTGCTTACTTTCATTCTAGGTAGTGCTGAAAGAAGTCCAAAGTATTATGGGGGTTTCTAAATATTGATAGAAGTATGGCAACCAGCATCTTATTAGCTTAATATCAAGTAACCTTAGTTATCACAAACTCAATTTCATTTGCTATTCATCAAAGACAAGTCTTCTGTTTCTGATAACATAAGTGACAAGATGCTATGCTGATGAACCATAACACGTTTCCTGTTTCTTTGAATCAGATACTGTAAACTTGCATTTCCATTTACTCTGCTCGTGGTTATTGT
The DNA here is from genome assembly GCA_025774065.1 of Solanum ossicruentum. Taxonomy (NCBI): domain Eukaryota; kingdom Viridiplantae; phylum Streptophyta; class Magnoliopsida; order Solanales; family Solanaceae; genus Solanum; species Solanum ossicruentum. The sequence goes on along the minus strand of JAOTQR010000001.1, from coordinate 2,734,862 downwards.
TACATTTGTCCGGTCCCACTTGTATTTCTTTCTCTTTTCCTGATTGAAGTTTCACTATATTTTCTTCTTCTTTTAAGTTCCTTTTGTATGCTTGATGGTTAAGTCAATAAGTCTTAGATGTGTAAAAGAAGACTATGATAGAAAGCTCTAACTGTTTAGTTTCAAGAAATCCTTCCGTCATTGTTATTTCTCCCTTCTTGTAAATTAAGTTAGTTGGTACATTCTACTGGAGTGAAATTCTCAAACTAATATACGAAGTACCTAGTAGAAAGTGAGAAAATTTTACATTCGACTGTTCACTCTCTGCTGTGTTTCAACTCATGTCTAGTGGTTATAAAACGATACAGTTATGGTTGTTGAGGAAAGTTTACAGTGAGTAGCGGTCACCTTCTTAAAGGAAAGTTGCAACAGTGGCTTGAACATCATGCGAGGATAATTAAATAATAACATACAGCTTTTAGAATAACTATTTTCTCCTTTCAATGTAATTGATGTGTAATTATGGAGATCAAGAATTTTTGTAATCTTATTATGGAGCTTGTTTATGGACTTTTACTAGTTGATATAGTTCACATTTGGTAGTTACACATAAGATTAATCACGTTCTCTATAAAATGAAATGTGTATAATGTTAATGGTAACCATTTTACGAAACTGACATCTGACTTGCTTTCAATGGTACTTAAAGTACACCGACTCATTTGTCCTTCTAGGGTTGGTTCCCGTTTCATATTAAGTCTATGTTTGCCCATGTTTCAGGCTGAATTACTTGATCCTGCTGTCAAGGGAACACTCAATCTTCTTGGTTCATGTGCCAAAGCACCATCAGTAAAACGTGTTGTTTTAACATCTTCCATAGCTGCAGTTGCTTATAGTGGTCAGCCTCGGACACCTGAGGTTGTGGTTGATGAGAGCTGGTGGACCAGTCCAGATTACTGCAAAGAAAAGCAGGTGTGCATATATCTTTTTCTTCTTTCTTTTTGAGCACATTCAAAGACAAATGAAGGTATTGCTCATAGAAATAGCTAGTATCGATCCCCCTTTTTTGTTTCCTAGATTTCAATTGTTGACATCTCTCTTTTCTCCTGTTTCTCTTTAGCTCTGGTATGTCCTCTCAAAGACATTGGCTGAAGACGCTGCATGGAAGTTTGTGAAGGAAAAAGGCATTGACATGGTTGTGATAAACCCTGCTATGGTTATTGGTCCCTTGTTACAACCTACACTTAATACCAGTTCTGCTGCAGTCTTGAGCTTGGTAAATGGTATGTTTTTAAAACTTAATTTGGTTAGATCTTTACCTCAATTTGGAGAGGTTAAATTGACAGGAAATGTTTAAATCTATCAAATAGAATACCAAGGCCATGTGGAGCGGCAAGGCTGAGGCTGTGTGCAATGCCAAGCCCATTCGTAAGGCCAAGGCAGAACATATATGCTGTAATTTTTTGTTTATGGTCAACATAAGTAGATGAATGCCGACGTTATAATCAGCTCTAAGGAGAAGGTCAGTTGAGAGGCCAAGGGAAAAAATCTTTGTATTTCTGGTCAACCTAGTTAGATTTCTCCGACATGGATCATCCTCTCAGTATGAATATGATGAGAAAATCCACTTTCTTCTGGCATATAGTAATGGTGTTAAATTTGAGAGTTATTCATCCAAAATACTGGTCCTGTTTCTCTTTTTGTTCGAGTTGGGTGTTTTTCCTGTTGCTTTGGCCTGAATGCAGAGGATATGTAGGTGAGGGGCTAGACAACAGGTGGGTCTATGGTAGCTACAGTTTATACAAAAAGATGATGGTTGAGTGATCCACTTATTAAACTAGAGGTGAAGTCTTTTAGAAGAGTTCTCGAGTAATTTACCTTTATAAGTTTAAATTACAATCAAAGACTAAACTAAACAAAACGATTGAGGTAGAACATATAAATGATGACAATGCATTAGTAGGCCAGTAACTTGTACTTTTTCTTTCCCTTTCTTCTTAGAACATCGGAATCTGTTCATTCATAAGGATGTTAAACCATTCTTTTCATCATTTTGGATGTTCATTTTTCCATGCTATGTAGGTGCTGAAACATACCCAAACGCCTCTTTTGGGTGGGTTAACGTGAAAGATGTTGCAAATGCACATATTCTCGCATTGGAGAACCCTTCAGCTAATGGGAGATACTTAATGGTTGAGAGAGTTGCACACTATTCTGATATATTGAAGATATTGCGTGGCCTTTATCCTACCATGAAACTTCCAGAAAAGTAAGTGTTAATATGAAAAATAAACCTACCTTTTGCTTGTGATGGAACTTCTATATTGAGTTTTTTCACACAAATGTTGCTATGTGGTTAGATGAACATGTTGATAGTGTTTTATGTTGAACGTGTAGATTCATTCTTGTTCACTTTGTGCGCTCGCGCGTGTGTGTTAGAGAGAGAGAGAGAGAGAGAGAGAGAGAGAGAGAGAGAGAGAGTGCACAAGAGACCATGGATAAGCTTGGTGTAATTCTGAATGAAATCTTAAAATCGGTGAAAGGCGATATACTGTCAAATTTGATCATAGTGCGACTTTAATCTCCTAATATCACTCCGAGTCATTCATAGATTGAATGCTCTTTGATTGCATGTAACTTATATCTGTGTGCTTGTGATTCTAAAGGATTTATTTAAAGCAATTGTTGTTGTCACAAGAAAATTTATTTATACCCAATTCAGATTTTTTTACAAAAGATAACATAAAGCGGTTGGCTTTATGTTCTTTCTTTCTTTTATGAAATTGTAATACTTTATGCCATAAAAGTCATTCTTATTTTATGACTCAAAGAGCTTTAATTTGATATCTCATCAGCCTAACTTGATATCGATAGGGAGTAATGATCATTTGAAGTTGGTCCCTTAGTCTTAGTGCATGCTCATTTGAATCTTTAGTTCATCGTGTAATTTCCAACTTCGCTTTGCCTTAGAGTTCTCCTTGACCCTAAATCACTTCAATTATATCTCAGTGTACTTGTTATCACATCCAAGTCATATTGTACTAGCTTGTTCTCCACCTTTGACATGCAAAAACAATTCCGTATATATTTGTTGTCACTTTTGCTTTTGGGGATGATATTTTTGAGATGAGGGTCTTTTGGAAATAGCCTCTCTATCTCTATGAGGTGGTGGTAAGGTCTGCGTACACTTTACCCTCCCCAGACCCTACTTGTGAAATTTTATTGTTGTTGCATTTGTTGTCACATTTAACGCCTCCAAATGAAATTCTTACAGTCGCGAGATCTTTGGTTGGGATTTTGTAAATATATAGCATTTCACTGATGAACTGCATTTTTTTGAAAATAACCTCTGTAGGTGTGCTGATGACAACCCATTGATGCAAAATTATCAAGTATCAAAGGAAAAGGCAAAAAGCTTGGGTATTGAATTTACTACCCTTGAAGAAAGCATCAAAGAAACTGTGGAAAGCTTGAGGGAAAAGAAGTTCTTTGGAGGTTCATCTGCTATGTAAAAAGGCTTCTCAAAGCTTTTTGGGTGGTTGAACAACATTACACCAGCTCACCCCACCCCACCCCCAAACATTTTTTTCTTTTTTTTTTTGGGCTAATTTTAGAATTGAGAAGTCGAATGCTACATCCGTTAATAAATTTTGGTCGGACGTGGTTGAAAACTGTTAGTTTCTATGTCTAGAGATGTTCATGGTTGATCTTTTGGAAGTCTGGTCTTTAATTTTTGAATGGTAGAAGATTGAAAGCTCATGGCTTATTTGTGCTTATTTAGTACTGATTTGATAGAAGAAATTAGAAGACCATTGTTATGTTTTATTGAGTTGGTTTGTAAGAGAAGACAGTACAGATTTATTGATATTTGAAGGTTTGAGTTGAATCTTCCATCAACTTAGCCCTACTAGGCTATTAGTCATCTATCCTAATACGCGATCTTCACTTTTTTCTAGTATCTTTAGCTTATGGGGTTCGATTTTTTAGACAAGAATTTTTTGTTAACAACCTCTCTATCCCTATCTCTATCAGATAGTGGTAAGGCTTGTCTACATTTTATCCTTCTCAAACCTCACTTATGAAATTCCGTTGGTATGTTCACTAGTGGAATTCCGTTGGTATGTTGTTGAAAAATGTCAGGCTATGAGGGAGAAGAATCAAATGTGACCTTTCAATTTTTCATTTATTAGTTAACTTTGTCCTCCTTTATGCTATTTAGACATTAAGATTTGCTGTAGTCAAAGATACCCAGATAATCTAGAGCATATGAAGACTTTAAAAGATTATAGTTAAACTAATCTACTGCAAACCAACTCTCTTTATACATAAATCAGCCATGATTATGTTTTATCCTTCAGATATTCAGTAGGATTAAATACACGTCTTGCATTTATTTTCTTGGTGCAAACACCAGATACGAATAAGTTTTTTCAATGAACATTTTGGTCGGAGAGTCAAGTCCATGAAGTTTTCAACAGCTCTAAACACATCCTAAGAGCACAACAAGGCTTGTTGACATTTCTAGTTATTATCATAATGTACAGAACATCACAACAGCAACACCAAAGATTACCAATTGGAAAAAATTGCAGTTTTAACTTCTTTGTCCAACTTCTGCTTCACTGTGCAGTTTTTGCTCCTGCAGATTTGTGCCAAAAATTCGGAAAATATCTCAAGAATCATCAAGTAACATGAGAACGATTAACATCTTTTCTTTCTTGCTTTGGTTGTCATTTACATTGGCTGGTGGAAAGTAGATGGACGTTATCATCTCGCAGGTTGCCAGAACTTGCAAAGACCTTTTGAGTCCTAGAAATCACTTTTCACATCACTATAAAATTTGAACAACAATGAACAAGTTAAAATCTAATGAGATGGCATACCATATTTGAGTGAAGGTCCTATATTTCTGCCTGGAATTTTGTCAATCCAGAATCCGAATAGGTAGAGATCTTCCATGTTGCATCGTACTTCCTTTATTATTGCCACGGAAAGCAATTAATCAAATATATCCACACCAAAACCAAGTATATATATAGAGAGAGGGACATGAAAAAAAAATTAACTTACAGTTGATACTACCGCAAGATGAGCAAGTGACATTTTGAAATTTCATTTTGGGCTTCTCGAGGGAGCAATCATGAATCAGTGTATCAAAAGGCCAGTCCCAAATCATGTGAATTTCATGATACGATGTACATGTCGTCCTACATTTTGAGGCGAGCACATCAGTGAAGCAGGAGGATGACTTCTTGTATATAGAACATCATTTTTTAAAAAAATCAAATCTTAGATTGCACATACATCATTGATTGTGAATTTGTCTGATGACTTCAGGGATGGCAACAGCCATTCCGACAAATAGATGGGCTGCTTTTGATATTTACTATCATCTGCAGAATAATGAGAAAACAATTTTTTTTATCCATGATAAGAGCAAGAAATGATCTTGGCCTATATGATTGTGAGCCATACCTGTAGGGTGCACGAGTATTCTGTGTGAAACAAAGGACTGCAACAACCAGAAAAGATTATTAAGGTTAATAAACCCCTTAAAGTCCAATATTAAGGCTAATAAATAAACCCCTTAAAGTCCAATGTGAAATTGAAGAAAAACAGTCATGTAAATGTGGGATTCCTGTCAAATCTCCCACATTTTTTAATATATAGATGATTGGATGTCGTTCGTAGAGAACCATATCTTTTGTAGGTTTTCTGCTTTTTGGTATATTTCTTGTATACAGGTGCCACTTTATGCCCATGTTGTTAATAAGATTGCAACTTCAAAAACAAAATGAACTTAGGATTCTTGTCAAAGGCTGCAGCCGCAAGGCATAGAGGAGGAGGTCATAAGTGTCTATACCGTAAAAATCGATTTCGACTGAATGAAAAAACATCTATTTATGGAGCACTAATTTCAGAAGCTCATTAGTCCTGATGTTTAAGATAAAAACATAAAAGGGAAAATGCACCAAGTACTCGGACATTCTTCTGCAAGAGAAATACACATGTTCTTCCACGTTGATTTTTTGTAAAAGCATTTCATAAACAAAAACTTTGCCAGCATAAAGTCTCAATGTCTGATTTCATCCAACATGCTGTAATACATAAATTATCAAACTAAATTTACTGATTCTTGAATCAACAACTACCATGTATTAAAATTTCTTTGATTTTTCAACCAGATAGGTGCTGTGAAAATTTGCCACTACTCCTATATGGATGGCTATGCTTTTCAGTTACCTACTTCTTATCTATACACGGGTCCATATGTAATTCATACTAGGAGAAACGGAAGTTACTGACAAACACATTCATAAATCACGTCTGACTTTCCAAACACTCAAGGTCTATAGTGGAAGATTTCCATCTGAATCGTACTCAACCATCACTTGCAAGAACCACCAATTTCGACAGAAAGTCAGAAACTCCACCTTTCTTTGATTGTTTCTGTTTTTAGTCTCGGGATTTTGTTCATCAGCACAACATTATCAATACATAGTCAACCACCCTATATTATATTTACAAGAATTAACACTGAAATATTTCCACCCTATCTTATATTTGCAAGAAATTAACACGACAGGCATTCAGTGTTGTGAAGAGTCCCACATCGGTCCTTTTAAGGGATGAGCAGTATCTTTAATATGATTTGGGCAATCCTCACCCTTGAGGTTAAGTTAGGCCCAAAATCCATTTCTTTACATAGTATCAGAGCAGGTCCTATTCCAATTCTCATGTTGGGCCCCCATATTAAACTGTCCACGAACCAAATGTCCAGCCCTAAGCATGAGGGATGTGACGAGCCATACATCATCCCTTTAAAGGATGGATGGTCTCTTTAGTATGGCTTGGGCAATCCGAGCTAGTTTCTAGGGTAGCGTTAGACCCCAAATCCATTTTTCTAAAGGATTATCAAGGGACCGTTCATTAGTTTCCTCAACAAAATCTTGTCTACTTCAAATGAATAATGTAGTACAAATTATTATTAAGACAAGACAACCCGTTACATAAAGGATTCTCAAGTATCTAAAAGGTTTTTGCATAATTCATTGGTCAAGAGACATTCTAAAGAAACTTCCGTTCTCTAAGAGGAGAAAAGCTAATAACTTCGCTACTAAGTAAGAAGATGTATTATAGTTTGCTCAACCATGGTACTTCTGTTTTCATAGTTTCTGAGTAATGCAGGGATCTACACTGTTAAAATTTGAAACACCTGTGAATAATCTCTTTTAAGAAAAGGTAGTGAAACATGAGTTGTTAAATGCAAAAGATGGTAGTAATCTTTCAAAGTTTATAATGTTGTACACCAGAATCGCCCTCCACTTTTCTCAGTTCATCTCCATTAACAAATCACTATGACTGAAAACAAAAGTAGTTTAGTATAATGCTTAAGCTTGAACAAGATGCCCAACAAATGATATTTTTTTTTAGGTATGAAAGATATCTATAAACCATTCCTAGAATTTCCTTTTCTGATATGGCATTAGCAGATGCAATAGAATCCTCACCTATAGAGTGAAGTGGCTGTACTAAAATTTAGTTACAACATTTGAACTCTTGCACTCTTAGGTTTGTTATATGAAACACAATGAATCCTTACTCTATTTAACAACAAAATAAGAACACCAAACAAAAAAGAAAAAAAGAAGACTACGGTGGCTATACACAAGATTTTCGTGTGTATGTCTATATATATCATGGTTACCTGCCATACTGAAGGCATATACTCCCGATACAGTTGAGAATTAGTACTACTCTTAATGGTCCTCGAGTCCAAATTACTCTCAACAGACAACTGCCCTGTACTCCTGTTTGAGTGATTGCACATTATAAAACTGTGACTGTGAAAAGAGAACTATTTGTACAATTTAGCAGCTTAAAATCATCAAGAAATGATCTTTGGAACAACTGAACAGTTCCATATATATGGTATACAAACAACATTACAATGGAATCCCACGAGGGGATCTGGGAAGGGTAGAGTGTATATAGACCTTACCACTACCTCGTTGAGGTAGAGAGGTTTCCAAAAGACCCTCGGCTCAAATGTAGCAAATCCAAGTATAAAGAGTAAGAAAATAGTGAAAAAAAGAAAAAACTACAGCAACTAACAAGGGGAACAGTGCAAATCCCACCAGAAAGGAACAAGAACAAAAAAATAGCGCCAAAATCAAAACACATTAAACCATCGACTACAATATTACAGCTAGTACGACAACACACCTAAATCCTCGAAAAGTAAGACAACACTCCACTGCCTAATAATCTTCTACTCTAGTACACGTAATCCACATCCTCCCATCTGAGGTCATGTATATGGTACCCTGAAGTTGAACCATGTCTTGTCTAATCACCTGTCCCAATACTTCTTCGGTCTACCTCTCTGCATACCTACTATAACCAACCTCTCGCACCGCCTCACTAGCGCATTTACACATCTCCTCTTCACATATCCAAATCATCTCAATCTCATTTCCCTCATCTTATCCACCACAAAGGCTACTCCCACCTTATCATGAATATCTTCATCCCTAATCTTATCGCTCCTTGTATGCCTACACATCCACCTCAACATTCTCATTTCCGTGACATGTATCTTTTGAACATGGGAGTTCTTGACTGATCATCACTCCACCTCACACAACAAAGTTGGTCAAACCACCACTTTATAGAACTTACCTTTAAGTTTTGGTGGTACCTTTATATCACACAAGACTTCGATGCAAGCCTCTACTTCATCCACGCCGCATCAATACGGTGCGTGATATCATCATCGATGTTCCCACTTTTCTAGATTATAGATTCCAGGTACTTGAAACTATCTTTCTTAGGGATAGTCCGAGTGTCAAGCCTCACTTCCACACTTACCTCTTGCATTGAATCATCGAAATTTGCACTCCAAATATGGTATACAAAATGTTCCAAAATTGATACTTCCAAGGGTGGACAAGCCCGTGAACCACTATTGATGATTAATCATATAAAGTCACCATACATGTTATGTTACTCATTTTAGTCAAGATATTAGTCAATCAGAACACACACTGTCCAAAGCAATGAACCCAGAATATGGAATTAAACTAGGGCACATTTACAAACAAACAACACATATTGGTATTTAATTTTTCCACCACATTCTCTACACAGCATAATTATCATATTTATCTGGTCATTTGTGATCAGATTTAGTAATGTGCAATACAAGATTTATTTAGGAAAAAGGAAATGAACTGAATCCTACCTAATAACTTCGCGAGATGTAAATTTATCCTGTAAATTTGCTGTTTTTGTAGTTAGAACAAGCATTGGATGCACCACAAGAATCTTCTGGATATCTTGAACAGCAATGTCTGACACACTTTGCAAAGAGAGACTTTTCCTGGTAATAAGACAAATATGTAATGCTAAGACATTCACTTTGAGAATAAGAAGCAAAAAAGGGATGGTGCAACATATACAGAAAGCAAAGGCATACTGAGATGAGAAGCACACCAATGAGTTACTCTCCTTTACTTCCTGTTATTATTTAATAAGACCGGTAAAGAAATAAGTGAGATACAATTCCTCTTGCTATCTCCTAACCATTCCTTTTCTCTTCTAAGAACCACACCAAGTGTTAACATAGGGAGTGCTAGGTGAAAAACATGAACAGATGAAAGCAAACATAAGGAAATTTGTAACCATTCATACACTAGAAGTTTGTACTTGATTTGACGACATGTGAGGTTGCCAAAACCACAACCTGCAACATCTCAACCTCCAGGAGGAAGAGAAAAAATAAATGACAACCAAACAACTGGGGTTTATTAAAAAAAGTGGGTCGAAACAACAAAAACAATGAAAAAGACGATTGAACTGCACCCTTCATTATAGGAATAGACTTACACCTCTAAAAGACTACATTTATGAGCTCATGCCTGCAGAAAAGATGCTCTTATGAAGCACCCCTCTCAAACGGAAAAGTCTATATTTCAAAGCTTTTAAGCACTCCAAGAGCTGAGGCAGGCTTCCTAGAACTATTTATCACATGTAAATTTAGCGTAGCACATGCATCATTATAGCATAACCAAGAATACATTCATCTATTAAGATGAACCCAAGAGTACGTTCCCAGCTCATCCAAGGAAAAAAAAAAGATCCATAGACAGAGAGAGTAGAATGCAAATATCTTAAGCAAGAGAATTGCATTTCTGATCACCTACTTACAATGTTTGACCACCAATGGTCAATTTCCAACTAATAAATAGGTAGCAGAAACGGCAGGCTTTCCTAGCACCACAAAATGCTACAAAGTAAGGTGCTTGTAGGAAGTATTTGGAGACAAACTAACTTCCAGGGATCTCCATAACTCCATCTGTCTGGTGTTCATTTTGAACTGCATCTTTCATTTATTTTCATTATTTAATATGTAAGCTATTAATGTGGACTCTAACCTGTTATTGCTCCCTGGTGGTATAGATGGTGAAGCGCGATCCATCCAATAAAAAGCTCCAATACTGGTCATACAAGAGAATCAACATATCTTAATAAACTACAGAACTTAGATACACGGAACATAGATGGAACGTCTGAACACAGATCTGATGACCTAACAGATTTGGTAGAGAGCATTATAAAAAATAGTGCATATATTAGCTTTTGAATTATTAGTGCCTTGTTTGATACAATTTTTAACCTATGTAAACAAGCATTAGTTATACACTATGTTGGTATTAATGTATGCATAACTTATACATGGAATCCATGGTATTAGTAATGCAAAGGGTTTTAATGCATGCATTAGCATGATTACTGTCTCTCAAAACATTTCCACATCCTTTCCACCATATTTATAGAGGGTATTTTGTAAACAAATATATTTTTATGGAATTATACAACGCATGTTATTTGTAATAAACCAAACCAAAACATTTGCATAAGAAATAATCTTTGCATAACTATGCAAGCATAACTAATACAAGCATCATTAAAAGCCAGCATTAGAAATATATCATATTTAACATTGCTCTAATACACCCTATCAAGCAACCCTAAATAGTCAATTATGAAGTACAATCCTAATGCCCGAACAATGATATGATGAATAACAGAGAACAACCAAATGGATAATACAATTTCAGTAGTCCTAGCAACCAACATGACAAATCTATTCAACAGAAAAATCTCGTCTGCATGGCAAGAGGAAAAGATTATAATCCCCACCCCACAGAGCCTGCCAAAGAATCATACAGGGAACTAATGTCAAATGAAAGATAAGACAAATTTTTTCCCATAACAAGGCATGTCATGATAAATTAGTGGTGTGTCCTTGGACATTTCCCTGATAAAGAAAAAGGTCACGATAGAGAAGATTATCATACTGGTAGTACCATAGGATTGGCAGTTTTAAGATGGCCGCACGAAGAAATAGGCAAACTGCTTAAAAGTAAAGTCAAGATTTACGCACTGGTTATCAAAAGTCAAGGATATTGCACTATCAGGAATTGGTTGATAGTTGGATTTATGTCCTAAGAATACTTCTACTCTGTAGGCAGATCAGAAAATGTTTCATGCATAAACAAGGATAAACAATGCCCTTTTTAAGACCAATAATGGTTGTTGTCATTGTTTAGATACCTTCACTACTTTGCCATAACTGTTTACATATTCTTCATTTTATTATGGGGAATTAAAACAGCTTCACCCATTCTTGAACATGTTCACACAAATGCTTTGACATCAATGGTATGCACGTGCTAGAGAGGTTAATCTAAGAACCCCACTGCAAATGATACTACTGTTAAAACTTCAAGTGTCTCTTTATTATTTCTACGAAACTAAAACACCAAAGTCAACATCAAGAAGAGTTCATTAGAAGAAACCTGTCAATCATAAGCAAATAAACACCACTGCCTTGTGCCTCTTTTACCTTTTGAAGTTGGAAATGCATCGTCTGCAACATAGAAATACGTGTATATAAATTGAATTGTTTTCATTCAAAGATAAAGAAAGAATCTCAAGAAAACTAAGCCAGTCAAAATAACACAATGCACAAATACACAAAATGATAAATAAGAATAAACTAACAGCACATATTCTTAGCGGAAAATGTTGAATTATGTCAAATCATGCGACCAGCTAGTCAAAAAGTTTAAAATGTTGAAAGGATACACTTCTTTTGACCTAATCATATACACTCTATTCTTTAGGGAGAGTGCAGCACATCGACATCTTTTTATAAAGGATAGCGGTGAGACTCAAACTCAAGATTTTTGTTGACCTATGTCTAACTCTGAATAACATGTTCTAAAGAAATGGACAGTAACCCTTGTGCAGCTCCGAAAATTAGAGCATGAAGCGGATTGTCAAAACCATATAACCAGACTACATCACATATTCTTGACTATGGAGCTCAACATTGCCAAATTTCCTTAGCATGTAACAGTTAACATTGAACCCCCCACCCCCTATCTTCAGGATATTTCACATATATTCATCTAAGGCAATGACATTTATCATCCACAAATGAAAAATAGTTTACAAATGTACGATAAATGAAAAGGGGTACAAGTTTCTAAGTTTACACCAATATCTTTTAACAAGACTGTGTCAATGTAGAACCATCTCAACCTCTATCAACCATTCACTCACTTTATTTTCACTACCTTCAAACAGAAATGGTCTAGAGTGTTGGTTCCAAAAATAACACTAAAAAAACAAGATTTTAACAAAGTATTAACAAGGTTCAAGGAACAAAAGCTATAGGTATATAGGTAGGAAAGATGATTCAATAAAAGAGCAAAAATATAGGTAGGGAAGTACAGAAGCACAAAATAGATAAAATGTGGAAGTTAAAACTTTGGTACTCATTCTAACTCACCTTAAGAGTAGCAAGAAATTCAACACTATCATAACAGCGGATGTACAAGAACCTTCTCATGCTGACAGCGAACAATTCTTTGTCATATTCTGCCTGTGCATCCTTTGATCCACTAGGAGAATCATCCACCTTTTTTAGCTTGTGGCCTACGACATTGCCTGATTAGACAAAAATGCATCAAATGTATGAGGCAGTAAAATATTAATTACTACTTTTTCTACTGTTCTGAACAATTGTGGGTGTATTCTTCATTTGTGTAAATGTTAGTTCTGGCGAAACGGCACAAAGTTATTCCATTGGAGACAGTAAGTCATGGTTCGAGGAATAGACGTAGTCTCTTTGTAGAAGTACTCGGAGAAGGCTGCACAAGGTATATAACCATTCTTCTTCCACCTCATACTGTTAAGAAGCAATGTGTATAGAGGGTAAGCCCCTATTTTGCTTCATTTGCACCTATCCCCACTAAGCCTCGAGCTTGTCACTTGAATTAAACTTTATAATTTGCAGTACAAACCATCAGAACTTGGAATTGTTTCTTTCGATAACTAAGAAATCCCCATGGGCTAGTGGAAATTCAGTAGACGTTATATTTGGAACCTTTATAATTTTAACCTTTGGGCAACAGTGTTTTCTATTTTTAGTTTCTCGTCTGAAGATATTAAAAAAAAAAAAGATATTGGCAACCTCTACAATCAATGGAGCATAACTCTCAACTCTTACCAAATTTTCAGTGATAACTATGTGCCTCATTTATGTTTTTTTTTCCTGGTTGAGAAGTCAATAAAATGTCACTAATGTGCACCAAGGTGATGTCAAACTATATGGATACAAGTGTTCAGTGTTTAAATCTAAAAACCTACCAACTATCTACAGATAAAAGGACCTTTTATTTGCACCAAAAACAACAAAAAAAAAACCCAGAGTAAGCCCACAGAGTAGGGTCTTGGGAGGGTAGAATATGTATAGACCTTACTACTACTTAGAGGTAGAGAAGTTTTTTATACCCTCGGCTCAAAACACAAGTCCAGTAGGGAAAAATAATGTAAATGAAGACAACAAACAGCAACAACATACCCAGTGGAATCCCACAAGTGGGGTTTGGGGAGGGTAAAATGTATACAGACCTTACTACTACCTCATAGAGATAGAAAGGTAGTTTTTGGTCAGAAAAGTATCAAGCCCCAAAAGCAGAAGAAACTAGATATGAAACAAAGAGTAAAGGAAAAGGAGAAAAAAAAAATCAATTAGAATGGAAAGCAAATCATATATAAAAATACAATAGAAATAACAAATATAAGCCAGGAAATGTAAATGAAGACAATCATGGCAAAATACTTCATAGAACCTGACAAATGATCCTAAACAATAGTCATAACAAGCTACCACGACAATCAAAGCGTAAAAAACCCACAAATAATAATCAAACTAAAAGGACAAAGAAACTACGAGAATAATACTACTAATAGTATGACTAATAGTAAAGAAGAATAAGTAAGACAACCTCAATGAACTAACCAACCTTCTATCCTAATATGTAACCTTCATAACCTCCTATCTAAGGTCATATCGTTAGTAAGTCGAAGTTGTGTCACATCATGTCTAACCACCTCTCCCAATACCTCTTCGGCTTACCCCCACCTCTCTTGAAATCATTTGTAGCCAACTCTCATCTCAATCTCAATTCTCGCATCTTGTCTCTACCAAGGCCACTCTTACCTTATCCCAGATATTCATTTCTAATCTTGTCTCTCCTACTATGCCCACGGATCTATCTTAGTATCCTCATCTCCACAACTTTCATCTTCTAAACATGGGAGGTCTTGACTGACGAACAAGCTGCTCTATACAACATGACCAATCTAACCACCGCTCTATGGATCTTATCTTTAAGTTTTGGTAGCACCTTCTTATCATACTAGACCTCCAGATGTGAGCCTTCATTTCATCCACCTTGCAACTAATTGAATTTTGACATCATCGCCAATCTCCACATTAGCACCTATTTGCACCAAAAGCATAATTAGAAAAGGGTGTTAGCAATCTTCCACATGGGTCTATCAACTCCTTCAAACGTCCTCATGTTTCATTCTCTACAAATCATCCACTAGATGCATAACACTACCATATTCCAAACTTTCTTTCCTTTCCTTTTATATTCTGCTCAGCCTATATGTTCCAAGACTATCAACAACTATTATGGGAGTGCCCATCATATATTAATATTAAACATGGAAGACACCATACTACATAGCTCCATGACAGAGAGAAAATAAGAAGCAAATTGTTTAGACTTCTTCCTTCCTTTCTTGTGCTTACAATACCAACGTATTATATACAACTCTACTCCTAATCCTGTGCTACATGTATCTTATCATGCTTCCGGATCTTCTGCGCAGTCACTGAATTTTAAACTTTTTTCTAATAAATACTAACCTGTAGAAATTAGAGTTAAATAGCTAACCTCACACCTCTGACATTGGAAACTCTATACAAGTTACTCAAAGTTGAAATTTAAAAGCATTCAGAAGATGCTAATCAAACAGAAGAGGCAGCTCAGTTCCTTAAACCATTTTGCATTTTCCTTTCGGTATGCTTCTTGAATTACAGTATATTGAATTTTTATCTTCTTCTTTTTCGATGACATGAATTCCCGTCATTTTTCTGAAGGATAATAAAAGTCTGAGCATTCCAACACCAAAATAAATAATATCCATGTACTTCAACCAGCTTGTCAATATTGTAAGTTTGTAACATCAAGAACAACAACAACAACAACATTACACTAATGCTTCAAAGACGCCCGCCCATTACGGGGTAAGGGGGGTCGGATGTACGCAGCCTGACCCCTATGTTTAAAAACATAGCGCGACTGTTTTCGGATGACCCATGATGAGCGTCGAAAGTTGCATTGACTAACTGCTACTTCACAATTGAAAAAAGCGGCGACAGTTTTCAAATAACTACCTTATTCATTAAACCCTTTTTTTTAAAAGCAAATAGGAATTTTATATATTCAAATCATAAATACAAACTCATTTGGACCTAATGCCCAAATCCCCTATTCATTAAACCCAATATTAAGTTAAAAACATTTGATTCACAGAACCCACAAGTTCAGTTTTGTGTTAGAGAGCTTAGACATAACCTTGATTTATCTCCTCCACTTATTAGAACACCAACAACAACAACAACATACCCAGTGCAATCCCACAAATGAGGTCTGGGAGGGTAAAATGTACGTAGACCTTATAGAGAGGCTTTTTCCAGAAAACCTTTGTCCTAAAAAAAAATCATATTAGACTATACAAAGTTACAAAGAATATCAACAATAATGCTGAACCAAGAAATCAGAGTGTGCATCAGTGTTAAAAATTCATGTTAACTTAGCCAAACCTAAGAAAATTTAGAAGACATTCAATTTAAAAATAGTATAATTGTCGAGCCTTTCTTGAAAATGCTTTCTTGAACCGAGTATCTATTGATAACAGTCTCCACCTCTCACAAGATGTGGGTAAGTAAGGTTTGTGTACACCCCATTTGTGGTCACAAGGGTATATTGTTGTTGTTGTTGAATGGTTACTGGCTTTTATTAAGACCCAATTGGCTCATCAATTCAAAACAAATATTGGGTTGATCGACTCAACAAAGAAACACATTAGATTTTAAGTGCTATTTCAAAATTGATTCTAAAACCAAATATGTCATTACAATATTACTATGGCTATTACTATTACAGCAGTTTATGTAATTAATAAACTAGACAAATAAGCAGTTCAAGGGACTACACAAAGTTCTTTCAATAATATATGATGAGAGATAATTCTCAAGAAAATAATTCGTTCTCTAAAATGGACAATGAGATATGTCCGGAATCTTCATCAGTGATGGAATCTTTTCATTTAATTCAACTGAATTGCTGATCAGCAGTCCCTAACTGTCAATAAAATCTTTAGAAGTGGTCGAGGGTTCGTTGTTACAAGCTTCTCCATTTTTTATAAAGAGGGTTCATTTTTATAAGAGTTGACTTTTTGTCCACTTTGTATGTGAAGATGATTGGCAATATTTTTGGGAGGCGTAATTTGTGTTTATGTTATATCATGTAAAGAAAACAACCAATTTGGCGTAATATCAATAAATACTTTGATTAATTAAATAACGAAACCGAAAGACAGCGTTTTTTTACGAGTAACAAATCAGAAAGTAATCTTATGTTGCTCGGACTCTCAAGAATGTCCGTTGAAGTGCGTTAGATTCTCCAAAAATAGTATAATTCTGGAGAATCTAACAAGGGTGCGGTATTAAAAGGAAGAGTCCCACAGCTTCCCTGGAACCATATCAACAATATGGTTCCAGGGAAACATAAATTAGCCATACATTTCCAGCAATTGACTAAAAAATAGAATCAGTGTATCCCAATTCTAAACAACATGAAATCACATACGAAAAAAAAAAACACAAGCTCAAGAAAAATATCTACCATTTGCTCGAGTGATCCGTTGCTTCAGTGATCGTGAAAGGCTTAACACATCAAAACGACAATCCAGGTCAACAAACATAACTAATCGCTCCAAGCCTCCATAATTTATGCCCTTCCACTCCTTAGGCAAAATACAATTAATAGCAGCCTAGCATAGAAAAAAAAAAGAATCACATTAAGCTTATTATTTGAAAGATGTAATATATGTGATACCATATAGTTGGGATTAATGCTTTTGTCTTCTTTCTTTTCTTTAATCAAATTAGAGACTTGTATGTCCATCGAGCGTGTGAATAAGTGTGAGTTTCCAAAACCTCCTTATTTGCAAGATAAAATATTCCTCCTATGGCCACGAAGTATTATTTCATTAGTTGCAAATACCCAGTTTTGTCTTATTATTTTGGGGGACTTCAACTGAAAACTGAAATAATGGAATGAATGTGTATTTCAAGTGAAGCTTTTCAAATCTTCAGTTTCCATCCACAAATCTTTACCACAACTAGAACTTCCATAAACTTTTCTCAACTTCAAAAATAATATAATCGTCTTCCAGTTATAACTGAAAATGGTCCAAATTCCCAGTTAGTGTTGGTATGAAATAGGCCCATATTATTATTTTATGATAGACCTGATGTCCAAGCTAGTTTTCGCGCACCTTGACTAATTCCATATGTACTTTTCACCTCCCAATAGAAACAAATACTAGGTAATTCTATCCACCAAGGCTAGGATAAATTGTAAGAAATCACCTAATTTTTTGTCTCTACTTGGATTTGAACCTGCGACCTCTTGGTTCTCCCCCCACTTTATTGACCCTAGGCCACCTCCGTGATATCGAAATAGACCCTATTTTACAGATTAAAAAATGAAACAGACCCATATGGAGCAGAATGGTGGCGTAGATTCATGTATGAAACATCCGACCCTAATTGATTATTATTGATAACAGTATAAAATGTATAGTAGGAGTCCATGAGGCAAAAGAAAAATAATCAATGAAGAGTCAAAGAAAACACCTCAAGTATGCAGGTTTTTTCGAATTTCATGCCCGATAGTGTAAGTTTTCTACCCGAACTATTACCAAGTACTTATTTATACATACCAAAACTACAATTGTTTTCTCCCACCTGAACAATAGTGATACTTCTAGCACTTTCCCTATCTGAACAATAATGGTTAATAGTTCACGTAAGAAGCTCATAATCCAATAGTGCAATCTATTATGCTAAATAAAACCGATATATTTGGTACGTTTCTAACCATTAACTATCTGTATATACACACACATTAAATCACTGATTCAAAATTACGGATTCACATCTATAAAATGTATCTGAACAGAAATGAATAAGAAGTAATAAATAAGGTTTTATTAATTTAACAGTACTTGCCTGCATAAGAATGCGAGTTTTTGCAGAAGGAGAAGGACCGACGATTTCGACAACATTGCCGGGACGGAGAGGAACACGATGAAGAGGTGGAGGAAGTGGTAGAAAAGGTCTCTCTGAGAAAACCCTAGTGAGAAACTGCTTCGCCGTTTCGTCTCCTTTGATCCATTCTCTCGCCGACGCCATTTCTACTCTTTCTCAGTTGGTCGGAGCCGGAATGAGAAGGGTGACAGTACTGAATAAAAATAAAAATAATTTAAGTCTTTTAAAAATTAATTCAATTTTATTTTATTTTATTTAATTTATAAATAATTATAAGGACATGGCGGATCTAGACCTCACTGAAGACATGACATTAGATAGAAAGATGTGGAGGGTGCGAATTAGAGTCGCAGGTAAGTTCTCCCCCTCCTTTTCCTTTCCCTTCCTGGTCTTCTCCTTCGTCGTCTTCTTCTTCTTTTCTTTATTAGCATTTGCATCATCTTTACTAATA
>JAOTQR010000001.1:2634417-2652448 GCA_025774065.1 Solanum ossicruentum | reverse complement strand
CAGACTCGTAATATTGAACATGAGCAACATTGTCGTATGCTCCACTTTTGGTGTCTTGATTTATATCCCGGTGTACTTGTACATTTTCACACTTGAAACTTGTGTCTTGATGGTGAAACTGTTTACAATTAGCAGACTCGTAATATTGAACATGAGCAACATTGTCGTATGCTCCACTTTTGGTGTCTTGATTTATATCCCGGTGTACTTGTACATTTTCACACTCGAAACTTGTGTCTTGATGGTGAAACTGTTTACGATTAGCAGACTCGTAATATTGAACACTTTTGTCATCTTGATTTATATCTCGATGTACTTCTAAGGTAGATGTGTCCCTCAATATTGAAAACCTTTGCATTTCTTGTGATGTAATGCATGTGTCCATTCCCCCAACTTGACAATCAAGATGTTTTGGTCTTGAAGTGCCTAGTGATTTTCTTTTCTCTTTTGAACTTGTTTTGGAACTTCCAAGTAGGAGAATGGCAATGATCAAATTGCAAAAACAAAAGAGTATGTGAGAATAGGAGGAAGCTATAAGGATAAACTCAAATGTTAAACTCAACATAGTTTCACTACTTCAAAAAAAAAAAACTTAGATTTAGCGACGAATGAAATTTGTCGATAAATTTAACAGATTAACGATGAAGTTTCAACCTATAAATGGCTTTGCAAGATTTACCAATGTTGAGAATTGGGATGAAGTGAGGCTATTTAAAGGTTTTGATTTTTTAAAATTTTTGAAAGAAGTGTCCAAGAAGTTTTTAGACATGAGGTGTGGAGGGAAAGCTAGAAGTGGGTTGACTTGATAAATTGAGCACGTGAAGCTTCCTTAGAAATGGCAAATTTAAAATATTTTAAATTATCAATGATTTATTGTCCAGGAAACAGTTTGTCTATTTCTATGAGGTAGTGGTAAGGTCTGCGCATATTCTATCCTCCCCAGATTTTACTTGTAGGATTTCATTGGGTATGTTGTTGTTTGTTGTTAATGATTTATTGTATCTTTTATGTAATATTTAGATATGTATTTTTAGTTTGAAAAGATTTAATATTTGAATTTACAATCAAAATCAAATTATTTGACTTTTGAAATTTGTTGGCTGATAGATAAAATGAGACAAAAAAAAAGTTTTTTATATAATTGGTGTCTCCATTATATTTACTATATCCCAAATTATGTGATTAATTGAAATTTCAAAATTAAAAATTTTTAATTTTCACATAAATTCAAACATTGAAGCTTTAGGTTTTATAAGATAAAATTTATGTATGAAAACTAGAACAAAGTACAAAAAATCATAATTATTAATTTAAAATATTTAAAATATATATATAAAATAATAATGATTAAATAAAATTTGATTAGCTCTTAAAATTTAAGGTGTTTTAAAATTATATACTCGTCTTTGTTTATTTAAGTCAATAATATATTCGTCCTAACAGGTAAACCAACTACCACATGTACGTTCATAATATAAAAATCGACAAAGCCTTAAACTTATAAGTAATTTTATTTAAATATTCAAATCGAATTTCAATATATTTTATTTGAATAACTAAATATATGATAAAATATTTTTATTAGACATATTTACTTTTAAAAAAAGTTTTTTAAGTGTATTCGCAAGTATTCAATTTACATAAGCTAATCATATAAAATATATGTCTTCTTCTCTAATTAAACATATTATCATCAATTAAAACAAAAGTGACATTTTAGAACTTATCGAATATTTAAAAGATATGATATATCTAAATGATTAACTTATCCATGTAACTGACGAGTCGTTATAATGTGAACACACATTAATAATTGAAAAATGTCCCACATGCCAACTTTTTAAATTGGGGATGGAGATGTAATGTAGACACACATAAATTATTCAAAAAAAAATTCCACATTTTGATAGTTCTTCCTGGAAACAGGCGCGCTATATTTTTAAACATAGAGGTCAGATTGCGTACATCCGATCCCCTTTTATCCCGCAATGGACGGGAACCTTTGAGATATTGGGGTAATGTTGTTGTTGATAGTCCTTCCTAAGGAAGCTTCTTAAAACCAAGTAAATACCATATGTAAAGAAGATAATGAATTGAGGAAAAGTAATTACTCATCTTTCCATGAATATCTTTCAAATTTCAAAAAAACAAATAAGTTTTCCTTTATTAATATAATTTCTATTATTTTTTATGTATAGTTTTAAATATGTAAATTTTATTTTAAAAATTTAGAGATTTCTCTTTCTTTCTTTTTTTTACTTTTGTACTCTCTGTTCATTTTTATTTGTTACTGTTTTGCTTTTCGAGGTCAACTTGACAAAATTTCAAAGATAAATTGAAGTAGCTAAATTTAATATTTGAAACCTAGAATTTAGATTAATTGAAAATTATACGAAAAATATTTGAAGTTGCAATCTTTCTCATATTAATATGACAAAAAAAATACATTTTAAAATGTCGAGTAAAGTTCATATAATTTGATATTAAAAAGTAAAACAATGACAAATAAAATTAAACGAAGAAAGTATTAATGATGGATATAATTAGTTATCAATTTATCATTAACTCTTTTTTTTTTCTTTGTCATATGTATCATTAAATAATGGACCTTTAGTGGAAGGGAGACCTCATAACTAACTTAGAGCCGGTTTGACTTAGTTGAAAAAAAAAAAAAGCTTTTAAAAAGTATTTTAGAATTATTTTTTAAAGTGTTAAAATTTATTTGAAAAATAAATAACTATGTGTTTGGATAAAAATGTTGTAGCTTAAAAAAAGTTATTGATGCGTTTGATACATAAACGCTGCTAAGCAGGTTTTTCAATTAAAATGTCTGAAATATCCTTCAAGTTGTTAGCATAATAAAAACTAATTACTTTAAGATTTTTCTGTCTACAAAAATTAAATAAAATAAATTTATATTTTATTTCAATATCAATAAAAACTTTACTAAGTAAATTTTATATATACAATTTAAGATAAAATTTTTGCAGTACCCAATTTTTTAAACAAAAAGAAACGTTGGACTAGTAACAATTTCCCGTAAAAATCAATGAAAAATAAAAGAAATAGTGAAACTTACATTAATGACAGTGGAGGAAGAGAACCCGAAATTTGTGAAGAGAGAGCGCGACGAGAAGAGTGTTAGATTGTGGTTTGAATTGAAATAATGAGAAGGGATATTTTTGGGAATATGAAAAAATATTTAGGGTAAAAAGGTAATTTTTTGTCAAAATATAACAACTTTTAAGCTAGAAAATAAAAAGTTAGGGGGTGTTGTTTTTAACTTTTAACTTATTTTAAGCACATTTTAACTTTTTTAAAGTTATTTTAAAAATTGTCAAACACTTTTAAAAAAAGCTTAAAAATAGATTTGACCAACTTTTAAGTTAGGCCAAACAGGCTGTAATCAATGCTCATTTTAAATTTCTTTCTTTATCAAGTTTGGTAAGTTGATGATGTAACACCATTGACAGAGGACGGATTGATAAGGACAGATCAAGTAAGATTGACAGATTTCTAGACTGATAAACTTCTTAAAATTGACGAGGTGCATACAACACTAGAAACAAGTTTCATACTGAAATGATAAAGTCAGTGAAAATTTTTATAAGACATGTCTCAAATTCACGTAGCAATATAGTATCTAAACTTTTGGAATTCAATATGATATAATCGAAAAGACAAATTCATGCTAAACTCAAAACAAATAAAATACATCATAAATTAAATCGCGATAAACTACGTATTCACTCACTTAAAATCACAAATCCACCAATGTACATTAATACAAAAAAGGATGGACTAAAAAAAAAGAATTTTATGATATCAATTATGATGAAAGATATCAATGGCTTCTAATCAAACACTTGATAATGAAAAAAATGAACTCTCAACATTTTTGGTTCTTTAAATTTGTTAAAATTGACAATTTTAGTTTTTCGTTTGATATTTATCAAACTTTATCTGTTAGATTTAACATAATGTTATAATCAAAAAAACCTATAAAATCCAATTAAAATCTAGTTTTCTTTTGAGAATCAAACGATATCAATTTTAACTAACATTTTAAGATATATTTTTTTTTTATTATATTGATCTAAAAAAATACAACTTATAACAATTTTTCTGTAATTTATGAAACCTTTTTATATCAAAATATCAAATTAATATAATCTAATTTAATTTTAAAAGTTAGTCGAATTAACTTTTAAAAAGTATATATGATAACTAAAGAAGAACAAAAGAGTGCAAAACGGTGCACTAAACACTAGAAAGATATTAAATATAACAAAAATTATACTCGAAAATTACACCAAAGTCTAAAATAAATAAATAAAAATATTAGAAGTTACAAAAACTCTTTACACTACCTTCGCCTCTGACTCCAACCCACATAATGTTTTACATAAATTTTATAAATATTTTAGAATAATATATTTTTTTTATATCAATAACCAAATAAATCAAAGATATTTTTTTTTAAAAATATTTTCAATCCTATCAAACACATTCTAATATTTCCTAGATTCGTCCTTGTCCATAAAGTCTCACAATCATAATTTAATAATATTTGATGAAAATTAAAAATATTAATTATTAAAGAATCAAAATTATTCCATGCATATTAAAGATACTATTTGGACCTACTATAAAAAAAGATTTAAAAAAAAATCATTTTTATCATTTCTTCATGTACATGACTTAACCACTCCAATAAAAAAAAGCCAAAACCTTAGCTTTCACACCACACCACACCTCATCATCAAAATCCTCAAAATGTGCTCAAGAAGCTTAGTTGGAAGATGACTTTTTAAAAGTCATATATAACAAAAGTCAGTAGTCAGTCTGATGCATTAACGCTTTTGCTATGTGCTGGATTAAGGAAACAGTCCGACGATGCAATTATGATCCACATAAATGCCTTTAAATAGAGACCTTATCCATCACAATTATGATTCATGACTTATTTCCTTTCTTTGTGTATCTACAACCATGTTGAGTTCAACATTTGAGTTGTTCAATCAAACAAACTCCATCAACTCTTTTCTTGCTTTCATTTTTTGCAATTTGATCATTGTCATCCTACTAGTCAATAATAGTAGCTCAAAAAATAGTGACAACAAACTTGTTCCACTTTCCAAGACTTGTGTGAAAGATAATTGTTCTATTTTGGACAAGAACAATGGTTTAACACATAAAATTGAAGCTACCACCAATATAAATTTGGCTTCAAGGGACAATGACAACCACAACGACGACGAGATGAGGGATGGTGAGGAAGAAGAAGAAGAAGAAGATGAGCTAACAAGAAGAGTTGAAGAATTTATTGAGAAGGTAAATAGATGTTGGAAAGAAGAGAAATTGAATGCATGATTTTGCAAGTCTTTTTTTGGTTTTGGTTAGGAAGTTGAGTGTAGAATTGAGGTTTTTCGAGCTGATCAGATGATCACTCGATTAGTAATAGTTATTATATCAGAAAGTCATTTTCTTGGTTGAAGATGTTTAAAATTGAGAAGAAAGACGACTTTTTGAGTTAATGATTATTAGTTGAATGACCATACGTAATGGATATTGCAATGCTTTCATGATAAGAGAATCTTCATGTTCTTTTTGTTTTCTATCCTAAACAAACAAAAGAATGTAAAGCTATTTTGTGTCATTTTCTTCTCTTCTAGCTCTTTTCAGAAGTTTGAAGTATTGATATATTATCATTTTCAATATTACTCAAATCAACTCTTCGAAAATGACGATGAGTGTGTATTTAGTGAATTCTACAAAAGCAATGCATTTTCAAAAATTTAGCAATGTACAATAATATTTTGAAAGAGTTCAAACAACATATATCATTATAACCATAGCGATGTCCATAAAAGAGCAAGGATAGGAGACTAACAATAAGAAAAAACTCACATTCTCATCCTGACAGATATCAGTTTGTTAGGATATCTTTGATGGGTGGGTGGTGGTGATGATTGTAAATATCGGAATTGCTAGATGATATAAAAATATTATCAATATATTTTAACTTGTTATATCAAAGTAACATATATTATTATTTCATATTACTAATTCTACTTATATGAATAATCATCTACATTAATTTACTAAAGCGTGCATATCATTTGAACTTAATAACTCAATATTATATACACACTTCATGTTTCTCTTTTTTTCTGATACGAGCGTCATAGTTCATATATTCTTTGAAAGTTTGTCAAATTAAAGTTTGTTGAATATTTTTTGACCTGTCCTCTGTCATGAACGTCATACGTATACGTATGATAAGTCTATCAATAATTAAAAGTCAAGGAGAGCCAATAATAGAGAAACAAATAAGTATGTTTGAGGTGGAAGGAAACAACTCTTTCCATCTGTCAACCAAGTTGGTGGAGTGGGTACTTACAAAAAAAAACAAATAAATAACAAAGAATTCATAGAATCAATTACAGGTATTAATTCCATAATGAAATATAGAAGAAATAGAATTAATGAGAAGTTGACTTAATTCTTTTAAAGATTATTAAATCTACCAAAGAAACAAACTTTTCTATCCTTAATCAGAGATATTGAGTTTGAGCTGAAGTACCTTTCCTTAACGCAAAATAAATTCATATCGAAAAAATTAAATTTTATCCTTCAAATAAGTTCGATCTTTAATTTTTACACTTGAAATGGACCGCTCTTTGTTTTTCTCCTTATCAATCAAACTTATTGCCTAGTGGAGCATAAACATTTTAATGACGAGGGACATAACTTGTGAAATATTATAATATAAAAATATAGACTTTACGCCTCTTGAAAAAATTGTTTTCCTAGAGGGACAAAAATTTAAGGCCAACACATAATAGGGGCAACAATGTCAATGATCCATCCAAATTAATCGCACAACCAATAAAGGTACTAAACACCGAATACAAGTTCTAAGTAGGTACTATGTGAGCATTTCTTAATAACTTTAAGAAAAGACAGAGTACATAAATAGACACTGAAACTTGTCTTCCGTTGTCAGCTGAATGTTTCAACTTATCAGACGAAGACGATCATCTAGACACTTCAACTCGATATAGGTGCATCTCAATGAACCCCTTGAATAGGTTTTGAAGAGAAAAATGTTTATAACCTTTTTTTATATGATCTCTGATTCCATATATTTACAAGTAAAAGAAACCTAGTTTTTTGGATTACACATATATGCCAGGAAATGCCTATGATGAGAGAGGAAACAAGACTTTCATGCTCAATGATTATAGGAAAAAAAGGGATGTATATGTATTTATATTGAAAAAAATGTACATTTTTTCCTCTACTAACATTTCTTTCTTCTGGATTTGATGATTCTAGACTTTGTTTTCAGCTTGTAATGAACCCTCCCTCATCAACTTTAAGCTGAGACTGTTAAAACGTTCACGAGAATACTGTCTTGATGCTTTTCTCCAATCCGTACCAGACTTCATCATCGCAGCAAATTCCTCATAACTAATCCGACCATCCTGCATGTTTGACAAAAGACGATACAAGGCTGAGCTCCCAAACTCCAAATGAGAACACAAGCCATGTACTTTTCTAGGCATGTTGTTCGAGATAGATGGAAAACAACAGCTAATAAAACTTGAGGCTGTACCAGACATGTAACCAGCAGGTTAACCAACGGAGTAAATCATGATGCGAAGCGGGAGAACATAATGTCACAGCACTAGAGAGTGATGACCGATAATACACGTGTGATGGAAGAACAGACGTCATCATAGTATACGTGTACATATGATGGTCACCTATACATATGTGCTAGAAAGTGGGCACACCATCAAAGTGGACGCGTATATACTATGATGGGATTCAGAGATACAATAAGGGACAACTAGGTGGAGTTTTTGAGCTCTCAACTAAAATGAGGGTTCAGAAGGAACCTTCAAGTTGAGGACTCATTAAGATGTAAAATATTAGCACCTAGCACTGAGAACCAAACAATGAAAAAATTACTAAACGATGTACGTGCACATAAATGGACATACTGACCTTGTTTGTATCAACATCATTTATAATGGCACTAATAAGTTCCTCACTGTTGATGTCTTCCTCGCCACTCAAGGCACTTCGCAGCTCTTCGATTTCTATGTAACCACTCTGGTTTTTGTCAAAAAATGAAAATGCTCTGCGCAGGTGTTCATCATTGGCCATCTTTCTAAGATGAATAGATACAGCAACAAACTCAGCATAATTTAAACTTCCATCTCCATCAATGTCGGCCTGTAAAACCAATATAGAAAAATAAAAACATAATAAAACAAAAGTTAAGGAAAATAAAATAATAAAAAAGATAAGCACCCTTCTTCAGGTCAAAGACCCAAAAGGATCAAAGAAAATATTTTTTGTAAGGGAAAATAACAGGCACCTAAGGTCTGTCAGTGTTCTAGATCAATTCCTCTCAGTTGATTCCGTAAAATTCTCTAAATCTCATGGTTATCCTAGCATTGACGTACAAATCTCTAACCAAACTGGAAGACTCCTGGTAAACATTGGACATTAATGTACCACTAACTATCTAGCCTTAAACCAAATAGTTGGTAGCACCTACATGAATCCTATTTCCTTCCATCGAGTAGCAGGCTAATAGGTTGGTAAGGTTAGGTGGATGTCTGGCCTTGGAGTATAGTAGGATAGTAGAATTAGTCGTGTTTTATATCTTGTGTTGTCTTTATCCGTCATATATATGTTGAGGTTATCGTATTTACACACTATCATGTATTTTTCGTTGTTAGTCGTCCTTTCTGTTTCCTTTCTTTCCTTTCCCTTTTTCCATATCTAGTTTATTCTACTTAAGAGATTTTGAGACGAGGATTCTCAGAAAACAATCTCTCTACCTCTATTAGGTAGTGGTAAGGTCTGCGTACTACCCTCCCCAGACCCCACTTGTGGGATTCCACTGGGTATATTGTTGTTGTTGTTGTTGTTGTTGTGTATTTTCTCTACTAAGATCACATAGATTCCAAGAAGTTTTAGGTCATTTAAAAGAATTCCTATCTATGTAATTTAGCGTTCTATGTAAGAGATGGCCATATCATCTCATGAACCCGCCGTCTCTTAAAGGCAGAAAAGTTCAAAGAGTCCAACAGTGCTGTAGGCTAGTAATATTAGCAGCTAACTTTCATATTTTGTTACCCCTGGTAGTACTATAAGAAATCAAATTGAGCAAAGAAGCAGCGCATGAAAATGCTTACTGCTTCCAAGAGAATCTGAAGATCAGCATCTGGAATCTGATGGCCAAGCTTCTGCAAGCCACTTTTAAGTTCTCCAAGGGTTATCTTGCCCTTTTTTCCAGTATCCATCATTTCAAATGCATCCTTCATTCCAGCGACTTCCTCCGCAGACAAAAAGTCAGCTATAACCTGTACTTGGAATATAAGAAAGTACATATATCAAGAAGATAATATAAATGAAATTTGGTCAAAATCTGAGAATCGTCTCTCATTTTTCATGATGAGGATTAAGTTTTATTTAATAGCACAAGGCAGTACAGCAAATAGTTAGGAACAATCTTCTCTTGTTCATTTTGGCCTTCAAAGAAAAGCATATAAATTTATCTTCGTTGGACAGTGAAGCATTCTGAGCATACAAATATGATTGAAGACTAAGCCCGTGCTTACCGTCAGAGCTTTTCTCTTGAGCTTGTTCATCACTGAAAACTGCTTGAGTCTTGCTTTTACACTCTCACCTAATGAGACGTTTGGTGCTTTCTTTATATTTTGTAACCAGGGATGCTCTGCACCACCAGAGCCAAAGCCCCCGAAAAAGATACTTATCAGAGAGAGTGTAAGAATACGACATAATGAAGAACAGATCTGAATATTCCACAAACATTACCAAGAACTTGATGAGCAGTGAGCCGTCGACATGGATCTGGATCAAGCATTTTCTTTACAAGATCCTTTGCATTATCAGAAACTTTAGGCCATGGATCCCTTTTAAAATCAATCACAGAACGAATAATCGCTTGGGCTACACCTTGTTCAGTCTCTGCAAATATTAGACAGGAACTTAAGGGAAGTATCGAGAATACCATCAACATATTTATCCAAGTTATTTCGCAACAATCCAACCATAAGAACCATTAAGGGAAGCCAAAATAATTGAACAAGAGGGCAAACAACTTTGATCTATTGGTAAAAGCAGAGGCAGTCATCTAAGATTTCAACGATTTATTTCACAACGTTAGTTAATCAATCATCAGCGTCTAAAAGTTGCACATGAAAATCCCTGCATGGAGGTTCCTTCCATGTATCTAAAGAATGAAGCAATAAAATAAGCAGACCTGCCCAGAAAGGTGGAACACCACAAAGAAGAATGTAAAGTATAACTCCAGCACTCCAGATATCGACCTCCGGGCCATAATTGCGCTTTAGGACCTCAGGAGCCATGTAATAAGGACTTCCTACTATCTCATTAAAGCGTTCCCCTGTTAAAGAAACTAAAATGTGATATCTTCCTTAGCATGATAAAGGATAAAATGCACTGTTCCATTTCTAATTCAATTACCAGGTTTAAAGAAAACAGACAACCCAAAGTCAATAGCCTTCAGCGGAGCTGTTTCTTTCTTGTTACCAAAAAGAAAGTTCTCAGGTTTGAGATCACGATGCATTACCCCATGCCTGTGACACATCTGCAATACCATTGGAAATTTATAAATGAAACATGACCGTAAATGTATGGGCCTCTCCACACTTAAGTATTTATTAAGTTGTCCGCTAATCCAATAGCTATAGTACCATGCCTTTCGGATAACAGTTCAGCACAAACCAAATGAAGAAAAGTTCAAAAGTTTTCAACACCACATAATACAATAATCTTCTGTTGTGACATGATTTGAATATGACACAAGATTCCTACCGACTCACAATTATTTCATAATGTCATGCAGGCCAATTAATAGTTGTAGCAGAAAAGGAGGCTAACTAAAAACAGAATCTAATTTAAGACCTTTATCATGAAACCGTCAGTAATTACTTCCATAGACAACTTAAAATTTAACATCAGTTGTCATCTCTCTAAGTTGTTGTTAATTAGCTGTTGTTGGTGAGAATTCTACTCTAAGCGAACAACAAATTGCTTTCCACCTAAAAGAGTTTGGACATCAATTGTTAGAAATGAGGATAAAGATCAATATTTGAAATAGAAAGCACTTGCTTTTTGGGAGACTCGACCACATTTACTTTAGTATACAAACCAAATGGAGATTCCATTATCATTTTGCCAAAATTATAGTGCTTGGTTAAACTTTGCGTGCAATAATCAAATTTTGTGGTGGGACATTATAGCTAATACTCCACAGAAAAACAACTGACTCTTGCAATTGAATGTTTTCGTTTGAAATCCAATGGTCAACAATAACAATAAAAACCCAATGGTAGACAATGAAGATAAAGACCAATTATTTCAAGTAGATAACTATTTCGAGTGATCTACTTTCCTAAATATTTGTTACTGTACTAACTAGCTATATGGCCAAGACTACGACATGTTGAAGGATGGTTAGATTTTGGAATGGGATATCCTATATCACCAACTAGTTTCATTTATATCCCTAGAATGATTAAGACTACATCATGAAACTTTCAGACGGTTTCTTTTGATGAAAAATAGAAGGTGTTTGAGTGAGAAGATATAGAACAATGCCATAATTCACAAGAAACTAAAGCAGACAACTAAAATGTGTAAAAAAAAGGGAACTACAAAAGACAGAGAACATAAGATAACCTCTTCTAAACTTAATACCACTATCAAAAAAAAAAAAAAGATAACCTCTTCTCATCTAATTTGACGGTAAGGGAATTCCCTGAGGATATCAAGGTAAATGCTTCAACATGAATGCACACTAGTGCCATTGATTAGCAAAGATCAACACAAGAAATGAATTGAATAATCGTTGGCCGCTTCATATACAACTTCACCAAGAATATTCACA
This sequence comes from Solanum ossicruentum, assembly GCA_025774065.1. Classification (NCBI taxonomy): domain Eukaryota; kingdom Viridiplantae; phylum Streptophyta; class Magnoliopsida; order Solanales; family Solanaceae; genus Solanum; species Solanum ossicruentum. The sequence continues at coordinate 2,640,489 of JAOTQR010000001.1, read as the reverse complement.
TTTCACCTTGAAATTGCGATCGCTCATCAAATATGTTTCTCTTCTTAAATATGATTTTCTTTCTGATTTGAAATTGCCAGACTCCTTTAACAAAAAAAGAAAACAACTAGAGAAGATACCTCCATCATGATATAAAACCATACAAAAGCTTTGAAGAACTCAACGAAAGAAGCACCAAGTTACTATCTAACAACCAAATGGCATCACTTGTGAATTACAATAACAACATTCCCAGTGTAGTCCCACAAGTAAGGTCTTCAGCCTTACCCCTACTTTATAAGGGTAGAGAGGTTGTTTCAATTACAATAACAACATTCCCAGTGTAGTCCCACAAGTAAGGTCCTCAGCCTTACTCCTACTTTATAAGGGTAGAGAGGTTGTTTCCAATGGATCATCAGCCTAAGTAACACATGTATAAAAACAATATGAAAGGAAATATAGTAATGAAGAAGCCATGCTGAAAATAATGGATATAATAAGATAATCTAAGCAAAAGGTAATAAAAAAGCAGGGAATTGTGAACTAAAAAGCTGATATAAACTATACCAGAACGACTTCCACGACAGTCTTCAAAATTCCAGCAGCTGCCCTCTCCGTATAATGGCCTCTAGCAACGATTCGGTCAAACAACTCCCCACCCTCACACAACTCCATCACAATATGCACTGCATTATCATCCTCAAAAGTATCCTTTAAGGTCACAATATTGGGATGCACAGGCAAATGTTTCATGATCTCAACTTCTCTCCTAACATCTTCAATATCCACTGCAGTCCTTAACTTCTTTTTAGATATCGATTTGCAGGCGTATTTCTCGCCTGCTTCCACATCAGTACATAGATAAGTAATCCCGAATTCTCCTCTTCCGAGCTCACGACCCAACTCATACTTTTCATGTATATTTTGCCCTGTTGGATCTTTTAATACAATAAGCTTGTTGCCACTCTCAGAGGCATGCTTAGCACCCCCATAATCAATTGCAAAAGGGTTGGGTTTGTTATCATTCTTTTTGTTCTTTTTTTCGGCAGATTTGCCCGGTTTCATACAACAATTACCCATGATACTTTATATGATCAACTCCTGAAAAACATCAATCAAAGTTAATACAAAAAAAATAGATTCTTCAAACAACTAAGTACTATTATTTCCATTTTTTTTCCTATAAACAATGCTGGAAATGACTAAAAGCAACAAAGTGACAACAAAATCATAGCTGGCAAATCAAAAATTTCAAGAACAGGAGATCTCCAAGAATCATGGAAATTATTCAAATTCTATGAAAATCTATTACTCTTTCATTCCAGAAAAAGATTAAATTTTTACAAAAAGGGGTGATAAATTAAGGAAATCCAACAGCAATGAAAGCTTAAACAACAACAAAAGTGCAACAGAAAAACCAAAAATCCACCTGAAAACCTGTTGTTTTTTTCCTCTATAATCCAGAAAAATCAGACAGAAACCAACAAAGACTGAATCTTTGAAATAAATAACAATCAAATTATTCAATGATTTCAATAAAATAACCACCACAGATGCAGACAAAAGATCTCCAACAATATTGGAAAATCAAAAAATACACAAAAATTTAAAAACCCCACAAAATTATGAAGCTCAAATAACAAATAAATGCAGCAGAAAGTGAAAATGGGAGGGAAAAAAAGAAACCCCGCCTGAAAATTGTTGATTTTTTCCTTCAATTATAGGCCCAAAAAGGAGGAAAATAAGAATTAAAACGGCTAAAACGTAGAAAAGAAGAAATAAAGGGAAAATGATAGGAAGGTTTTGTGAAGATGTGAAACAAAATCCGCCATTGGCAGGAAGAGTTGAAGCTCTTTTTGCAGAGAGAGAGAGAGAGAGAAACTTTTCTCTCCTGCAATTCCCTTTTCTTGTCTTGTCTCTTTCTATAGCCTCTTCCAATTTTTATCTCTAATTTTGAAATTAAATTATTTTTTTGTACATAAAAATAGTAATGTTTTTTAATGTGAAGAAATTATTTTACAACTTCTAGAAATGAATTATGGTTAATTAGTTCCCTTTTTTTTTAAGTGGTGTTTGAATAACCTTATGTTTATCTCAACAAAATTAATCATTGGTTAAACTAGTCTAGTGTATATTTTTACTTTTCTCTTGCATATTTTTTTAAAAAAAGAATGTTCCAAAAAATTATCCTATTATTTTGAAAAATGAATTTTAATTACAATAATAATAACATATTTAGTATAATCATATAACGTGGAGTTTGCGAAGTATTGTCCAAAGCAGCATAGAAAAAATAATAACGAAAAATGAAAAAGTCATGACATGTTCAAATTTAATCAGGACTCTAATGCTGATTTCAACACTTGATGAACAACAAAAGAAAAATATCAAAAGACCAAAAATGATTAACAAACTCAAAGGACAAAAAACTATAAGAATAATAATCAATACATCTAATAACATGACTAAATGAACGAACAAAGGTTGTGATGAAATGATAAGTACTCCTTCTTTATTAACTAAAGCTCTCAGGTTCAAGTCCTTTTGGGTATGAAATCACCTTTATTAGAGAGCGCTTATCCTTTAATGTGGGACTTTTCGATTCCAATGTGGATATCGGACACTGGATGGAAAATAAAAAAAGAAAGACTAAATGACTTTTTCGTTATTTAATTGTCATTTCAATATTTTTTAGCAATGTTTGAATAAACAAATTTATGAGATATTTATTAATTATCTCTTGTTAATATATATGAGATAGCTCTATCGAAAACCAATCAATATTTATTTCTAACTCATGAGTTGATCAAGCGAAGTAATGCAGAGTCAGATTCAAGATTTGAAAATTGTGAATACCACTATCTATAGTACAAATTTACCAATGACCATTGAATTAGGATGTACATTCAGTCAGTTCGATTCATTTTCAGCTAATTCGCACCGATTTAAATTTTTTTAATACATAAATAAATATTTATCAAAAGAATCTTTATATGATTCAATTATATTCTTGATAGGCTGCCTACTAGATGCTATCTTCATCACATTGGCATTGACACTACCCCTACCTGTCCTATTTGTAGCCATAAAAGTGAAACAATTGAATATATACTCATGCTTGAAAATTAGCAATGTAATAAAATCATGATTACTAACAAATAGTAACTTCTAATGAATTTTATAAAAATGAAAAAAAAAAAATGAATTTGATAAAAATGAAAAAAAGAGTCAAAGTAATTTTTATAAGAAATCTTATCAATTTAAAGTAAAAATAATATTTTTTAATAAAAATTCACAAATTATCTTTATAAACATTAATAAAAAAATAATTCATTTGTAAGCAAAAATAAAAACTCTCAAAGAAGTTACCAAACTAGCACAATACGAACCAACCTTTGTTGCTTCATTTTTAAAAAAAAATAATAAATGGAGAAAAAAATTCAATAGATAGAATATACTTTGAAGGAATAAAAGGAAAAAAAAAATCATTCAATTAGATATTTAGAGATTTTGAAAAAGAAAAAAATGAAGAAGTAATTTAGATCAATAACAAATAAATGATTGCATTGGAGAAAGAATAAGAATACAAAATAAAAATTATATAAGAAATAAATTAAATATATACATTAAAATGATATAATATGAAGGATGAAACATAAATTACTACTTTAGCCAATTTTTATTAATGAAAAATATTATGAATTATATGTTATATATATACATGTGTGTTTGTTAGATTAATTCTCATCCCCTAACATGTCCCACAAGTTTTTAAGGCATATATGATATTTTTGTATATACACAACTAAATTGACAATGATGGATATCTAATGTATAGTTAAGAAATAATTTAAAAAGTTTAAAACAAAATTAGAAGAAAAAATATTTAAAATATTCATGTGGCACTAGTTTGAACAAAAATGCAACTTTCTATATTTATTAATATTTGAACATGAGGTCTCATGATTCTTAATAATTATATAATAATACGTAGACAAGATAGATGACGTGTTAATGTATATTACTAGTTAGTAAATAGTATTTTATCGATCTCCAATATAGAGTAACTTTGACAAATTATTTTTTTCCTACATTTTTAGCAATTGGATTCAGTGCACGTGAGTTGCACATGTATTTCTAATCTTGAGATTTATATGATCGTTTAACTACAATTGTATTATAGTTTATCAAAATATTGGATATACAAATTAGTTATTAAGAACAAACCTGCTTCAATGATCCACAAGATAACTAAGAGCAAGTTTATATAATTAAACTTGGGCCATAGGCCCGATTTTTATTCATAATTCAACAAATATGGACGAGCAGAAGCCCAAAATACAATGATCCATAAGATAAGTAGGTGGAACTCGACTCTTGGGGAAATTAAAAGAACATCCCTAGGGTTACATTCCTTTCCTAATCAGGGCGCCTAACCTCTCACTTTCCGTATTCCGCCATTCTTGCCCTCTCCTCAATTCGTCTTCTACTACTTCTAGGTGTTGAACTTTCTCCACATTGGACCTCTGGAGTCTTATCATATCAGCTATCAAAGGTACTCGCCATCTCCATTGATTCTCCTTTGAGTGATTGTTACTGATACTCCATCTTTCTCGTTCAAGTGTTGTTTCCGGTGCACTTGCTTCAAAATGAAGGGTCGAGACTCCATCCAATGTTGTTGGCCACTTAAAGCGCGGGTTCAGTGCTGTGTGTTTCCCTGTTCTTCTCCATCTTCCGTCTTCACCTTTGTTGATATTATCTTGTTGTTTTCCAGGGTGCCCCAAGGAGAATTCGAGTTGCTCAAGAGGTTTCTGGCTTAGCTCAACGTTGGATACATGCTTAGATGCTGAAACAGGTCATGACTCTTCCCTTCTTGCTGGATTTGACTGTTTTGAGAGTTGATTAACATAGGAGTAGCACTAGCCAGTATTGTAGTTTTATCTGGTGGTTTTGGTACATGCTTCCTCTTCTGGCACTTGTGAATATCCATGGCTCTACTAGTTGTTTTTGTTGTTACTCCTTGATCTTAGGCGAATAGCAAAGATCTTGTATTTATCCATGTTTAGCATTCTTCTTGCCAAACTTGGGAGTTGAAGTTGACTGAATGTACTGAATACCTGCTTATCTTCTGTAAATATTGCTGTATTTGCTATGCAATCTACCAAGTGATTCGCCTCTCTACATAACCTCAAAAAGAGAAATTTCAGATGTGATGAAAAAGAAATACAAGATTCTTCTATGTTTTGAGTCCTGTCTAGAATATTTAACTCAATTGTTCAAGGGTAGACCAATGGTGAAAAATAAACATATCAACACGAAATATGAAAAATTGGTTTGTTCAATTTCTTAATTTTTTTTTAAAAAATTCAACTTGGGCTAAGGGCCCGTTTGATTTAATCAAAACAGATGGTCTATGAGTAGGCCCTTAAATAGTCCTTATTGCAAATAAGTAAAATGAGTCGGTCCAAAAGGTACCGACTCATCTGACAGAGCGAATAGGAAAAGGAAGGGTTTCCTAAATAGGGATCTCTGTCCAAGGCCGGCCCTTCCTCTCCCCTAGATCTCCTTAGAAAATGTTTCATTGGTATCCTCTTGAGAGTTTTCGTTTCTTCGCCTTCTGGACCTGCAATTTCTTGCATCTTTACATGTGTATTTTCATATGTATCAGCTTCCAAAGGTGATCTCTTATCTTGCTTTTCATCTGTTTCTTGCAATCCCTTTAACTTCTTATACTGTTCTTCGCACAGGTGCTTTGTCCCATGAATCTCCTGGTTTGAAGAGCACAGGTTCACTTCCGCAATGCCAGTCATGTAATTGTTTCCCTTCATTGTTGTGTGCAAGCCCTTGATTTCTTAATTTTTTAAATTAAATTCAATCTTTTTTTTTATGTATAATAGAACTAAAAACTTTTAAGAAAACTAACTACTAATGTCCTTTTTTTTAAAAAAAAACTAATAAATATTGCCTCTATCTCAATTTAATACCAATCTAATTTTTCTAGTTAATCTAATTTTTTAACTATCTGCGCTTTTTTCATTTGTGAAGTAGCAGTTAGTCAATGCAACTTTCGACGCTCCTCATGGGTCATCTGGA
>JAOTQR010000001.1:2580082-2597359 GCA_025774065.1 Solanum ossicruentum | reverse complement strand
TCTTCAATACATCCAGCTTGAGGGGGGTATTGGATGACTAATTAATTAATTATATTGTATTAGTCAATTTATTATTTCAGTTAGATTGTCCCACATCATGAGGCACACTATAAGTAATATAGGGAAGAGTATATAAATATACATGTATATTGTAAATAAACATAAGAATACATTCATATTTTCCTTCTACAAAACTGAAAATTAGGGCTTTGCCCTGATCCCAAAAATCCATCATCTTCAACGACGGCGACCCCGTGGAAATTGTTCATTAAATCAGAAAAAATTGAAATTATTGCATCATGGAATGTGATTGAGTTAACTCAATGCAGCTATAGCAGATTCGTAATCGCTTTAATTAACTTGGCTTAAATATGCTTATGATGTTAAGTCAATCGAGATAGTAACTCAGGATATGTAGATAAAACGGATTCTACCGCTTATGCAAGAAAACATGAGCTTCCTAGAATAGATTACCGCGATGCAATAATTAATACCTCAGTAATCAGTATGATGCAATGGAGAAACAACAAATATTTTACTGAGAGCTCACTGTTATATTCAGAATCAATGGAAATTTGTAAAATAACTCTCAATATACCTAGCCTTTTTTTTAATTGAAGCAGCAGAAAAAATGATTAGCTACCATTTAAACCGAACTGCTTGAATATAGGTGATGTTTATCATGATCAAGTGCATTCAGATTAATTGATTAGCTAGCTGCTCCATAATTTCAAAAAATTGTGGCAAAGAAAACCATTCAGCAAGACGTTTATGTGACACCCTTTCTCTTTAGTTCATCCCAGAAAGAATGTCACATTACTATAATTAGAAACATTTTAGCTTTAAAATTTTTCTTTTATCCTTGATTAAATGATTTATAACCATACAAATTTCTTAGAATTATTTTAGGTCACAAGTTTTAAAAGTCTTTTTTCCCCTTAAACACTGTGTTAAGTTAGATGATGTCATATAAAATGGGACTAACAAAGTAAAGGAATGTTGTTGAATTGAAGGTGAAGAAAACATGTTATTAGACTCATTAATATCAAGAAAATTGGTTTATAACGTTGTCTTTATTATTCATAGCAAATTTTCAATATTGTGTTGAATATTCTAATATTGGACCCTTTTTTTTCCACAAGAGTGAGGCGTGGTCAACTTTCAACACTATATATACTATTCATGTAATCAACCCATACATACATTTCTTTCATCATCATAAAGTAACGTAACTCATATGTCATGCATTAGACCTTCAACAACTCAAGAAACATTAGTGGGACATTTTATCAAACACTTGGTGAGTGTCTAATGCTGGTATAAAATCATGCAATTAAAGAGTGAAATCATGCAAGAAAATTTGAAGTTAATCAACCCACCAATACTCGGTAATACCCTCATGAAATATACATTGAAACCATTCATCAATTCTCAAAATAGATAGATTCATAGCTCAAAACATGCTTAAACAGTCACACTTTTATGAAAACCCAACATAGGTCATAGCCAAATTCATAATAAGAAGTACCCATAGATAAATCAACTTGAAAACATGTAATATGCATAAAAAAGGGAGGTTGGGCACAATGAGTGAAAGGACCCAATGGTTGAAACCCATATACCTCAACTTTGGAGAATTCCTTGATGAAGAATCGATTGAGAACTTGAAGCTTGAATGAATTCCTTAAGATCCTGAATGAGTTTGGGACGCTTTATTTTGAGTGAAATATTTGTCTAAGTGTTTGAGAAGGTTTTGGGGAATGTCTTGCATGAAATTGGGTTGAAAATGACTAAGTATTGGTGTTTTTACATATGGGAAGACTTAGGCCCAAGATCCAAAGGCCTTGGACCGAAGATAAAAAGAAACTGGCAATAAAATGTGCAGGTCTGCGCCCTGATCGCGTCACGCCGGGGGCGTGGAAACCTCACTGGGATTCGCCAACTTGGAAATTAGAATTTTGATATGGTCGCTCAAAAATCAGGGTTAGACCCATTTCCCACTCAATTTTTCCCCTTGATCACGAATATGAAGTCAGATTTTCGATATCACGCATGAATTTTGAGATATATGAAAATTATGGATTCTTCCGAGACACATTTTCGGACACTTTTGGGAGTCGTTTCAATATCTCAACCATAGTCATGATTCTCAATCGTAATTCACAAGTGTACTTTCTTTCTATAAGCCACCTTCACAAGATGATATACATCCATGTTTCCAGATCAATCACAATCAAATATGAATTATTTTAGATCATAAATTTTAAAACTCTTTTTTATTCGTAAGTATCATGTCAAATTAAAAGGTGACATATAAAATGGGATAGAGGGAGTAAAAGAATGTTGTTGTATTTGAAGGTGAAGAAAACATAATATAAAATAGAAAAAAATTTAATCATTACTCATTAATATCAAGAAAATTAGTTTGTAAAATTGTGTTCATTATTTCATAGAAAATTTCCAATTTCATGTTGAATATTCTAATATTGAACCCTTTTTGTCCATACGTCATTGGTTCAGAGATTGATAAAAAATAAAATTCTTTCTCCAACTAAGTCAACTAATGACATATAATTCTTTAGTTGCTAACTTCAACTTCTAGGGCCATCTTCTTTATATTGAAAAAGATTGCCACTACTTAGTCAAGGAAATAGACTACATAGTTGCAAGGAGTCCAAACAAAGAAGTCATGAATTTTTAACTTAAATATAAAAAAATTCATGGGGTGTACTAATTTTGCTTCCCAATTAAGTAATATTTGTTATAGCATTTTGTATTTTGGTATGAATATTGAATATTAGAAAATTTTAACTTAAATATAAAATTTTGGAGTTAGGGACCACCAACCCCCCCCCCCCCCATTGGGATCAAGATTGAGAATTGAATCTTGACTTAGGATTGTTCCTAATTAACAATCGAGAGTTAAGGGGAATTTTTCTGCATTATTATTGACAAATGAGATTAATAATGCAAAACAATTTTTCAATTACTTGTAGAGACTTGGATTGTTCCTAATTAACAATCGAGAGTTAAGGAGAATTTTTCTGCATTATTATTGACAAATGAGATTAATAATGCATAACAATTTTTCAATTACTTGTAGAGACTTGGATTGTTCCTAATTAACAATAGAGAGTTAAGGGGAATTTTTCTGCATTATTATTGACAAATGAGATTAATAATGCATAACAATTTTTCAATTACTTGTAGAGACTTATGATGATGATGTTTTTTTAGACTGATAAGGTATCAAACCAAATTGTATTAGTACAATTGTTTCATAATAGTCTAAAAAAGTCTTTTCAATGGAATTTCACCAAAGAATGTGGATATGTAATTAATAATTCGAAACTCGATTGACAGTGACTAGAGCTTCTCGGAATTGACTAGCAGTAGTAGATTTTTCTTTGATGACTTTGTGGTTCGCAATATAACTTATCAAAATTATATTCAATTGATCACATTTACTGATGGTTCATATATTTGTCTATATGGGCTTAATGAATCAATCCCAGCAAAATTTAAAGTCATTTTTTAATGAATTTCTTTTTTATCATTTAAATAAAAGTCTGTACACTAGTTAACACTCTTATCCTAACTAAACAATTTTTTTTGAATTAAATATTTTTGTCAAGGTCATGCACATCTTATACTCTTACAGACTTTTTTTTCCCTAAAAATTTAAATTGATTAAATAATTATTCCCAATTAAAGTAATATTCTCAAGGTGCATTATTCTATATTATATATAGGGCTGCATAATAGTTTGACCTGGTACTGTTTTTATTCCCAATTGATTAAATAATTATTCCCCATTAAACGGATTCTTTATTTTGTTGAAAAAAGATTCCCTGTTTGTGATGTTAACCTTTGAATAAATTGAATAAATACATGAGGTTTCTTCTGGTGCCACTCACCTAATTTATTTCACTTATCTATAGTAAATATGACATGAATTAAATATTTTTTTCATATTGGATAATTCGATGTATAAAATATTCAACATTAATGGTATGTAATGCTCAAAACATCTTTATATTTCATAGATATCATACCATATCACATCATTTAAAATCAATTAATATTGATGACTTTAATTGATCTTGATATTGTTATTCTAACCAATAAAAGATGGATTTGTTTTACTTGGAATATTGGTGTCAAGGTATATACACCATTACACCAAGCCTCTACACACCAATATTATGGACCTTTTACATAATAAAAAATTTAAATGTAGACTCTTTTCACATAAAATTATTCAAATTTAATGATTTCTTCTATTTTTTTTTGAAAAAAATAGTTTTAAATAAAAATTTAGGATAGGGGTGGGGGGGGGGGGGATAAAATGAACTGTTTTATTTTTAGCGGGATGGGTCATTAAATGATTTCATCTTCTCTTTTTGAAAAAAAAAAGTTTTAAATTAAAAATTTTGTCGACAAATTTTATTGAAAGTTTAATAACATAAGTTGACCGACTTTGTAAGTAAAATACCTATAGTTAAGTGACTTTCGGTGAAAAGAATTTATAGTTGAGTGATTTTTGAGTTGAAAATCAAATATTTAAGAATTTATATTCTTAAATAGTTTTTTAATATGTGTGCATTGTCTCACAAATTATGTGGTATATCCGCTCTATATCGCAAAGTTGAGGGATATATTTTCCATGTTCATAGTAAATTCCTTTGCTTATTTTGTTCTATATATACCTCATCAAAATTATTGAATAAAGGCACAAAGCAAAAATTTCTTGAATTCATCCTTACCAACTTAATTAGTTTGGAACATTTTTGAGGAAATGGGTTATGAAAAACTTTTATTTTGTATGCTATTTTCCTTCATCTGTCAACATGCTTTCTCCTCATTCTTACCTCATTTATGCCCCAAAGATCAAGCTCTTGCTCTTCTACAATTCAATCACATGTTTACTATAAATGCTTATGCCAATCACTATTGTTAATCTTCTTATCCGAAAACATTTTACTGGAATAAGAGCACAAATTGCTGCTCATGGGATGGAGTTCATTGTGACGAGACGACGGGACAAGTGATTGAACTTGACCACACTTGCAACAGACTTCAAGACAAGTTTCTTACCAACAGTAGCCTCTTTCGGCTCTCTAATCTCAAAAGGCTTGATTTGTCTTACAATAATTTCTGTGGATCATTCATTTCACCTATATTTGGTGAGTTCTCTAACATGACACATTTTGATTTGTCGTGTTCAAGTTTTATAGGTGCAGTCCCTTCAGAAATCTCTCACCTTTCCAAATTACATGTTCTTCGTATCGAGAGTTCTTATCCACATGAGCTTAGTCTTGGGCCTCACAATTTTGAACTTCTTCTTAAAAACTTGACCCAATTAAGAGAGCTCGACCTTTACTAAGTGAACATCTCTTCTGCGTTTCCTCTGAAGTTCTCTTCTTATTTAACAACTCTACAATTTTCAGAGACACAGTTATATGACATACTGCCTGAAAGAGTTTTCCACCTTTCCAACTTGGAATTTCTTTATTTAATAGACAATCACTAGCTCACTTTTCGGTTTCCCACAACCAAATGGAATAGCAGTGCATCCCTTGTGGAGTTGCATCTCTATAGTGTGAATGCTACTGGTAGGATACCTGAATCATTTAGTCATCTAACTTCACTGCGTTCATTAGGAATAGCTTCTTTTAATCTCTCAGGGTCCATTCCTAAACCCCTATGGAATCTCACCAACATAGAGGAATTGTACCTTAATGATAAACATCTTGAAGGACCAATTTTTGATTTCATTAGATTTGGAAAGCACAGGTTGATAGCACTTAGATATAATAACTTTGACGGCCAACTTGAGTTCTTATCCTTTAACAAAAGATGGACACAACTTATATTCTTAGATTTTGCATCCAATTCCCTAACTGGTCCAATTCCCTCTAATGTAAGTGGTCTTCAAAACCTACAACATTTATACTTGTCATCAAACCACTTGAATGGGACTATACCATCATGGATATTCTCCCTTCCTTCATTAAGTTATATATATTGAGTAATAACCATTTCAGTGGAAAGATTCAGGAGTTCAAGTCCAAACACTGTCTCACGGTTTCTTTAGAACAAAATCAGTTTCAAGGTCCCATTTCAAAGTCACTCCTAAACCAGAGTGAGCTAAATGTTCTGCTCCTTTCACACAATAAGCTCTGTGGACATTGCTTCAACCATCTGCAATCTGAAAACATTGGTAATGCTAGACTTAGGCAGCAATCATTTGGAGGGAACAATCCCACCATGTTTGGGTGGGATGAGTCAACTTTGGATTTTGGATTTAAGTAATAATAGACTTAGCGGGACAATTAATACTACTTTTAGTATTGGAAACCAACTTGCAGTCATTAAATTTGACGGGAATAAGCTAGAGGGGAAAGTCTCGCAATCCTTGATCAATTGCAAATATTTGAAATTTCTTGATTTAGGTAACAATGAGTTGAGTGACACATTTCCTAAATGGTTGGGAGCCCTACCTCATTTGCAGATTTTGAAGTTGAGATCAAATAAATTCTATGGCCCTGTAAAGGAATCAAGGGCTAACAACTTGTTTGTTCAAATTCGAGTCATAGATCTCTCATCTAATGGACTTAGTGGAGAATTACCAGTGAGCCTTTTTGAGAATTTTGAAGCCATGAAAATAACCGATGAGAACAGTGGAACTCGAGAGTATGTGGCCAATTCTTATTATTACACAAATTCTTTGATATGACAAGAAAGGGACTGGATCTTGAACTTCGTCGAGTTTTGACTACAAACGTAATTATCGATCTCTCAAGGAACACATTTGAAGGTCATATTCCAAGCATTATTGGAGATCTCATTGGGCTTAGTACATTGAACTTATCTCATAATGTCTTGGAAGGTGATATACCTACATCACTGCATAATTTATCTGTGCTTGAGTCGTTGGATCTCTCATCCAACAAATCAGTGGAGAAATTCCACAACAGCTTCCATCACTCACATTTTTTGCAGTCTTAAATGTCTCTCACAATCATCTTGTTGGATGCATCCCTAGAGGAAAACAATTTGATACATTTGAGAACAATTCATACCAAGGGAATGATGGACTACGTGGATTTCCACTCTCAAAAGATTTTGGTGGTGGTGATAAGGTACCACAAGCAACAACTCTAACTGAGCTAGAAGATGAAGAAGAAGATATACCATTGATCAGTTGGCAGGCTGTTCTCATGGGTTACAGTTGTGGACTTGTTATTGGATTGTTCGTGATATACATAATGCTGTCAACTCAATATCCAGCATGGTTTTCAAGGATGTCTGAAGAATTGGAACACAGAATTACAACAACAATGCAAAAGTGCAAGAAAAGAAATTAATGCGCAACCTCCAGGTATTCAACTTAATCTCCATCCTTCAGGAGAATATTTTATATATCCATAAAGTTTCTATCCCCTTCATCTTTAAAGCTTCTAACTAAAAGTTTTTCAGAAATTGGCAGGATTCAAGTGTACTGTATTATTGGAATGCAAATAAAAGCTTTACTTTCATAGTTTGTGATGTTTCATGAAGTGTTTGTTAACCTTTAAGTAAAGACACGAGTTAATTTCTTCTGTTATGACTCAAAGAAATTTGATTTCACTTATCTGTAGAAGTAAATTCAGCTAATCAATTGCAACCATGATACAATTTGCTAGAAAACTAACAAATATCAGTGGAAAACGCATCAAAAAACCAAAAACAGTTCCAAATCCTTGTGTACTTAATTTGAAATAGAAAAAATATTCATCGATATTGATCAATATATAATAACTTGAATAACGATGACCACAATAGAAGGGTGTAGTAGTTGAAAAGTTTAAGAAACAATCTCGGCTACTAAGGTTCAAATCCTAGAGGAGGTGAAATCAATACCACAGTTACATGGATTTGACACAACGCATGCTAGAGGAAGAAATCCTGCAAAATTGCTTAATTTGATCATGACTTCATCACAATGCATGCTAAGCAACAATTTTACAAATAGAAGCTGCTGCAGTTATAAACTTTACTAAATAAAACTGTGGGCTCAAACATTGTGTATTCCAGGATCCCACCTCTCTGCGCCAGCATAAATGCTTGAGAGTTGCACATCAGCTATAAGGCATCTTTTTTATAAAATCGTCCACTTCCTGCAGTAAATTAACCACACAACCATTACGTTCCATCTTAGCTGCAAGTCCAAATCCAGATGACATTGCTTCAAGCAATTAAAACTGAAATCGACACGCTTGGCACACACAAGCTTCTAGAACTGCCATGAAGGCAATCTTATTTGGTTGCAGCCCCTTCTAATCTCATGTTGACATACATCGTTAATTCTTGGGAAGAAATCATAGCATTCCATGTGTAAACATGCTTTTTAACCATCAAATCAAATAAAGACATTCATTTTCTTCTGTTGCATCTCAACCGAACTTTATTTCACTTCTCTAGTATACATTTATACATATCATCTTTTTCTTTTTCAACTTCTTATGCAGGACTTTGCTCATACACCAAACCAACATAACATCGAGGTATTCCGTTGCGGTTATCATATGCATCTGATACCTGAAGTTTTATCTCCAAAACAACACTCTGCTTCATCACTTCCTTCAGTTCCAAAACTGTGGAAATATGGATCCGGATAAGTAATTTACAAACATTGAACAGGTTCCCAGAAAAAGTAATTATTAAACTTTATTATTTTGTTCACTTTCAGTATTCTGTGGATACAAATTAATTCCCTGAGATGTGGGAAACCAAAGTAACAAATAAGCTCAGCATGCCAAAACAAAGACCTTTCATGTGATATATTTGTCCAATGAGCTAAGGTGTATCAAACAAAATGCATCTGTTATTACAACTGTAGGGACTTCCATTTGAATCTTTCTTGAATTGACTTGAGAATATGATTTGACTTAAGAAAGATTAGATAGTCTTTACCTATTGTGAGACACATTCAATGTGAATATGCAATTGACAAGAGACTTTGGAACCAGGTCTACTATGCATTTACACAAAAAATGTATCCTCTGATCTGTCAAGATATCACATCAGTTTTCTTTAAGCAGCAGTTCATTCTCTGTGGAAAACTAATATGAAGGATACCTTTAGCTAATCTTGATGAGTCGAGATTTAATCATCCAGCAGACTCATCTACAATTTTGCAAATAATTTATCAGATGGTCACACAACTAAGAGTAGTTTCCTCATCAAGCTGGAAGGTCCCATTCCAGTGTCACTCCTAGACCAGCAAAGCTAGATTAAAAGAATATAGATAGCCCATTTAAAATAACCTAAAGTATTTTTCTCTTGTCTTCTTCTTCAAATCTGTCTAACACTTGATAGTTCATCACTTCTTGGATTTATTGGTTCTTGTTGAATCAATCGACACTGGCATATGATTTTGTTTTACCAGACACATTGATAGATGCCTTGCAAATTCTCCAGTCATTTTGCCATCACAACTATGTTGCCTACCATGATTCTTCATTTTGCTTTTGTTGCTTCCATTCTTTGATGCCTAGGTGAGATATCCCCATCCCTAGCCACTTTATCAAAGCATTCATCCAGCATATTATCTTCCTCATCCTCATCAAAAGAATCATTGTCCATATCAATAGCATTATTATTAGTCAGACGAAGTTCTGATGCTAAAGTCTCCGGTTCATTCTTCTTTGCAATCACACTTGTAGGCATAAAATCTAGAGCTTTTGGGCTTAATTTGACATTCAAAAAAGGAGGTGAAACATTCTCATCTTCATCAACCAAATCAGCCCACCTATGAGCACTTATCTCACCCTGTTTTTCCTTCAAATTTGTAAGATTAGCTTGAGTTGGTGATGGTGTACCTTTTATCAAATATTTATCATTCCCTTTGGACAATAGGAGCTGTCCAAATTTACCATGAAGTTCAACAACCGACTCCAAAGATTGGGAAGGGGCCTCGTGGGAGCTAAGGTATTCAATGTGACTATGGGTGACTTCATCGCCAGATTGGATTTGAGTATCATGGCAGCCTGACATTCTTGAATTATCTTATTTACTTTAGGGTTAGAAAAGTGTAATGTTGGATCCCTAACATTACCCTCTTTTCCAGTATCCTTCAAAAAAGTACCAAAGCTATTCTAGCATAATAAATCATTTGTATAATTGCTTCGTGAGCCTAGAGAAACATTAGATGATGCCTTCCTATGTGTAAACATGTTCCAGTTCTCTTTGTTACCTACTTCGTTTCTTCTGTTCAAATACTCGCCTAGAAATATTGATGTTGTACCATCAATGTCGTTCCTCTTATTCATATCAGTTGCAACTATAATTTCCTTCACTTGATGTACTAATTTTTCATTATGGTGGGGGACCTCATCCAAGGATGCATGATTCGAATTCCCAATGTCAGAAATGTCATTTTGTTGAATCAAAAGATCATTCGACCCATGAGGTTGTGTTATTTTTATAGGTATAACAACACCTGAACCTGTGCCTATATCACCTTGATCTCTAAGAGCCACACCCTTCTTGAAGGTCTGAGCAGAACTGTTCTTCATCGACCTTGAAACTTCAGATATTTCATGCTGGTCTGCTACCTCTTTTACTACTTCCACGCCTATCCAAGTCGCTTTTAGAGTTGAACCTAGTAAAGTATCAGTATAGGACCTGTATGCAGGTTTAAGACTCCATCTACTCCATTAGTTTTCTTTGCAATAGTGGCCAAAGAATTATGATTCCCAACCAAGTGTTGTCCCTCAATTAGGTCACCAAATTTTTCTTTATTATCTTTTTTCACAGATATCTTAGAGATAAAACAATAACGTGCATCTCCCTATAATTGTTCCATACCGTTAACCTTAGAATCTAGTTGCATAAGTGCAAAATAATCTCGCCCAGCTTTGTCTGCTAAATGACCATCTTGAGACAATGTCTTCCCTATTAACATATGGCATTTAGTTTTTTCGTGTCCTTGATGTTTACAATAAGTACAATACAGTGTTAGATTTTCATAGATAATTCTTTGATAATGTTGAATAACTTTACTCGATGCTTTCTCCAAAAATTGTAATCCTAAGCGATTTGGATATTTGCAAGTAGGTCTAGGATTACCTTAACCCTAGTTGTACTTGGCCTGGTGCGATCTTGGGTTGCTTTACCTACTGTAATAATCTTTCGTAAAATCTTTCGTAAGTTAGATAACACTAGTTTACCATATGCAAAATTGATAATCACTACTTAATGTAAACCTTCTTCCCTAGCAAACTGCTCCCTTTACTCCATAGTAAATCTCACAGTAGGTTCATTTAGTATTCTTTTTGACAGATTTTGGGTCATTTGTTGTGGTTTAAGGGTTGCTTCACATAGTGTTTTCCTATTAGGGTTGATGTTTGTCTCTCCCACAGCCATAGGATGGGGAGACGTAGAAGCAGCCATGGCTGCTATACCGTCGACATCGATCACTCGAGAAAGGAAAAAGCGTGAGGGCTAGGGTTCCTTTTTTTACCCCAAACAAATCAATATCACTTTGTATAATTTTTTCTTCGATATATAAGTAAATTATCAATTTATAATAATAAATCACTATTAATTTTAGTAAAGACTCTTATTGCTATAACTGCTACTGTCAAAATATGGATAATTTGAAAGGTTATTGACTGAACTGAAAGTTTTTTCAGAAGAATAAAAGTGTAAGGAATCGAATTTTTCAAGATTATTTATGTTTTTTAAGGCCATCATGGGCCCCTTACGTCAATCCAAGTTCAAAGGAATTTCCATTGGCTAAGTTCGACACAAGTACCGGTAGAAGGGTCAACTTTAAACAAGCACAACTTTTAGCACATTTGGACCAGGGTGGCCCACGACATGTCAAATGAAATCACTTTGAGTTATCCTTCTAACTCACTTGCTTTCATCTCATTTCAAGTTCGGATAAGGAGTTATTATCATTTTCATGAGACCCTCCCGTGCAGTGAAGCCCCACGGACACCTATATGGGCAGTGGTGACTTGTACAGGTCGTGTGAAGCATGTGAGACTCGGAAAAACCATTTTAAGCCTCAGACATATACCATGACCAATGGCATAGGTCGCGAAGCTTGCCACTGTTCGTGAGGAGGGGCGTGAAGGTGAGTAAGGGAGGCTTGCTAGCGTGGAGGTGAGTTTGAGGCTAAGGCATGGACCATGACCATCCACATGGGTTGTGGCAGGTGGCACGGGTCGTGACCCTTGGGGTAAAGCCTTGGAAACATTTTCTAGCACCAAGATGGTACCACGAGTCTCCACACGGGTCGTGAGGCTTCACACGACCCGTGGAGGCCTCCGTGGTCGCGCCGAGCCGCCTTTTTTTAAATCAATTTCCAACTTCAGTTTTTAGACTAAGTAGTTTGTCGCAGGCACTCCACATGATCCATGGAGTGCCACACAACCCGTGGGACCTACCATGGGACACCACTTTGCCAAATTTTCCATCCGATCACCAATGGCGTTTTCGAAGATTTTAATTGTTCTAATGACTTTTTTTAGACTTCCAATGCTATCTTAACCTTCCTAAAAGACCTAAACAATATTCCTAAGGATCAAGCTAATTACTCTCATCTCAAACATACTCTCAATTCTTTCAAAAGCCTCCATCAAGACCCCAATCCCAATTTCAAGGAAAGTCAAGAACAAGTTTAGATTCCAAGACCCACTTCCAAGCTTCTATTCTTTCTCAACTCAATTTCAAGGAACATAAAGTCTAAGGTGTGTGGGTTAATCCTTCACTTCCTTTCAATCAAGGATACCCAAAATTATTTTTAAGCAATCTCATGGATTTTTAGTTTACTTTAAATTCGGGGTTTTGAAGATTATGAATACTAAAATTATAATGATGCATGGGTAGTGTTTATTTTTGATGATTTTAATGTGATTTAAACTATTACATTAGGATTTTCTTTGGGGCTGGTGGAATTTCAAGTATGCATGTCCCCTTTAAGACTTCTAATGCATGGGTGATTACACTATGACTTTAAATGTGGATTTAATTATGTTTTCAATTGAATTTCACATTATATTATTGATTTTAGATTGAATCCTAGTTACCCATGTCATTCCCTCATCGTCCATAGCATATGGATTCATGTACATGGATTATTTTGAGAAATTATGTTATAGGTTAATCCCAATTATGTTCTATGATATGAGTTTTGATAAAAAGTTTGTTATGGCAATATTGTGATCACATATGTCTTTCATTTTGGATCTTTAGTATTTTGGGTTCTTGCACCAATTTTTATATGAATGAGCTATTCCTATGCATGAGTATATAGACTATGAAATTATGTTTCGGCTTTAAGCCTAACAATGCATTGAAATAGTTTTGGAAATGATTTACGTCATTTGAAAGTATGTGTGTGTTTTGTGTGTGTGTGTGTGTGTGTGTGTGTGTGTGTGTGTGTGTGTGTATATATATATATATGTATGTATGTATGTATGCATGTATGTATTTATATGTATATTTATTCATGTGGGATGACGAGTTAGCACCGATAGATTGGGGGCGTTAGGGCTATCCCTAAGAGCCCTCTCCTTTTCCTTGAACTATGTGCCTAGCATAGGTTTTCGATCTGAAGAGAGAGTTATCCCATAAGGGAAAGAAATGATTTGATTTGTGATTTTTTGAAAATCCTATCCGAAGATGTAGTTGTCCCCTAAGGAGGGTTACTTCATACGAAGAGAGAATTGTCCCGTAAGGTGAAGTATGGTCTACCCTTGGCAAGTAAATCTCCTCTTTACTAATGAGGAGATTTCATCGAGATTCCAAGTAATAGCCCACTTGGTCTTACTTATGTCGGTTGAGGTAACATCCCCAATATATATATATATGAGTGTATCATTTGTATTTCAGGCATCATGACTTTTATAGCATCTCGTGATATTACATTCTTTGATATTCAACTCTTTCAATATTATGTGCCTTGTCATTTAACGTTAATATACAAGTTTTGGTAGGTTACATGCATTGCATCCCGCATACTTAGTACATTCAAACATACTAATCCATACTTTTGTCTACATGATTTTACCATGTAGGGACTGAGGATTCAACCATCCATCGTTCGACGTTTAGCTCGGATTCCGATTTTACTGGTAGTGGTGAGTCTTGTCTTTCAAGGACAAACCACCATGTATCTACCTATGTTACTTACTTCTCCGTATGTATTTGAGATTAAGCCTAGGGTATGTCCTGGCCCCCAACCCATCTATGTAGAGGCATTATTGGACACCTTGTAAACCTCTTTACTCTATATGTTTTGTGTTATGGTTAAGTCTATGTTATGTATTTGGTTGTCTTTAGGTACCGATATGTGACTTGCTCTCACATTGATGGAAAGATCCTAAGTCCCGAAGTACCCCCATAACGTGAGTCCTACGTACCCAACCCTTAGTATTGATGTGTTATGTGCTATGTGAATGATGTTGACCCTTTCCCCATGATGCACCATAGAGTGACTCCTGCTTTCCTGTCTCTTAGAACTATGTGTTGATTGTTGATTATGCTTCTAAACCAATGATGCAAGTTTTGGTATCATAAGGCTATATTGGGGACTCTCGAGTTCCCATACGCCGTGTCACATCTAGGCCCTAGGTCTGGGTCGTGATAAAGATGGTATCAGAGCCCTATGTTTGTAAATGATCCTCAAAGTCCAATATGTCGCATCAAGTATAGTTCTAATCATGGGTGTGAAGTTGACCATGCGTATGAGTGGGAGGCTCTGAGGACGTTCTAGGAATTGTCTCACTTCTTCATGTCTTATGTCATGTTGTAAATAGTTGGTTTAGCTCTTTACCCTTTATGATATCCTTACATTGTTTCAGAAGATGCCTCATGGTAGACTTGCCAGACTAGCCCCGCTAATGAGGGTCAAGCACCTCAAGGGCCTCGGGATGAGCCTGTCACTCATGGTGAGTTTTGTATGGCCTTTGCCATGCTTGCCCAAGTGGTGACTACTTAGGCTAGGTAGGATAACCTTCCTCAGGATCCCATTCCGGCTTCCAGAGTGAGAGATCTCATCCGGATGAATCCTCTAGAGTTCTTTGTGTCTAAGGCTGATGGGGATGCTGAGGAGTTCATTGATGAGCTCCCCAAGGTATTGAATGTCATGGGTGTCACTTTTGAGGAGAGGGCTGAGCTAGCTGCCTATCAGTTGAAGGATGTAGCACAGGTGTGGTATACTCAATGGTCTATGAAGAGGGTTTGTGGTGATGTTAATTTGGAAAAGTTTAAGCTTGCTTTTTAGGATTGTTTCTTTCCACTTGAGCTTAGGGAAGCCAAGATGATTGAGTTTATCAACCT
The DNA here is from genome assembly GCA_025774065.1 of Solanum ossicruentum. Taxonomy (NCBI): domain Eukaryota; kingdom Viridiplantae; phylum Streptophyta; class Magnoliopsida; order Solanales; family Solanaceae; genus Solanum; species Solanum ossicruentum. Next base: position 2,582,020 of record JAOTQR010000001.1, on the reverse strand, counting down.
CAGGCAAGGTAATATGCGTGTGAGGGATTATGTTCTCAAGTTCACTAAGCTCTCCAAGTATTCTCTAATACTTGTGGCTGATCCTCATGCAAGAATGCACAAGTTCATCTCTAGCATTTCTGACTTGCTTGTTCAAGAATGTCATACAACCATACTTAATTAGGATGTGGAAATCTCTAGACTTATGGTTTATGCCAAACAGATCGAAGGGGAGAAACTCAAGGGGAGGAGAATGCATGATCCTAAGAGGGTCCGTTTTGATGGTGGGTTCTCTGACTCTCGGGGTGGTGGTTTTGTCCATTTCCAACAAGGCCAAGGTTCAGATGCTCGGGTTGCTAATGCTAAGGTGCCTCCTCCTAGGGAACCTGTTGATGGTAGTGAGGGGAAACCTATGTGTACCAAGTGTAGGAAGCACCACATAGGTCCTTGTTGGAGAGAATTGGGTGCTTGCTTCGGGTATGGTGATAAGAATCACAAAGTTTCCGATTGTCCCAAGAACATTCAGAAAGGTCAAGGTCAGGTGGATAAGGTTATCTAAGGATTCCTCATGGTGTCACTTCGAGGAACAATAGGTTTTATGCTCTTCATGCGAGTTAGGAAGTTGAGGAGGCTTCAGATGTTGTGACTGGTACGTTAAAAGTCTTTGATTTTGATTCTTATATTTTTCTTGATCCAAGTGCAAACTTTTCTTTTGTGACTCCTCTATTGGCTTTTAAATTTGGATTAAGTCCGAAAATTTTGAAGGAGCCTTACTCGGTTTATACTCTCGTGGGTGAATATGTTGTTGCATATAGAGTCTATCATGGTAGTCCTATTTCGGTGTTGCATAAGGCATTCCCGTGTGATCTTGTGGAACTTGAAATGTATGATTTTGATGTGATTCTTGGAATGTATTGGTTGCATGCATCATATGCCTCTATAGATTGTAGAACCCAGAATGTCAAGTTCCAACCTTCTGGTGAGCCCGTTCTTTATTGGAAAGGTAGTGACTCCGCTATTAAAGGTCGGTTTATTTCCTACCTCAAAGCTTGGAAGATGATCTCCAAGGGGTGCATATATCACATTGTGAGGGTTAAAGATGTGAAGTCCAAATTTCCTACTCTTGAGTCTGTTCCGGTGGTGAATGAGTTTCCGAACGTGTTTCCCGAAGACTTGCCCGGTATTCCTCCTGAAAGGGAAGTAGATGTTGGCATAGATCTTCTTCTGGATACTCAACCTATCTCTATTCCTCCCTATCATATAGCACCGACTGATTTGAAGGAATTGAAGGATCAGTTGAAAGATTTGTTAAAGAAGGGTTTTATTAGGCCAAGTATATCTCCATTGGGTGCTCTAGTGTTATTTGTAAGAAAGAAAGATGGATCTCTTCTAATGTGTATCGATTATAGGCAACTCAATAAGGTGACCATTAAGAATAATTATCCATTACCTAGGATCAATGACTTGTTTGACCAACTTCAAGGGGCTACTCACTTTTAGAAGATCGACCTCCGTTCCGGGTATCATCAGTTAAAGGTTTGAGAATGTGACATTCCCAAAACGGCCTTCCGAATGAGGTATGTGCAGTTTGAGTTTGTTGTGATGTCCTTTGGCTTAACTAGTACTTCGGCCGTGTTCATGGATCTCATGAATCGGGTGTTCAAGCCTTTTCTTGATAGTTTTGTGGTTGTTTCATTGATGATATTCTTATCTATTTCCAAAGTGAACAAGAGCATATGGATCATTAGAGGTTGGTTTTACAAACCTTGAGAGAGGAAGTTGTATGGAAAATTTTAGCAAGTGTGAGTTTTGGTTGGGTGAGGTTGCTTTTCTAGGTCATGTGGTGTCAGGTGATGGTATAAAGGTGGATCCAAAGAGGACCGAGGTGGTAAAGGATTGGCTTAGACCGTTGACTCCTTCAAAAATTTGACGCTTCCTTAGGTTAGTGGGCTATTATAC
>JAOTQR010000001.1:2550918-2572846 GCA_025774065.1 Solanum ossicruentum | reverse complement strand
GTGTTGTTGGAGTTTTGCTTGGAACTTCATTTAAAGGCACTGTTGATGTTACCAATAGCTATGCAGGTATCGTTTTCGCTAACACTTTTCAGATCTGTTCGAATTTTTGTTTCGTGGGGTTTTGAGGTTTTTGATGGAATTTGGAGTTTGTTAGGGTTCGTATGAGTTGAGTTTATGATTTGAACTGTGGATTTTGGAATAGGTAGCTAATGTGCTGGGAGATTGTGAGATGGTAGTTAATTTTGTGTTTATTTATGGGATGCTTTTGTTCTTGCATTTTGATCGAATTTGAAGTTTGTTAGGGTTCGTTTGAGCTGATTTTAAGATTGGAACTGGGAATAGGTAGCTAATGTTCTGGGAAATTTAGAAGAACGGAGAGTTTGCCTTTGTTTATGGGATTAATAATTGGGTTGCTTGTGTTCTGTTTCTTTTTTGATGGAATTTGGAGTTTGCTAGGGTTCGTATGAGTTGAATTTATGATTTGAACTGTGGATTTTGGAATATGTAGCTAATACGCTGGGAAATTGTAAAGCAACAATATATGTGCCTTTATTTATAGGAATTAATTGGGCTGGTTTTGTTCTTTTGTCTTGCCTTTGTATTTGGATGGAATTGAACTGAATTAAGTAAAATGGGCATGAAGATCATATAGTTGGCCTCAACTAGTTTGAGATTTAGAGTAGTTGATTAATGTGGCCTTTTTGTCTTCTGATGGAAGTAAAAGTTGGTAGTTGGATCTTGTCTGAGCTAACTTAGTGAAAGAAAATGGATAAAGTTCTTTGCTTGGAAAAAAGAAAAAAAAGGGTAATGGGTGAACTTCTTACCCTGAAGAGGTATAAATCAATGGAAAATTGTAAAATAACCCTCGATTTACCTAGATTTTGGAAGGAACAAGGGAGGAGACTGAAGTGGTGACGAATTGGCCCTAGGGACAGGTTGGTTTGGTGGTCAGAGTTGACTTGCAATTTAGATGTATGCTTACAATGTAGAGCAAAATATGGGTTCTGAAGAGTGGATGTGCCTTTTTCTTTCTGTTGGGGGTAGGCCTTGCCTGGATCTGAAAAAAGCAATAACTTTTTTATTTCCATAATGGGGAAGGAGAAGCTAAAAGTAGGTATAACGGTACTTCTTTTGTTTTAATGTTTCACATAACTTATTTCTGGAGGGAGTTTTGGTGTATTCTATGGTTTGATAATTCCTTTGATTTGTTAAAATAGAGCGACAAGTCAAAGGAATTATTAAAATCTTTCTCAAAAAGAAAATAATTCCTTTGATTTGTCACTCTATTTTAAGATGTTCTTGCCTCTTTGTTAATCTTGTCAAGGAAGGAAACAACAGTCATGATTGAAGGCTTATACATGTGGAGTTAATTGGCTTTGTATTGTAAATTCTATTCCAGAAGATTGAGAAAATATCTGCTGGTTTGGAGAAAAGATAATACACATTTAATCCTATCAACTCCTCAACGTATTCTTACAGTAGTAAATGGAACTAAGAGATTCAGAACATACTTCGGTTACCAAACACAGTTAACTATTGATTGCTGAATTTTGTGGGAAGGACTGACATCTACTTTCTGTGGAGATGTATTGGAGTATCAATTAGACAGCCTACATACTTGGCGAATAATTATAAGTAATGAGACCTGTGCAGTTTCCTGAGATGGGTTCATCTGGCTGCAACACTTTACCGTTTTTCGTGCTGACTAAATGAAGAATTGGTTCAGCCCATAGATATGGATCTGTTTTGTGATTTTACCTAACATCTATGGCTGTTTCATGCAGTGCCCTTTGAGGAGGATGACAGGGACCCAAGTATCTGGTTTCTTGACCATAACTATCATGAATCAATGTTTTCCATGTTCCGAAGGATTAACGGTATAGTTATTTTTTACTTGTGTGATTTGCAATTCATGATTTTTTTAAGAAGTATTGTAACCTGTTTGAATGTTCGTACTTCCTTTGACTTAATTGTATCAGCGAAGGAGCATGTTGTTGGTTGGTATAGCACTGGTCCCAAGCTTCGGGAAAATGACCTCAACATTCATGCGCTTTTTAATGAGTAAGGGCATTATTATTTTATGTATTCATTCAGAGATCCTATTTGGCATATTTAGTTTGGCAACAGACAATCTTTGGTGATGATTATGCCTGGATGGTTTTTTTCAAGCTAAAAGCTTTACTTATCAAATGAATCTGTTAGAGAGATCAGGAAATGGCAACAGGAAAACCTCGGGAGAGAATTGCGTACAGCACTAGTTAGGGGTATACCTAAAATGGAAACAAATTGGTAGACTTTACAGGCAGTGCCACAGAAAAATGGACAAATCATTGAAATGCACAAGTCAAACTAGTTTGCTTCTTTCTTGATCTTGTACCAGTCATTTAAGATAACAACTTTTCTTGTTGGCCTTCCAAGCCCTTCATGCACTTCAAATTGCATTTCATGGATATACAAAAATTTCAACTCAAAACAACCCTTTTAAGGTTAAGTTTCATGGTAATAGATCACCTTCTGGTGAGAAACTCAAAATGACTATATAGATGAGATTTTCTAATAAATTTCAATAAGTCTGTCTTGGTTTTTATTTTGATTATAGTATGACATTAGCAAATAAGATGTCTGAGAGGAGACTCTGGGAATCTGGCTTGTCCTTTTACTCTTTGCTAGTTCATTTTAGGGAAGCAACTTATATGCAAAAGCTAAATGGGGGATTTTCTACCTATTGCTTAGAAAAGGGTCTCACAATTTGAATGTTGGTATGAGTTCCATTACACATTCACTTTTTTAAATGTCCTCCTGAACAGAATTAGTCGCACATCCTTTTTTATTTAATTTAATTTAAGTTTTGCCTTGTCCCAAGTCTTTTAAAAGTCCTTGGAGACTTGCCATGGTAGGATATTTCAATTTTCAGAAAAGCTCCATTTAAGTCTAAGCTAAAGGAACAAGTAGTAAGAGCTGGAAAGCTGGGTTTTATTGAATACAGTAGTAATATAGACTTCTCTAGTTAAAAAGGGCATCCCCGTGTTCAAAGCATCCATTCATGCAGGGTCTGTAAGGTAACATAGACTTCTCTAGTATTATTGTAAAATAAATTTTGTTCATTTTATGAAGGACTAGCTTTCCACTCTCTTGGAGTTCTATTTGAGTGTCATTAGGGAAATATGATTGTTGTATGAAGTTTCCCAAAGGTTCTCATCCTTGTTTGGTTACTTCTTATCCTGCTTTATGTTGATGCACCTTAATGGGCAGGAGGCTAATATTAGAGTTATAATTTCCCATCAGAACTGTCTTCTCTAATCTCGATAGAACTACCAAGTTTTATGCTGGTCATCCTAGGAGAAGTTACTTGTCTCCAAGCTGGATTGATTTTCCTCGAACATGCTGATCTTGAGTCTTAGCAAGGAAATTGCAAAATAAACCTGCCCAAGCCAAAGAAACCAAAATTTCAGCTATGCTGGCAGTTACACATTTGAAACCAGCTTAGACTGAACTAATCATGAGATACGGACTATAGAGTGTAAGACATGGGAGGGGGAGCGGGGTTCATATTGGAGCTTCAAAAGTGGATAATTGATGTAAAGCACACAGTACAAATTAGAAAGTCACTTAAAATTGTTCCGTTTTCAGATGAGTAAATTTTGTGAGACAGTAACAGTAAAAAAATGAGTAAATTTATCTAAACTTTTGATGAAGATGAGTAAATTTATTTGACTTGTGGCTACAATGTCTTAAACTTTGCATCTTTTATGCTATAAGGTTTCACACCAAATATGCTGCTTATTATCGATGGTGTTGTTGCAGCTATGTCCCTACTCCAGTCTTGGTTATAATTGATGTCCAGCCTAAGGAGCTAGGAATACCAACTAAGGCATACTATGCAGTTGAGGAAGTTAAAGAGGTAACAACTTAGATTATTAGTTTATTGTGGAGAAGGGTTTGGTGCTTGTTCTTTTTGCAATGTACTTTATGTGCTTGGATGGGTATATTTGCAGAATGCAACTCAGAAAAGCCAGAATGTGTTTGTGCATGTACCTTCAGAAATTGCTGCTCACGAAGTTGAAGAAATTGGTACAACTCCAAGATTGATTTTTTACTCTTTTAGTTTACCATTGTTTTACTTTTAAAAATTCAACTTATTTCATTTGCTTGAGTTAGCAGTTCCAGTCATTCTCCATTGCAAGTGACATTTTAACTGTGTATATGCATTAAATTTTTGTGTATCATGTATTCTAATGGACAGGTGTTGAACACTTGCTAAGGGATGTGAAAGATACTACAATCAGTACTCTTGCAACTGAGGTTTCTTTCAGAACCTTCTTATGACCTGTGATTTATAGAAAATTGATAATCATAAGTTTGGCTTCTTAACCAGTAGAGAATAATAAGAACTTTGAATACTTCCAATCCAGGTAACAGGGAAACTGGCAGCTTTGAAGGGATTGGATGCTCGACTTCAAGAGATACGGAGTTATTTAGATCTTGTCATTGATGGAAAGCTCCCATTGAACCATGAGATTCTATACCATTTGCAGGTTAGCATTACTATCAACTTTTCTTCTCTTTTTTGGTGTCATGATCATTCTTTCAGTTGAGATGAGGGTTTCCAGGAAATAACCTCTCTACTTCTATGAGGCAGTGGTAAGGTCTGCGTACATTCTACCCTCCCCACCCTCCCCAGATCCCACTTGTGGGATTTCACTGGGTATGTTTTTTTTTTTTTAATCATTCTTTCAGTTGCGAACTTCATCTACATTCTAAAGGTTGTTGATATTCGTAGGGAACTCTTTTTAAGTAATAAGTCTACTGAATTTGTAGATATTCCTTAAAAGTACCAGCTTAATTTGTTCAAAATAAGGTCATTAAGCAGAGAAAGTAGTTTCTGCAGCTTTGCTCAAGAACCCTATTTTGTTCAGATTAAGATGATAGATTTGAGGAATATGTTGTTCCTGGCTGTGAGTGGTGAAAGTTCTCCATAAAGGACTTGCACATACAGTCATTTCTGCTCGTGATCTTCCCAGATCATTGTATGGTGATTTTTGTTTTAGAAAAGATATTGGAAGCTTTGGCACCAAGTGTTCTTCTAGGTCAAATCTATTACCATCACGTGAATTTTGACATAAAACATTGAAATGACTCCTTTTCTGCATCTACACAAAAGTGTTGCATTCTTGATCTGCCAGTGTTCTTCATTTTGTTGTGGTGCCAGTAGGCTGATTTTAAGCGGACTTCTTGTCTAATTCAAAGATCTAACATGTTGAATTTTTAAATAAAAAATTTCTTGCAGGATGTCTTCAACCTATTGCCAAATCTAAATGTTGCTGAATTAGTTAAAGCATTTTCAGGTAAATTAGCTGGAATTTCCATCTGTTTCAGTTAGGAAATCTCCACTACCGATATATTTCTTTTAACCTTTTGAGTGCCCATTTGATTTCTTGTTGCAGTGAAAACAAATGATATGATGTTGGTCATATATCTATCTTCACTTATCCGAAGTGTAATTGCTCTCCATAACTTGATCAACAACAAGGTACAATTTACGTTTGAACTACGCTTCAAAAGTTTCACTTGTTGTTTTTCATTAATCTTTAGAAGAAGAACTGTGTTGTGCTAAAGGAAACACAGATCTAAATGAGTGTTCAATGCTTGTCAAAAGAAAAGTTCAATTATGAATACTCCAGCAACCTAGTTCAGTTGGTTAGTGCCAATGGCGTCAGTTTTACTGTAATTTAACATGGTTAGAACCCTATTCCTAGGAAACAGCCTTTCTACCTTTGAAATAGTGATAAGGTCTGCGTACATTTTGCCCTCTACAGACCCCACTTGTGGGATCCCACTAAGAATGTTGTTGTTGGTTAGAACCCTGTTGTTTACTTTTCATTCTTAACACATACAATTGCCAATCTTTCATCGAGTCCTTGCTTTTGTGACTGTCCTTGTTACACCTAGAATTTTGATGTTGTGTCCTGGCTTCCACAAGTCGTCTTTTTTAGTCTGTTACTAAATGAATGATATCTTCATATGTACTAAAACAATATAACTTCTAAAATTTATTTTTAAACCTTGAAAAGATGAATTTGTATTTGCACAATTGTCCCTGGCTTTGTTCTAAACCACAAGTTTGGAAATTTGTTTGTTCTTTTTTAAACTCCGACCAGTCAAAACAATTCCATATAAATTTGGACGGAGGGAGTACATTTCACTGCATATAATATTTGCACAGGCAGCCCATTTATCTACTATCAGGATAAACTCTTGAGGCTTGTGATATCCATTTCAGATGCTTAACAAGGAACACGAAAACAAGGAGGATTTGAAGTCTCGTCCAGTGCCAACTACGGCTGGAAGCTAAGCAATCGCCCCTTGCAATCCTCTTTGGTCATTCACTACCCAGCACTTGCAGCTAGTTGCAATTGGGACCTGAATCGAATCTGTCTTGTGACAAATCTCACAGTTGGAGGAACTCTCTATTGTTTCTCATCTGTTCTGTTTTAGCTTTGTTCCTCTAGATTTCATCAGTTTTTTTCCAGCGGGATGTAGCACGACATATCATTTTCTTTGTATTTACAGATCAGACTTGTTCCCCCTTATCTGAATTCAGTGAAAACATAGACTGAAAATGGAGATACATGTTGGCGTGTCGCGTATGAATTCATCACAGAATACTCAAAATCGATGAATGCAACTTCTCTAAACTGCACTCTATGTTGTCTTGTATGGCAGCTGCCTATTTGCTACTTGAGACTCTTCCCCATAAAAGGCTTCTATTAGGGGGGAAGAAATGCATATTTCTCACTTGGGAAGTATGTACAAGCCATGTCAGCTATATGGCCCCAACATCATTTGTCTATTTCCCCTCAATTCATCGTTTTGAAATATTTAAGTACGTTTTCCCAATAGCGGCCTTTTGCCATGATTTACAACAGAGTATAAAACAAGATCAAAGGGAAATAACATTCAAACAAGACAAAAGGGTTAAGTTCAACAAATTAAGAGCATACTCTATCAAACACAACATTGCTTTTGATCTTTCATCAAAAGAAGCAGATTCTCTTGGCAAAGCATGGACAAGTGTTGATTATTACTCCTTACTACTTCTCCCACAAGTAGGCTTGTATATCTTACAGGAGGAATCAAGAGGGCACACTTTGAACTAGATCTGGAGGATACACGGTGGATAATCTAAAACGATTGTCACGGCCTCCCACCAGTAAAACGATTATCACCTTCCCTAACATGTACAAAAGTTCATGCCAAAAGAAGACAAGTTCAACGAATTCGGAGGATACAAGGTGGAGAAGTTCACTGGGTTTAAGAAACTTGCAAAATTGAAAGTAACAAAATTACACAATTTGATGGAATTGCTCCAAAGAACAAAGATAATAGTCATGACGTAATGGAGAAGGGGGAGGGATGTGGAGAAGTTCATAGATTTTGCAGTTTAAGAGAAACTTGCAAGATTGAGAAGTCAAAAAGTCCCAAAATTTGATGGAATTGTTCCAAAAACAAAGAATTATACAAGATAGTCATGCGGTAATGGAGATGAGGGAGGGTACTATGAGGAACTGTTGGGCATAAAGAAAGGTAACCTTTTCATAGCCGTCAGATATCAAGAAAGAATTTGTGGAAGAGACAACCAACATGTACCAGTTGGTGTTTCATGTTTAAGAGCTCGAGCGCATAAAAATGAAAATCACTTCATTCTACATTGTAACATGTGCTTTGATACAACAACATACCCAATGAAATCCCACAAGTGAGGTCTGGGAGGCTAAAATATACACAGACCTTACCACTACCTCAAGAGTCTGGATGTGGCGGGAAATACTAAGATGGTTTGGTCTTGACTGGATAGAGTCAAGCAAGGTTATGGAAAGAGAGGGAGGAAATTTTGATGGAATACACAACTCTCATCTCTTATTTCTTTTTGGTACCTTCGACTCACGAGGTCCCAATGCGTATAGAAGATTGGATGCCTTCCATAGAAAACAATTAAGGTTTTCTTCTATCTGGTATACTTCTTGTATACAGGTCACTTGCCCCTTCATTGATAAAATCAATGAATAACTGACTTAAATAATCCACCAAATAAAACCTGACTGACCAAAAATCCAAAGAGTACATTTGTTTTCTATCTAATTAGGTGACCAAAAAATGTTAGATATGACTTTGGAAATTTTGGACACTCACATACACCTTGAACTACCAGATTTAAATCCAAACATAAGTATTATAACTACATCCCGGTGGCATCAGACAATGTCAAAAACTAATGAATCAACATGCCAGTTCTCCTTAACTACAGATTAAAATTCAGAATGACCTGGTCAAAAGATTAAGGACAGGCTTCATGCCTCAAATTTTCTGCAAAGCTCATGCATGTTTGCAATCACCTTCTTTGTTAGCATATACAAAGAGTATCATCAGCCTTCCATGCTATTGTAACTGAAATATCTAACGATCTCAGCTATTAAAGAAGCAAGATACCTAGACACGTGTGTGTGTATTCTCAAAAAATGATATCTGAATGTGTGTACATCATCTATATGGTCATTCCAAATCCTTTCCAATACCTACAAAGGAAAATATCAAATTTGGATCCCAAATTGTTGGGGTTAGTGTGAGCTTATCCATGCAGTTATGCAGTGCATGTCCTATATGGTCTTCACTGTTGAAATAGAAGATAATCACACGCACCCAAAAAAAATAAAAAAAGCTAAACAGATTACTGGTTTTAAACTTATAGGGCAAGGTCATATCATTCATAAGCATCTATTTGCTGCCAACTTAAAAACAACAAAGAAATGTCTTCTAACAACAAATATGTGGAAGGCCCACAAAAGAGAGCACAACTAAAGCATCACATACAAGAAGAAACCACACAGAAAATGCACTCATCATATAATGTTAAGGTAAATACAGCAAGGAGGGAAGGACAGAAAAACACGATGATATAGATAGAAACATCTAACAACATTCAGTCATCTCGAAAACTATCCATTACAAACTTTTCAATAAGATACAGCACTACAAAAGTACTCTGTCTGATAATTTGGAGGCCAGGGTGCCTTGATCAGTTTCCACAAAAGGCGGTGCACTCATTACTATGATTGGAGCAATTTACATAATGAAGGAAAGAAAACAGTAACAGAAGTTCCCCTATCACTTATCTTTGGGGGGAATACCATACTTCTCCTGAAGCTTCGTTATCTCGTCCTCCTTCTTCTTCTGGTCAAATTTCTTACTCATTTTCGCTTGCTGGTAATACAGAACTATCAAGTATCTGCCAAATAACAAAAAAGCCAAAAATATAAATCAAGATAAGTATGTGGGTAGGAAACATAAAGAACCTATAATGTTAAAAAGCCCTCTTTTTTTCTTGAAAAGCACGTCAAGGTTAGCAGAATGACTGCTGGGTTAGAGACATCCATATAAATAATCCAAACTAGTTTAGAATCTACACCAAATATACTCAAATTAAGTAGGTTGGTGCCTCTAGTTTCAAAAAGGACTCCTGATTCATATTAAAAGATAATCTGCTATCCCAACAGAGACCCCCCAAAAAAAAAAACACTGTGTTCTTCCCCTCTGTCATGTCCTTGGTAGACAGAGTTAGCTGGTACCAGGACGTGACAAGTATCTCATGGCATTAGTTGAGGTGCGCGAAATCTAAACCGACTGGACACCACCGTCACTAAAAAAGCAACTTTCACACCCCTCAAACCTATCCCCTCCCACATGGTACCTAGGATAAATGGAAAGAACCACCTAAAGTTTTTGTGCTTTCATCTCAGTTAGGACCACCTCTCAACCACTTCATTGACCACTAGGCCACTAACTATTGAAATAAACTTTTCAAAAGTTGAGCAGAATAAGATCAACGATTCATAGAACAGACTCCAAATAGTTCAGAGTTGAAATCATTTAATTTCCGACTAATGAAATCTACATACTGCAAATTAAAGAGCCTATTAAGTGTAGATTTAATTTCAAAAATAAACTAGTAATAATGAATCAAAACTGAAAAATATCACCTGTATCGTATCCAATACTAAAATTCAAGCAAACAAACCCTAAATAGATTAAAAAACGGAAATAATGCAAACGTGTTTGTTTTTTTTACCGATTAGCGACATTGAAGCCGGAGAGATGATCGACGGCGGTTTTTGCATCATATATATCCTCATAGACGACGAAAGCAGTACCACGTGTATCCTTATTTGTGCCAATACGAATCTGTCTTATAGCACCATACTTGCCGAAGATATCGTACATCTCGTCGCTCGTGATGTTGAACGGAAGGTTCCGAACATATAGTACCCTGTTCACCTCCGGCGGTAGCCGGGTATTGCCCTTTCGGAGACTTAGCGCCGCCATAGTTTCGCTGGAAGAAGAGAGAAGAATACAGCTTTTTTTTTTTTAACTTCAGATTTTTCTAAGGACTGGAGAAATTGAACAATTGTCGGTCAGCTTTAATTTATAGAGCAACTTTGAGGGAGTTTAATTCAATTTTTAAATTTTAAAAAATTATTGAAATTTGTTGTCATTATCAAAAATAAATTTTTATTCCAAAATATGCTTCACGTTACACTTTTTGAGATTCAATTAGTTAAATTAAAGTGAATTTTAATCAATATTTGAAAATATATGCATTTTAGTTATCCTATTAACATATTACCAGTACTTATATATATATATATATATTAGTTAATGAGTTTCCGTATCCTGCTTGTTTCAAATGTCTGTTTTCCTCGTGAATATTTGTTTCAAATGCCTGTTTCTTCTCATGAATTTTTTAATTTAATCTTTTCACGATAACTACATATTGACATGCGTATTTCTTTTCATGAATTTTTTAATTTAATTTTTTCAAGGCAAATGTTTATTGACATGTTTGCTTCAACTGCTTCCTAATATCTTTAACTGCTTCAATAATAATTCTACAATAGTTTTTGAAATATATATTAAAAAATCCATTGTTGTCACAAAAATCCAGATTAAAAAATGATTTATATTAACTACTTGAGCAACTTCTGATGGGCCAATAAAAAAATAATTTGTGAACTTTGTAATTAAATCTTTTCAAAGCAGCTGCATATTAACATATCTGCTTTAATGATAATGTTACAATATCTCCTAAAATATATAGGAAAAATCTATCAATGTCACATAAATCGAGACTTTCGAGAGAAAAACTGGTTTTTCCGTCTTGATATAATGTCGCCAATTTTGGATGTTTAAAGATACATTTTTTTGTCAAGTAGAAGTGCTATATGATCGTTTATCAAAGTTACATTGTATTTGAACGCTAGTGCCAACTTTAAGCGTCTATAATGTAGGCTCAAACAAGGCAAAAACGCCCTCTCCTAAGTTTTTCGAGTTCTGCTAAAGAGCGCGCCTCGATTGAGCCTTCAATCACACTGGAAAAGTCTCCTCCCTTTTTGTCCAACTTACAAAATTTACAAGCCTGTTGAACCACAACTCACCAAGCTATTAATAAAAAGAAATACTCAAAAATACTTTCTGCTAAGCAGATAAGGAAATATGCTTTATTGTGAATCTCTTCAGGTAGGTCACAAAGACCAGAATTGTAAAGCTCATCAGAAATTGCTAAATCTTAGTAAAGATAGTAGAGATTTTCATTCAGTTTCTGTCGTAGAATCTAACAAAAAGAGATGCTAATTCTGTGGCAAGATCTGCTTGCGACATAGTAAAAGGTACCTGCTACATCTCGAAAAGGAAAAGAATGTTACTGATACATGTTGATCAACAGAGATAGCAAAACGCCTATGACCCAGAATTGGGAGGATAAGATTCTTTCCTGCTGCAATCTTTTACATTGGCGAAAAACTTTTGAGATGATAGACTCAAACCTGATAGATAAACAGTATTTTCTTAGGCACCATATAAGAATTTTGACAGAACTCTTTTAGGCAATAAAATCGAACTCTTATATTTCTATGTACCTTCCACATGAGCTAGCTAGTTAGTGTTTTTTCAGGGCATTCATTTTGTCCCGGAGATAGTATAGCTTGGCCCTCCTCACTTTTTTCTTGTCCAGCACCTTTATCTCCTTTAGATTGGGAGAGTACCTGCAAATAATCGTATCACTTAAACATTGGGAGTCCAATCTTGTGAAAGCTCTATAAGAAAATTATGGAACACCTCTACAATCAATAATTACAACCGTGCTAGACACCCACAAATTTGCAGGAATCCAGTTTCATGAACTATGCATAACTAACAAGATTTTAGGTGTACATTGTGAAAGTTAAACAACACCTTTCTACAGAAAAACAGAATAAGAGGTGCAACTATGAGTTTAATGTAAAGAAAAATGCTTAGAAGGCTAACAAGGGGTACTGTCACCAGTTACACACATTTTTTATGAAGAGTTAAGTTCACCCACTTTGACGGACACAAAATTGGATGAAAGAAGACGGTGAGATATTGAGATAAATCTAGCAGTTGAGTGAGAATAGTACAATAGTAGCTGCCACACCTTGCATGTTAACCTTCTGGCAAAGGCCATCCTAGGTTCACCCTTATAGTCTTATATATACTACGGACATATGTTGAAGGTAGTTATGAACTTATGTATGCAGAAAGCACCATCCCCGGTTTCCTAGTGTGTTTTTTAGGCACCTAAGTCATTAAGTTTTACATACCCTACCTAAAAACCTTCATTCCTCTTGGATGTTGTCATCTCACTATAAACCAAATAAATCTGCAGATTCAACTATCTTTCCTGGAAAAAAATTTCAATTGGTTTTATTAGAGCAAAGTAGCAACCCTATACCCAGTGTAATCCCATAAGTGGGATCCGAGGAGAGTAAGATGAACACAGACCTCACCCCTACCTTTGTGACGTAGATGGGTCGTTTCTGATAGACCCTCGGCTCAAAAAGAAAGTATGCATCATAAGATTGTAAGAAAAGAGATGGAAAAGTAGTAAGATACAAACAAATGCAGCAACAAATAGTACTCCTTCAGTTCACTTTTACTTGTCCATTTTGGACTTTGCACACCCTTTTAAGAAACAATTATTGATATGAGTATTATCTATAATACCCTTATTAGATCTTGAAAAATTATTTGGGAAATAAGTAACTAATGCAAAGGGTTAAACATGAAAAGAAATGATCTTTTCTTTGATATGTTAAAAGTGACATGTGAAAATGAGAATATATGTTTGAAAAATAGTGGAAAATAAAAGTGAACCTAGTAAGCAATACATATCAAAGATTACGAACCTATGCAATAATCGAATGATACTACTAAGAGAGCAAAAGAAAAAAAGGAGGCTAGCCCACCCCACACTCACACTGAAAATAACACTACTCAACTACCTACTAACCTTCTACCTTAATCCTCAAACTCCATACACTCTATCTAAAGTCATGTCCTCAAACATATAAAATTGTATCTTGCCCTATCTACTCATCTCTCCCGGTTTTTTTTTCAGTCTTACCTCTCCTAAGTCCTGCTACTACCAATCTCTCGCAACTCCTAATTCACATGCCAAAACCATCATGCCCTTCCTTCCCATCACTTCCACCTTGTCTTGTATGACTTCGTTCCTAATCATTTCTCCAAATATGACTACGCAGCCAAGTATCTCATCTACACTACATTCATCTTTTGAAGGCCACAGTCGCATTCTTCATTGGCCAACACTTCGTCACATATAGCAGTGTCGATCTAACCACCACTATGTAAAACTTACATTTAAGCCTTGGTGACAGAGTCTTGTTACAATACACCGGATACGATCCTCCATTTCACCTGCCATGCTAATATGATGCAAATATCATCGTCAATCTCCCATGTCCTTGGATTATGGACTTAAAATACGTGAAGCTCTCTCTTGGATATGATTTGTTCCTTGATCTTCACTTCCCCTTCCACCTCATGCCACTAAACTTGCCCTCCATGTAATCTGTTTTAGTCTTGCTTAACCTAAAACCTTTATAGTCCAAGGTCTCTTCCACACTTCCATCCAACCATAAACTCCAACACACATCTGCCAATCAGTACTATGTTATCAGCGAATAACATATACCATGACACCTCTCCTTGAATATTTCATCTTAATCTGTCCATCAGCAAATAGGAATGAGTTAGCAAATGGTCATGACTGAAAAGCATTCTGAGTCACCTTCCACTATCTGAACTTGAGTCTTGGCTCCATCATACATGTCCTTAATAGCTATAATGTAAGCCAAAAGTACACCCCTCTTGGTTTTATACATTTCCAAATCATTATCAGAAAAGCATCACACTCGAGACTTCTCTACCACAACAACTCTCACAGTAATGACTTCAATCATGTGAAGCAGACAATCACTTTCCAAACTCAAATTTTCTTAACAGTGCCACACAACAATAACAATGCACCTAGTTTAATCCCAAAATGCAGTTTGGAGAGGGTAGAGTATACCTCAAACCTTAGACCTTACCTTGGAAGTAAAGAGGTTGTTTCTACGTCTTACTCAACAACAACAACAACATTACCCCAATGCCTCAAAGGCTCCCGCCCATTGCGGGTAAGGGGGGTCGGATGTATGCAGCTTGACCCCTATGTTTAAAAACATAGCGCGACTGTTTCCGGATGACCCATGATAAGCGGCGAAAGTTGGATTGACTAACTGCTACTTCACAATTGGAAGAAGCGCAGACAGTTTAAAGAGTCATTTTGCTTTATTCCATCATACCCCAAAGCCAAAAAATAGTAAATCTTACTCAGGACTCAAGAAAAAATGGCAAAAAAGACACAAAATGTGATGGACAATAAAAATTAACAATAACCATGAGAAAATAGAGCTAATCGAAATACCAAAAAAAAAAGTAACCAAAATTGAAGGACAAGAACTACAAGAGTGATAATACTACTAATGGTATGAAAGGATAAGATAGGCAACTCACAACTATTGACTACTCCTCTACCCTAATTCGCATTCTCCATAATCTCCTATGTAAGCTAGTGGCGGAGATAAAGCAACAACAACTTGTATGGGTTGGACGGAGCTTAAAGAAGTAATCCCGTATCAGAAAAAGTCATTGTACGCTCATGTCCTAGGTGAATTGAAGTTGCGCCATGTCTTGTCCAATCATCTTTCCCTAATACTTCTCCGGCCTACTTTTAACCCTCCTACAACCCAATAAAGCTAATCTCTCACATTTTCGTAATAATAAATGGAAATAGCAACATAACCTAAATCTAACAATCATAACCTAAATCTAACAATCACAAACATTAATTGACAACCAAAAGAGCATTCATTTAACACTGTAGCAAACAAATAAACCTTATGACTTACAAATGAAATAAGTTTTCAACCCCAACTCCAGCCACAAGTCTTCTTAATCTGAATGTAGTATTTAAACCAGCGTTGCGCCTTGCTATCACTATACCTTTGATTGTTGAAACACGTCTCTTGTTCTCCGGCACTTCCTGCAATATAACAATCATCATACCACCAATAAAACCACAGTTTTACTTTTTGTTTTTCATAAATAATATAATTCTCTTTTAAGATGGAGCAAGCCTACATGAGAAATATATGCAGAAATTTCTTTCTATAAAATCAGTCCAACATGTTGGAGGATCATATGTGCACAAAACATAAATTAAAAATACCACCACCTAATCAAAAACATTTGTTCAATGCTGGTTGTTAAATAGGAATTGAAAAATGAGACATGATCCTTTTAACAAAAGCGTCTATACCAATTTGAGCTGGATAATATAACCAGGCTTTATATCTGGAATCTCCCTCTGTACCCTTACTTCTTCAACAGCTTCCTTATCAAGAATCTACATCATGATAGAAATAGGACTTCCATTAGACATTGATAATATAATAAGTTCTTAAATTGTAACAAAAGAAAAACAAAAAAGAGCAACAAAATAAACATCAGACTGAAGGAAGCTATATTTGGAAAAAAGTTTCCATCTTGTATACCTGCATTATATGTTTTGCTGTTTTATCAAGCCTCTTAAATTTGATACGTGGAGTTGTCAAAGCAAAAGTATCTTCAGAAGCCACGTCAACTGAAGCAGCACCAGTTGTAACGAACCTTCTAGGGAAACTTGGGACCATGGTATTGTATTGTGATAAACATGATCTATAAAACTGGTAAAGTGATGTCAGTGAAGCATGTCTGTTATGCTTAGAGTAAACAAGCATGTTCAATGTAGTTTCGAGTAAGTTCTGAAAGAAGTTGCAGATACAGTATCAATCATGGAACTTCAGAAGAAAACTATACTAATTTAATTTAATGCTAAAACACTATTGATCGACGTATTCCAGAGAAGAACCACTATAACAGCATAACACATAATGCAGTTCTTCAATTCAAAATTGGACACCACAAAAGGCATGTTGATACATATTCCATTAGCCACAGAATATCAGTGCCATCGTAACTCAACACATACAAGCTTAAAATACTCCATCAAGAACATTCAGAGATACAAGCATGCCTAAATGTAGAGCTGCGAACCATTCTAATATAACTCATATACAGCTTCTAATCAATCCATATTGTCAATAAATCCTATGTAATGAATAGACTCCAAAAGTTCCAACAAACACTTACTGGTCAATAACAGCAAAAAGAAATTATCAAAACAATCTCTTTATTATAGAAATACTATCAAAATACAACAACAACATAACCCGTGTAATAGTCTCACAAGTGAGGTTTGGGGAGGGTAAAGTATATGCACACCTTACCCCTACCTCGTAGAGATAGAGAAGTTGTTTCTGATAAAATCCTCGCTTAAAATGAAAAAACTATCAAAATGATAAGAAAAAAAGAAACTCTAACATTATAAACCAATCATTCAGAATTTTCAACAAAACACACCATAAGACCAACACATTGTTCACTGTTCAGTATAGTCTAACAGTCAATATAACAACAACATTACCCCAATACCTCAAAGGCTCCCGCCCATTGCGAGGTAAGGGGAGGTCGGATGTACGCTGACCCCTATGTTTAAAAACATAGTGCGACTGTTTCAGGATGACCCATGATGAGCGTCGAAAGTTGCATTGACTAACTTCTACTTCACAATTGAAAGTAGCGTCGAGGACAGTCAATATAGATAAGTTAAGGAGATAGAGTGATGAGAACTTACTCCACGCTCGACTTCATTCTTCTTAGAAGCATTGCCTGATTTACAAAATTTAACCAAAATATTTTCAACTCAGTACCATCAAATATACAATAAGGGATTGTTTGGTAGTTTGTTAAGAGGTGACTTAGGCAACGCAATAGAGCACGCATAAGTAACATCATGTTTGATAGCTGGTTAGGAGATAAGCTATTCATATATTTAATTAATACAGTGTACACACATAAGTAAGACCATGTTTGATAGCTGGTTAGGAGATAAGTTATTCATATATTTATTGATACCGTGTACACGAGGAAATCTATGATTCTATGCAGGATCAAAGGTGGAATAACTAATACATAAATAACTACACCCTATATTACTAGCACCTGCATAAAATAATAGATAAATTATCTTGAAACTAAATCTCTGCATTCCTAATAGCTGCATCACCCTAACCAGCTACGACACCTAAATACATTCAACACCACAAAAGAAGAAGAAAATCACAATCCAGATCACATGTCTCCACACACGCGCGCACACATATATAATCGCTCAATTCTTACAGTTCAATCCAATGGCAGTGAGGTAAATAGTAGAAAAACTGTAAAATAATTCGTAGCGTACCAAATTCAGAGATAAAATGCCGATTATACAGAGCCACAGATGGACGAACAATCCCCGAGGTCAGAGACGAAGATGAAACGGAACCTGTTGCGAAAAGATTGCATTTCAGAGGAGACAGGGGTGGAGTTAGATCTCGGAGCTGAGAAGAGAGCCTTCTCCACATCTTCGTCTAGAAGAATCTATCAACGATCGTCCGTGGCAGTGAGCGGTGGTGAGCGGCGGTGACGGTGGCGCTAGCTGAAAGTGAAAGCGTTGGTGTGTGGGCTTCGAAGTTGTAGCATTTGGGGTTTTACAACAATATTTTCTTAAATAAATACTAATTTTCTTAAAAATAAATAAGAAAAGAAAGCATTTCCTGGATATTAATTTATTAAATATTAAATACTAACTAAACAATAACAACAACAACATTATCCCAATGCCTCATAGGCTCCCGCCTATTGCGGAGTAAGGGGGGTCGAATGTACGCAGTCTGATTCCTATGTTTAAAAACATAGCGCGACTGTTTCCACATGACCCATGATGAGCGTCGAAAGTTGCATTCACTAACTGCTACTTCACAATTGAAAGAAACGCAGACAGTTTAAAGAGTCATTTTGATTTATTTCATCATACCCCAAAGCTAAAAAATAGTGATTCTTTGGCTCCATACGAGATTAATAGAAAGATCTCGTGAATTTATTCTTTTTGAAAAAATAAATTTTGAGCTCAAAAGGCTCATTTTATTGCCAAAAAATGAAAAAACAATATTACATGTCTATGCTTACAAAATAAAGCCTTTTTGTAGGAGTAAAAAGTCTAGCACTGATGGAATTTATTCTAATGTAAGTATTAATTATTTTTTTATAATTTGAATTTTTATATGTTATATTTGAGTTATATATTTATTTTTGAAAAATGCAGCTATTAAATTGCCATTGGTCCCCTCTTGTGTTCTGTCAATCGAAGGGCGCAGATTTCAACTGTTTGCCAATAAATTTCTGGCATGATTTTTGACTAGTAAGTAAAATCAATGATTGCTTCTCTTTTATTCTCCATGATTAGTTGATTTCTTAATCTTGAATGCTGAGGGTGACTTATTGAAGTTTGTTGCTTGGACAAAAATCTTTTCTGGATTTGGTTTGATTCTTCCAAATGTTCCTCCTGCCCCGAAGAAAAATTTTTATTCTCAAAGGAAGATTTTTCATACACATTTGCAATTTTATAAGCGGATTCAAGATTATTGTTTCTTTTTCTCTACGGGGTTTGTCAAAGAATTGTGAACCTAAAGGCTGCTGTTTTGGAATTTGTGAATTTGCTAAAAACACAAGTTCATCAAGATTGGTTCAAGTTTTTTGAAGATTGCAAAATTTACGCAACATTCAAGACTTATCCATTCTAGAAAAGATTGCAAGAGTCAGATTTCGAGCTCTGCTCTTCAAGTTTAAAGTTCTATATTTCCAAAGTAATTTCAAATATATTCAAGTTGCCTTTAATTTTTTATTTTAGATTTGTTTTCATTGCTTTTATACAAATTTGAGCTATTTAGAGTTCTTTTCAACCGGTTCCCTTTATTTAGATATAGCTTTTTGGTTAAGTTATTGATGTGTACTATTATACATCTTTGATCTCTTTTGTATTTTTGTTCTCGATTTATCTCTGTTCATTGACTATTTATCTCTTGATCAATTGTTTAATATTTTAGTATAACTCATTCTAGGTTAATTTTCTTGGAAACATTTATGGTTTAACAATGAGATATATTAAAATATTAAATAATTGATCAAAAGACAAATAGCAACGGCTAGAGATCAATCAAGGGCAAAAATGGGATAAAAGATATGTAATAGCATATAATCAACAACTTGGCTAAAATGATATATCTAAATAGAGCGAACTAGGTGAAACAAACTTTAAATAACTCAAATTTGTATAAAGCAATGTAAATAGATCTAAAAATTAAAGGCAACCTGAAAAATCTGAAGTTACTTTGAAAATATAGAACCGAGAACTTGAAGAGGAGAACTAGAAATCTGACTCTTACGATCTGTTCTAGAATGGTAAGTCTTGAATGTTGAGTAAATCTTTCAATCCTCAAAAATTTTGAACCCATTTTTGATGAATCTGTGTTTTTAGCAAATTCACAAACTCCAAACAACAGCTTTTAGGTCCACAATTCTTTGACAAACCCTATAGAGGAGAAGAAGCAATAATCTTGAATCCGCTGGGAAAATGGGGTTGTATGGACGCAAGGGAAATCAAGATCTAATGAAACAGAGGAATTGGATCCAAACGGAGGACGAGGAAAAAGAAGAAGAGTTGCTGGAGAAAGAACAACAATAATATACTCATTGAAATTCCACAATTGGGAGAATGTACATAAATCTTATCACTACCTCATAGAAGTAGAAAGATTGTTTCCTGGAATTCTGATCACAAAATTCATAAGCGAACTAAATATGACAAAAAGAAAAACAACCAATATATATGAAAAATCTTCTTTAAAAATGAAATTTTTTTTTCCTGGGAATCAAACCCAGAAAAGATTTTCATCCAAGCAATCAACTGCAACAAGTCATCTTAGCATTCAAGATTAATAAATTAATTATCAACTAAGTGTGGAGAACAATGGGGAAGCAACCATCGACTTTACTTACTAGACGAAAATAACACCCAAAATTTGTCCACAAATAGGTTTCAGTTGCGCTGATTGATTGACGAAAGAAAATAGGGGATTGGTGGCAATTCTATAGCGGTCTTCTTCAAAAATAAATATATGACTGAAATATAATGTGCCAAAATTTAAATTGTAAAAAAATAATTAATACTTACATTAAAATATTTTATATTACTCTCTCTGTCACAATTTATATGGCATTGATGAAATCTCAAGGATCAAAATCTTAAATTGACCATTATTATGGCTTATAGTACTTTTAGAATCATTTTGAATAATATATATAAAGTTTTTGATATATATATATATATATATATTGTAATTTCTTTTTTACATAAATATAATCATTGAAAAATATTAAAGTAATTATTTTACTTTATCTTTCCAGTTTAAGAAGAAAGACCCACTTTATAATTTTGTATTTATTTTATCCTAATTCGAGTATTAATATGACCTAAAATAATTGATTAGAATGATATAGCAAAATCACATCTGAAGTAATTAAGAAAATAATTTATTAAGGGTGATCTAAAATAGTTTGTCTTTCGTGCTCCATATCAGAAAGGCTTTGACCAATCCATAACTTCACTACGTACCTTTTCTAGCAACTTCATTCACTACGAGTAGCCATATGAGGCCCTTCTCATCTTTTGAGGCATCTTCTAAAGTCGATAAGACTCTTGGGGGATTCCATGACTTGACATGCGGCATTGGCGGTCTTAGCATTTTCCTCTTACCGGCATCCGACCTCAAAGATTGAAAACCTTCTGGTCATTGAATAATCGATTGACGGAAGAATGGACCGAAATCCTCCAGATTTACGGATTCGCAGGGGGCCTCAGGCTACCGGATAAAGCAAATCTTGGTTTTCCTTCAATGCTTTGAACACAGACCAAGAAATGCTCTTTCCGAAATAAGTTCCTCGAGTCAAATGACCAAAGGGCCGGAAATAGAGAACCAAGCCCCTTTCTGATGATGGATTTCGAGCTAGTCGAGCAGATTCTCCCCTCTCGCTTTACTTTAGCTCGAGCTGCTTCTTACCTTTCTTTCTGGACTGAA
Organism: Solanum ossicruentum; assembly: GCA_025774065.1. NCBI lineage: Eukaryota > Viridiplantae > Streptophyta > Magnoliopsida > Solanales > Solanaceae > Solanum > Solanum ossicruentum. Next base: position 2,551,376 of record JAOTQR010000001.1, on the reverse strand, counting down.
AGCATTCATCAAGACGGAGTAAGGGAGAACGGAGGTACGATCTTTTAAAGCTTGATCTTCTCTTTGATTGAGACAAGGGACTAAAGCACTTTATCCGCTTTCTCTTCCCCCGCCCGGTTAGGTCTGGATGAGACCAGAAGGTAGTATATGAGCTAGCCATATTCATTCCATACAATTACTTTTTTGAAGTAGCTTTCAAGAAATCCAATATAGAAGTAGAGGACGGGTAGAAAGCTTAACGGAGTAAAGGAGTTGCTTGGTTGCCTGCATCATCCAAGGGTTCTTTTCTCTTTTCTTCAAGCTTATGATTTTCTTCTATTGGGCTAGAACGGATTCAAAACAAAGTTGGGAAGGATTAACCTGATTGATTGACCTAAGGAAGGCCGGGTCTTTCGAGAGAACTTACTGAAAAACAGGAAGTGGACACCCCCAGCCCCCTTGATCAATTTTCCATTCTC
>JAOTQR010000001.1:2529412-2550818 GCA_025774065.1 Solanum ossicruentum | reverse complement strand
GTACCGCTTTGCACTTCTAATTCAAGGGTTATCCACCTGAACGAACTGCTTGATTTCATCCTTCCCGAAGCCTACCTTGACCTCGGCTAACCGGCAGGGAGTCAACTGCCGGACCCAGGCGCACTGCAAAATCATAATTGAAGCAATTAAAGAAATATGTCTAAGATATTGAAGCAAATACGTCAATGAGTAGATCTCTTAGAAAGATTAAATTAAGAAACCCACAAAATATTGTTGTGGATTTCATATAATAACAGCGAAGAAGCAAATAGCTCAAACAGATATGTTGACGAAGAGTTGTCTACTTATTTGCTTTTCTTAATAATGATATTGTAAAAATACATATTTATAAATGCAATATCAATTAACCAAAAAATATATTTTAGTCACATTAGTACATTCTTAATAGGTGTTTGAATTAGTTTATTTTTTAGTTTTAAGCATTTTGAAAATATTTGGATAACACAGAAAAATAATTTTAAGCACTTTTTTTATATTAATTTATAGATAAGTTGGAATCAATTATATAATTTTTCAATGATTATGTTTTCCTATTTAAGTTATCTTAGGCCAACATTCAAAAAAGGGAAATTTATAATGCCCTATGTAAGTTTGTATTGGTATAAAAAACTTAAGGTATGGGTAATTTGAATTCGCACCTACTTACCTGTCTAAGAGGTAAAACCTCCATACAATCTTCTCTTTGAAAAGCAATCTATCTAAAGTAGTCTCTCTGCTTGTTCTTATTTTATCGAGTGGTTTGAATTAGCACCTCCCAAAATGAATGAAAAAAATTCGTAAGATCTGCATCCACCCACTTATGTTGCTAACTCTTCAAAAATGTCATTGGATGCGTATGAGATCTTTCGAAATTAATGCATTTTTGGAAGATTCAACACAGGTGAGGCAACAATTTTGAAAAGTCCAAGCAACTTAGCACCCCAACTTCCCCAAACCCTTGTTGTGGGACTATATTGAATATGTTGTAGGACAAGCTCGATGCACTAAAACACCTGCTATGCGCATGAACCGAAGAAGGGCTCGACGACAAGAGTCTACTGTACGCAGTCTTACCTTGCATCTCTGTCAGAAGTTATTTCCAAGGCTTGAGCCTGTGACCTCCTGATCACATAACAACAACTTAACCAATTATTCCAACGCTCCCCTTCATACTGAGTATGTTGTTGAAATCACATAAATTAAGACAATTTTAAAAAGAGAAGAATTTCATTCAGTTTTGTGTATCTTTAAATATAATCAAGCTAAGATCAAGGAGATGTTATTCAAATCCAAAACTGCATTCACTTCAAGATCCAATGTGAGTATTAATCAAATTTTCTTTAACTATAATTCACTAATGAAGCAAAAAGATCAAAGAGAAAAAAACTAAACTAAACAATAATTAAGCACTGGCATTGATCAGCTCCTTGGTTGCTGCTGGAACCATTTGCTGAGGCTGCAATCAAACAAAGTTGAAAATTATCAACTTAGTGTATAATGAAATTAACAGCCTCGATATGCGAAAATGTATCTTTCAAGAACAATTTGACACATAGTTGCACATGTATATATCAAGGATAGCAAGAGACAAATCCAGGATTTCAACTTCATGGGATCGAGTTCGAAATTCCACTACTAATCTATTGCTTATGCTTGTGTAGTTGATGTCTATCGGAAACAACCTCTATACCCCACAAAGGTAGGAATAAGGTCTGCGTAAATCCTACCCTCCGCAGATCTCACTGGGTGGGTACGCTGTTGTTGTAATAGAAGTTCTATCCAGCATCAGAAGGAACATGGAAGTGCTATCTAATTCTTTACCTTATTTAGTTTGACTGATTTCTTTTACAAACTGTTTTTGTATGCACTACTTGAGCCAAAGATCTTTCGGAAATAGGCTCTCAGGTAAGGTCTGTGTATCTACCTTCCCCAAACTCCACCTATGTGATTACATTGAATATGTTGTTGAGAAGAAAAATCCCTTTTTGAAATTCATAAATCTTGTTTAAATTAAATTAAATGATGCAAAAACGAGAAATATTAAGATTAGGATTTATGGTTCTACAGCCACTATCGAGTTTTTAAGTGTTGTTTCATCTAATGTTTCACACTTCTACATTACAAGTTGCAAGTAAGCAATAGCAGTTGAAAATGGACGATGAATATGGTTGTGTTGTAGGTTAAATGCTTAAAGATGTCAACTCCATTACTTACCGGAGCTAATTCTTCCTCATGCTTTGGAATGAAAGCAGTATCAACTTTTCCGTTCTTAAAGTCCTGTTAAACAACAGATACAAAGCAAAATTAGGTTCACGAAAATCTCCCAAGTCAGTATACACATAAAGAACATGGCCATCCACCTACCTCGATATCAAGGATGAGTTTATGATATTCTATTGTGGTAGGAACTCCTGTCAAAAGAAAATGTAATTTGAGCACTGGTGGATTTTAAGACTCTCATGGCAACTTAAAGGATCAACTCTGCTTTCCGGTGCAAGCAAGCACTCACAAATCCAGGTAAATCATAGAAGGTGGATCTTACCAGCAATAATGGTGTCATCAAGTGCCCTTTTCATTCGCTCAATAGCCTTCTCGCGTGTTGGAGCCCATACGATAAGCTGCAACAGTTTCATAAATATTTTTGGGGAAAAAGAAGATATGTTAATAGAAGGAAATAATAGAACAAACTGCAACACAGATCAAACAGCTTTTAACACCATGTTTTCAACTTCAAAATAACAATCATCGACATGAGATATCACTCATGCATACTTCCAAGATGTCACCCCAACAGGCGTTCCTTTAATAAAGATATCTGCCATAAACTAATCATCGATATGCCCATAGAATTTGGTCATACATGGGAAAGGCCATAACATGATTGAACTTTTTATTTCTAACCATGACATGATCTAATGTGACATCACAATCACATTATGTGCATACTCTTCACAGGCACCATGCCTTGAACACGATGAGCTCCAAAAAGATGGATTCTCTAAATATATACCTACTAGTGCCACTCTCTCAATGCTGTACAAGTGTAACTAACTTCACAGGTATTATGGAAAAATAGAACAAATAATTGTAAACATACCAGATGAAGATAACTCTTCATTGAGACGATCCGTTTCTTTTCACTAGGAAATAACGCTAATATAGTCAGTAGTGTAAACAAGCCAATTTGGTTTAATTACATGACCTGTTAGGCATTTTCCATTTACTAGTTCTGCTTGTATATACTAATCACCAAAATAACAAAATATGTTGTCTCAAAATTTTATCTATCCTCTGTTTTGTAAGAAACATGTTCACCTTTACTTAGAATATGCATACATCTCTAAGCCGAACCTAGGTGATAAATAAAAGATCGAAATCAAAGCTTGCATAAGGTTTAGTACCACATAAATCTATTTCTGGTTTTAAACTTTCATTTGGTGGTCTAAGAAAACGTGTACCAACTGCTATTGTATCTGCTGGACTTTGTGGCAATTGTACTTGGACATTCGAAATGGAAAAAGTATTAAGCAGCGACTTAAGAAGAGATCAGTGACCTCCAAAGTGCTCCCACAATACATGTAACTAAAACAATGAAAGAGAGCGTCGGGGTCCATGGAGAATGGCGCAATAATGAGAAAGAAATTCACCTTTCCTAGCAGGGAATCATAGCTAGGTGGAACCACATAGTCAGGATAAACGTGGCTGTCCATACGTGTAAATGGACCTCCAGCTGGTAAATATGAAGTGATTCTCCCTATTCAGAAAGAAAACAAGCTTCAGTTTTCAGAATATCAGGTCAACTGTAGAACAGCAGAAGTAATGTCTAATCTGTTTTACAATCTGGCCTCCATCAAGTAAAACAGAACAAACATATCCAACAGAGTGTAATTTAGTCATACAAATCGTAAATGTCATTTTTCTTCTCATAATTTTCACTTTTATGCAGACAATTTTCAATGTATATTTTAAGAACTCAAGAATTGAAAAGCAATTTTTTCGATGTCATTTTCTTCTGAAATGTTTAAATCGGTGAATTAAAATTCACCAGAATAGATAAGGAATGGTAGTAATAGAAGTTAAGGAGTCATCAACTACCTATCTCCTCAACATCAATTTGTTTAACCAGGCCGATTAGTATCACAATAAGTATGATTCGACGTTAACTTGCAAATAAAACTTTTGACAGAGTCTGCCTTGAAGGTCATTAATCATGCTACAAGCGAAAACACTATTCTACAGACAGAAAATTCAATAATATACCTGGGCCAGGTCTGAAGTTTTTGAAAGCATCTTCTGCATTTATACGACATTCAATTGAATGTCCTCTAAGCACAATATCCTCCTATAAACAAGAACAAAATTAACCACCGAAAAGAATTAATTATAGTTCTGTCTTAGGCAATCTTAAAGATATCATTCACTCAGAGGGAAAAACGACCATTTCTTCTCAGTTTCACCACCAATATTATACACTTCACAATATTAAACAGGACTACTATACATTACAAAATTACTTCATACACCGAAATGACTAAGAATTCAACCAACAAATGATGGAATTACTTATCCATGAAACTTACTTTGAAGCATTACAGATTTTTGAACTCTCATTTGAAATAGAATAAATCAAAACACAATCTTTCAGTGAAATTGTTATAAGTTGTTTCCTTGTCTATCTCTTTCCAGAAACAGAAGTCCAATTCAAAGAAAAACTGACTGTTACCTGTTTGTATTGGAGCTTTTCTCCCATAGCGACACGGATCTGTTCCTCTATCAAATCAACAGAGGATATCATTTCTGTCACCGGATGCTCTACCTAGATATTCAGCAAATTGACATATTACATTATTTGCTAAATAATATTAAAAGAAAACGACTGATTACATCTTTAACATTGAGTTTCTAACCATCTAAAAAACTCAAATCTTGAACAGAACTTCTTTCACCTGAATACGAGTGTTCATCTCCATGAAGTAAAAAGATCCTCTCTCATCCAATAGGAACTCTATGGTACCAACACCTATGTAACCTATAGATGATGCTGCTGCAACAGCTGCATCACCCATGGCTTTCCTTAGCTCTGCTGTCAATGCAGGGGAGGGGGCTTCCTCCAGCAACTTCTGGTTTCTTCTCTGCACAAATAAGCCATTCAAGGGTGCAGGTTGTTAAGTGTATGCCACTTGAACTAACTAGATTACTGACATAGCCTACTAATGTAATGAATTTCTTAAACATAATTAATCACTAGCAGTGTTTGACATTCAACCAACCATGTTACAACAAAATGAAGCATCGACAATGACTTACAGAAACTATAATATGGAAGAGCTTTCCAATAATGCAAAATACAAAATTGCAGATGATCAGAAAAAAGGTATTTGTATAACATTGTACCTACCTGAATACTACAATCACGCTCTCCAAAGTGCACAACATTGCCATACTTGTCCGCCAAAACCTGTGTATAGCATGAAGCAGTGTATCAGCACATTTGAATCGGAAAATTATAGAATATTAACCGTATATTCCAATAGTTAAACCAACAAGGATTACCACCTATAAGGAGATTGTTACAGAATCACTACAGATATGTATATGATTGTGTATATAATAGCATAGCTAATTTATAGGGATTTGACAATTTAGTTACCATAGCTAAGATTAGTCTCCTAATGTATTTATACCATTGTATTCTTTGAGTAGTAATAAGACAAGTTATTCTTCCTACCTTACTAGTTACAGAGATAAACTATCTACAATACATTCAAGCAATAATTCAGGATTATACAATTTTCTGCATGAGATTGATTAAAGATAATACTTTAGAAGAGAAATGCACTTTCTAATGGACATTTATTTTACGTTCATCACTCGTGACACTACAGGCGAAAAATGCAACTGAGCTCCTCATCAGATTCAACAAACAGCAAACTCAAATAGGTTGAACTACAGATAAAACAGCACACAGAAGGATCTCGTGCTAGTTGAAATTAAAGGACAAGGAGCTGAACCAGATCTAGAGACCACAACTAGTTGTTTTTGGATAACCACGGTGTTTGGGCTAGCGTGCACTTCAACTAATTTCACGGGATACCTGCCACTTTCCACCACCAATAGGGAGTGTTGTCAAAAGCATGTTTAAGCAATAAAGTGAGGCTCAAAACATGTGGAGCGCTTCCCCTTGCTTAATATGCACTTCAGTGTCATCATCATGACTCTAAGACAAACTCTTTCATGCAAATGAGTTTTACTGAAGAGATGATAAAACTATTGATATTTCACTTTATCGTTAAAAAATTCAAATTCTTTGTCCATATATTGGTTATTCATGCTTATAATATATATATATATATATGTAGTTTTTCTCCATTTGCACCTTTTTTAAGACCACATTTTATTTGCACTATGGGTTTAAAGCCCCACTGGACCTTGGATCTTTTTTGCGCTTTTCACTTTTGATAACACTGCCAATAGGTACCATGTAAATCTCTTCACCAAGGCTTGGACATGATAGATTAGCAGAAATCACCAAGTGTTTTTGTCTCTGCTAAGACTTGAATCTGAAACCTCATGTTTCTTAACCTATTTCATTAACCAATAGACAAACACCCTTAGGTGCAACCAGAACATGACAGCTTTAAAACAAGAACCACTTTCATGTGCCGATCTTGTTTATCTTCATTCATTACCTCAAGCACTAGTATAATTAATTATTCCCTCCATTTAAAAAAGAATGACCTACTTTCCATTTTAGTCTGCTTCAAAAAGAATGACCTCTTTCCTTTTTTGGCAACATTTTAATTTCAACTTTCTACGTGGCATATTTAAGGCCACAAGATTAAAGGGCATTTTGATACATTTGACATAACTTTAATTTATAGCCACAAAACCAAAAGGTCTTCCTTATTTTCTTACACTTTGTGCCAAGTAAAACTAGGTCATTCTTTTTGAAGTGAAGGGAGTAGTAGTTTTATCAAGCAGAAAATAAAGATCAATTAATAGTTAACAAGTGCCAAATGTCATCATATGTCTAGCACCAATATCCTGATTCTGAATCTCACTGCACAAAAGTTCACCACTGGATGACAACTCTTATATATATAGTGTGTGTGTGTATAGTAGAAGTTGCTCATGATTGTTACACCAATGGCAAAGCGTTTTTTTCTTTTCTAAGTTTCCTTTGTCAAATATATGTGGGAACTTCAAGTCCCAATATAAAGAAGTAAATGTGTCCATACAAAAGAAACACAAATCCATAACTCGGACATTATATGTGCACACAAAGCCTGAGACAACATCTCATTAGCAGTTGTAAGATGTCATGTCCAACATCCACGAGTTGTCAGTTATTTGATACATGTATTCCGATTCTTCCCAAAATAAAGTGGCCTTTTAGAAATAAAAAGTATTCCAGTTCTTTCCAAGAACTCACACAAAACTTCGATCTCTATGGTATCAAATTCTTTTTTACTCAGTTAGAAATTGCTATTGGTTAATGAAGTAAGGTGTAATGATACCTGAAATTCGATGTGCCTGGGATTTTGGATGTACTTCTCCAGATAAACACCATCATTTCCAAATGCAGCTGCTGCTTCACTCTTAGCTTGCTGAAAATGAAAAAAGACCAAGCATAGCGATAAAGTCACAACTCTGGCGTAAGAGCAAGTATGCTTCATGATAGGTTTTGTGGATCTGCTAGATTACGTATGATTCATAGAAAAGGATGACTAAAAACCATCATGGCAAAAAATGCTTTGCAAAGCTTATGTAAAAAGAGTTTCCATTCACATGCATGGACACGGGGGATATGGGATATTATCAAATGCTCAGGGAATAATAATAATAATATCTAAAATCAAAAAGTGCCGGAAGAAAGCAAAAGAGGATATGCAACAGTCAGATCAGCTTCCTCAATAATAAAGTGCAGGAAATACAACTGTCATCTATATAAAATTCCAAAAGATCTCATTGGATGAATCTCCAGAGATTAAAGAAGTCAAAATCAAGAGACTGATCTTCACCTACTATGTTTGAGACTTAAAGATCGACATACGATGCAAAGAAAAATACCTGCAATAATTTTACAAACTCATCGGGTTCTTTAGCAAGACGCATTCCACGTCCACCACCACCAGCTGTTGCCTTCAAAACATAAAAGCTTCACATGTTCAGTGACAACCCTTCAGAAACTCAACTTATATCACTTTATTTCAAGCAAATAACTTCCAAAATTGCGCATCAATTTTTTATCAAAATTAAGCATTACAACACTATATCAAAGCAGGCAGATAAAAACCAGCTATAGATTATTTTTATTGTACCAAAGTGCTGATATTCAACTATGTAACTTTTTCATACTAAAAGAATGCTGGATTCAAATATAACATTTGGCAGTGAAGAAGCGCAGTAAAATTTTCAAAATGAGCAAAGTAAATGCAGGCTTGTGTTAAGTTATAACAATTGTTCCAGTTGAGAGTGTCACTTATTGGTGTCGTTCCTTGAATTTATCCAGAAGAGGGTTTGCAAGAAGCACAGAGTCCGTATCAGTGTAGTATCAATCTTCTCTGGAAATGTAACGATACCTTTAGCTATGCCCATAGAATTTTGATTAGTAATGTTAAAAACATCTTTCCTAGACCTGACAAGTTGATGACTTGATCCTTTATTCGAACTTACCATTTGAAAAACAATTTACTCCATCAAGTCCTATATAGTTCTCATTGTTAGAAAAGAACGTTCATAAGAAGTAGAATGAAAGAAAAGAAGTTTCATGTCACACACAACTTAAGTGGCTAAAAGCAGCAAAACTATGTAAGAGACAAGGATGAAACTGTTGAACAAAGAAGACAATCAGTCTCTTAATGCTGAAAGGTATTCAAGACCAGCAAACGTTTTCAGAAAAGTCCACAACACTATAGCCGCTAGTATTAAAGAGATAAGAAGTCTAACAAACAGACCAAACAAGCCAATCAGTCATCTCCAAATGCACAAAAATACTCGAAGACAGGTATTTCACATATAGTGATATAATCACCAGAGTAGAAGGGATATATTTAAGATAACTCACAGCACAGAACATTTGATAGTTCAAGCTACTTCAGTTTTGAGAAAAGCTACCTTAATCATCACTGGGTAACCAATCTCCTCGGCGAGCTTTACAGCTTCTTCAGTGCTCTACGATGAGGATCATCTAGTTATTAATGAGTAGCCACGAAATAGCAACATATACAAACAAATATAAAAATGCATATGCGCATGACGATGTACAAATGACAGAAAATGACACAAAATATTATGGCATGACACACAGTGATACCTGCAATAGTCCGTCACTTCCTGGTACAGTTGGAACACCAGCATTCTTCATTGTATCTCTGGCAGTGGCTTTGTCACCCATGACTCTTATACTCTCTGGCTGCAAATTTTAAGAGAAGTCTTTTATAATGATGATTACATTTCCTCATGTTTTGAGCAAGCATATGTGTTTTCATATTTGTGGTGTTGGGACCAGCTTGTGCACCTCAACTTATCCACAAGCAATCTGTTCGGCCTACAATCACTAATTACCAAGGCAATCTTGCCTAACCAAGCTGGACTAGATGAGCCCACACCAGGCGTTACAACTAGGATTCGAATCAGGGATGTCCAGGTTGTTACTCCCATGTCTCAACCACTAGGTCATCCCCTTGGGACGAATAACCATGTTTATTATGGATCTCTATGTCAAGTAGAATGTGTGATATTCCTTTACTAACTTTTGCTTTTCTCTGGTAACAGGATTGGAAGTGTATTTTACAAAAATAAGCTTAAATGCCAGAAAAAGCTGTATATAAAAGCCAAAGAATGTAAGTAATCCTTTTAGTTTATGTGGCTATTACCTAAAACATAGTAGAATACATTCTGAGGTGAATGATGCATATGCTGCCGTTGAGAAAAGGGAAGGAAAAAACATGGTTATAAGAGATGTAGAATACCTATTCGAAAGAACTTATTGAGCAGAAGACAACAAGCTCTTTGGATCATATCACAGAGCTCTATTTGAAATTTACATGGCTGAAAATATTTCAATTTATACAAGTAATTTCTTCTCTTTGACCAAATATTTGACTATTTACCCACAAAATGCCAGCTAACTTTTAGAAGCTTTTTTATAAATGTGGTGTTGGGGCCAGATAAGCACACGGTAACTGCTACATCCCACCACCTCCCACCAGCACAGGTACTAGAATAACTCTGTTCAACAAGGCTGGGACACATAAAAATCACCTTTCATTTCCTGATCTATGTCGTTGACCTATGCAACACTCTTGGGTGCCTTAGAAGCTCCTATCTTATACATAAAAAGACATGAGGATCTGCTGAATTTCTTCAAACCATGATGGCTTTAATATCTTATATGAATAGATCAAAAGTCAAAGGATAGATTAGAGTAACACTCAGTTTTGCCTTTTGTGTTCCTATTTTGCAAGTATCTACATGATACAACATGGATACCATGGCAAATATGGATGCCTACAGGTTTAATATAGGTAAAAAGATAATGACATGTGTAAGAACTTACATTTGGACCAATAAAGTTGATTCCATGTTCTCTGCACATCTCAACAAAACTTGCATTCTCAGAAAGGAAACCATATCCAGGATGCAACATTGTACATCCGCGACTGATAGCAGCAGACAAGACATTTGGGATCACTAAATACCTGTACACAGTAAATGGAGATGTAAATGACGTAATTCTTGGAGATGAAAATTATGAAACAAAGATCAAATAAAGATATAATGCAATGAATTTTCTTTTGGTGCACCCACGTAGTTCCAATTTGTATAGAGGATTGGGTAACATCCGGAGAGAACCATAATTTTTAGGTTTCTCCCTTTTTTGGTATACCTCTTGTGCATGACATAAATGTCCTTGTCATTATCAATGAAAATCTTTGACTTGATATTAAAAAAAATGCAAAAATATTTAACTTAGTGTTGTCCAATAAGAACAGCAAGTTTGTGAAAACTTACGATTGATTACTTGGTGCTTCCCCAATGCAAACAGATTCATCAGCTAGCTTCACATGCAAGGCAAATTTATCAATGGTCGAATAAACAGCAACACAAGGAATTCCCATCTCATGGGCAGTTCGAATCACACGGACAGCAATCTCTCCTCTATTTGCCACCAGAATTTTCTCGGCGCGACATGTCACGGTAAGAGCACGATGGCACTTTCGAGATTTAGTACTCACTCTGTGTGCTTGAGCTGTCTGCCTTGGAAAGTTTATCCTACTTCCTGCCATAAAGCTACACTGCGAGCTCCTAATACTGTTCGTTCTCCCTAGAAACAAACCCTATTCAGAACATGCAGCCAAAGTTTAAGGTTACCTTTAGCATCAAGGACTTCACTTGGTGGGAAGAAAGGTGCAAAAAAGCAGCATATATTTCAACTCATACAGAAAACACCTACCAACAAAATGCACCATAACATACCCTCTCTGGGACTCTCACCTTGAGATGTATGCAAGAACATTTACATACAGAAAGAAAGAGATAAAGATGCCAACATAGAAGACTCCAAACAAGGTGAAAAGCAAATTCTCTCTACCTCTCTTTTTACATGATGATGTTTCAAGTAATTTTAAGAAAAAAGAAACACCTTTAACACAACAACAACAACTACGCCTCAGTCACAAGTTGGGGTCGCTGAATCCTCATTTCTTCATTTAAGCTAATATCATCGTAAAAGAATTCATTAGAAGTATATATAAAATCATACTGATAATAAAAATAAAGAATAAAAAGCTCCATAGAAGTCTAAAAACCTATCCTCAACTAGTAATATCACCTGTATGGATCTTTTTCTTCATTTGTGCCCTATCTTTAGCTAAGTCTGTACTCATACCAAGCCTTTGCCGGTCTAAAATACCAAAAGTAATTTTTTTTGATGGATTCTAAAATAACATCCCTTTTTTGTTTTGTTTGATTAATTCCAGAATACCAAAAGTTTTTTTTTTTTTTTGATGGATTCTAAAATACCAAAAGTATTTAACACATCATATGATTCTTTGTTAGCATTTAGTAAATACCAAAGACATTGTTACTATCTAGTGGCATTCAACCGGTCATGTCAATTCCCAGAATAGCATATCGTTAATACCAAAGCATGATTTTAAGATTAACACACATTACACATAGAAGTGGTCTTACTGGAATAGAGCTAAGAGTAGATCTGCCACAAACACTAGTCATGGCTGCAGAATCCATTTCCTGATCAATGTAATCCAATTCCTGTCTTCCTGCCAAGAACTGAGGAAAAAACAAATCCTTTGAACATTGATCTTAGATCCACAGAGAATAACACAATGCTTAACAAGAAAATGAAGAAAACAAGCAATAAGAAATGTAATTAGCTTAGTGTGTACCTATTACATTGACAGAGAGAAAGAAGCAAGACTCCAAAGAAACAGAGGTGAGGATAAAAGACTAGGTGAGCATGCAAAAAAACAACAAATCTTTAGAGCATTGATTCGAGATCCACAAAGAATTACTTAATATAAAACAACAAAATGAAGAAAACAAACAATAAGAACTGTAATTAGCTTAGTCACTACCTATTACCTTTGACAGTGAGAAAGAGGGGGGAACAAGAAATGGAAAAATCAGAGATGACGATAAAAACTAGGTGGGTATCGCAAAAAAAAAAAAAAATCTTCTGAACATTTAATTCAAGACCAACAAAGAAAAACAATTGCACTACAGTAAAATGGAGAAAACAAACGATTAGAACATTAATTAGCTTAGTCAGTACCTATTATATTGACAGTGACAAAGAGGGGGGAACAAGAACTGGAAGAATCAATATAAGGATTAAAAACTAGGTGGGTATGGGGAAAAAAGAAATCTTTTGAACATTTGATTCAAGAACCACAACGAATAACACAATGCAAAACAAGCAATTAGAACTGTAATTAACTTACTCTGCACTGTGTGGTAATAAAAGCCTATGTGGGTATGAAAAAGACCAAATCTTTAGAACATTGATTCAAGATCCATAAGAACAAAATAATGCAAAACAATAAAATGAAGAAAACAAACAATTAGAACTGTAATTAGCTTAGTCCGTACATATTACTCTCACGGAGAGAAAGAAATGTGGAAGCAGAGATATGGGAAGGTCTGTATGAAGGTAAAAAACAAATATTTAAAACACTCATTCAAGACCCACAGAGACAAAGACAGTGCATAACAAGAAAATGAAAGAAATAAGCAATTAGAACTGTAATTAGCTTACCAAATTACTACTTTAACATAGAAATAGGGATGAAAGACAAGATGGGCATGAAAAAAAAAACAAATCTTTAGAACATTGATATCAACACCCACACAACAGTGCATAACAACAAAATGCAAGAAAACAAGCAATTAGAGCTGTAATTAGCTTAATAAATCACTGCTTTAACATAGAAATAGGGATGAAAGACAAGATGGGCATGAAAAAAAAATAAATCTTTAGAACATTGATATCAACACCCACAGAGACTACAACAGTGCATAACAACAAAATGCAAGAAAACAAGCAATTAGAGCTGTAATTAGCTTAACAAATCACTGCTTTAACAGAGAAATAGGGATGAAAGACAAGATGGGCATGAAAAAAAACAAATCTTTAGAACACTGATTCAACACCCACAGAGACTAAAACAGTGCATAACAACAAAATGAAAGAAAACAAGCAATTAGAATTGTAATTAGCTTACCAAATCACTACTTTAACAGAGAAATGGGAATGAAAGACAACATGGGCATGAAAAAAAAACAAATCTTTAGAACACTGATTCAACACCCACAGAGACTACAACAGTGCATAACAACAAAATGAAAGAAAACAAGCAATTAGAACTGTAATTAGCTTAACAAAGCACTACTTTAACAGAGAAATAGGGATGAAAGACAAGATGGGCATTGAAAAAAACAAATCTTTAGAACACTGATTCAACACCCACAGAGACTACAACAGTGCATAACAACAAAATGAAAGAAAACAAGCAATTAGAATTGTAATTTAGCTTACCAATTACTACACTTTGACAGAGAAGTGGGGACGAAAGACAAGATGGGGATGGGGTAGATTTGAAGAAGAAGAAGGTTGATGTCGATGAAAACAAGAAAGGGACTTGTTGGGTTTCTTCCAAACCAGATTGAATGGACCGCCAAAAACTATGTTACAGGTTTTAGCTGCAAATGGGCTATGATTTGATTTAGGAATATGAACAAATTAATCAATTAAAATTGAGGTATTATATGGTATTTAATTTAATTTTTCGTTAAATATATAAATGTGTCTTTTAACTTGATCTTAGTTAAATATTTATTTAAATATGTACAAAATTGAACATAAATAAATGCATATACAATTGTACAACTTTATACGAGTTTAAGTGTCTATTTATATTATTAATGATGGTATCTTTCTTCTTCCATATTTCTTTGTTGCTTTCATCTTTCCTGTTTCTTCTTTCTTCCATATTAAAAAAAATTAAGTATTGCTCGATTTTAAAATTAGACGTGTCATAAATTTAAATTATTATATATCAAAAAATTCAAAAAATATTGAGAGGAACTCATAGTGGAAGAAGATGAATCACCGGACAGGTTGGCGCAAAGGGTGGTTTTAGCCCATTTAAAATTTTAGACGATTTACAAAAGATTTGTGTTGATTGAATTGAAAAAAATCGACCAGAAATGTATACTTTATTTTATATATATATAGAGAGAGATATATATATATAAATGTATTTAAATCTCCAATGCATATATATACATTATATTACATATGCATATGGTCATTTTATTGAAAATAATTTTGGGAAAACCACACTTTTATCACTAAAAAAAAGTATTTATCCTTAAATCTCCCATTACTTTCATACCCATTTTTATTTTGAAATGACATAAATTTTTTTTTTAAATTTGCGAGTTAATGTTAGTATCCACCTTAAATGAAATATTCGACGAAGCATCATACAGGATACCCATAAGATATCATATACTGATGGAGCATCACAAAGAATATCAATATAGTATTAATATACTAATGAAGTATTATAAAGGATACCAATTGGGTATCAATATATAAATTAAGTATCTTATAGGATTAAGCTTAATCATATATAATACTGATATGGTGTCAATATATCGATGGAGCATCATAAAAAAATATTTTTTACTAATTTGGATTTTAATAAATAAGATTGTGACTTTAATAATTTTCTCTTAATTGTTTCCTATTTATTATTTTTTTTAAAAAAAAAAAACTAATTCTTTTGGTAGAGTATCAATATACAAACGAAGTGTCATAGAGGATACCGATAGGACATCAATATTTCGATAAAGTACCTCAAAGAATATTGATGGGTTATCGATATATCGACAGATATCATAAAGAATACCGATATGGTATTAATGTACGAATGGGATACCATAGAGGATTAAGCTCAGTCTTGTATGCATCGATATGGTATTAATATACCGATGGAGTCTCACAAAGAATATATCTTCTACTAATTTAGAGTTTAATAAATAAAATTGTGTCTTTAATAATTTTCTATTAATTATTTTTTATTTATTTCTTTAAAAAGAGGTTAATCCTATATGATACCGATAAAGTATCAATATAGACCCATGACCCAAACTATTTACCCTCTTACCCCACTTTCTTCTTTTTATTTTACCCATGATGTTAGCTTGACATCGGCATAAATACTATGAAACAATCCTCTGGCATACTCCGACAGTACATATATACATACATTGATATCTTATAGAATAAGCTCAATCCTCAGTGATACCCTGACAATATTTGTACCTTATCAATATCATATCGAATTATATTGTTTTCTTTTTCTTAAAAAAAATAAGAAGAAACAATTAAAAAAATTATTAACACTAAATTACTAGAAAATATGTTCATTGTGATACTCTGTTGGCAAATTGATATTATATCGGTATCGTATAGAACTGGAGCTTAATTCTTTGTGATATTTCATCGGTATATTGACCCTATATGTATCATATAGTTTTTGGCCTTTTTTAAGAAATAAAATAATTAAGAGAAAATTATTAAAGTCACAAACTTATTTATTAAACTCTCAATTGGTAGAAAATATATTCTTGTGATACTCTGTCGATATATTTATACCCTATTAATATCATATAATTTTGGGCTTTTTTTAAATAAACAAAATAATTAAGAGAAAATTGTTAAAGTCACAATCTTATTTATTAAATTCTAAATTTAGTAGAAAATATATTCTTTGTCATACTCTATCGATATATTGATACTATATTGGTATTATATAGGATTGAAGTCAATCCTCTGTGGTGTCGTGCGGATATATTATACCCTATTGGTATATCATAACAGTGGACACTGATGTTAGCATGACGTCAGCGTGCGAATTTTAATAACAGGAGGCATAAATGTAAAAAGGTATACAAATGTAAATAGTTTGAATTAAAGGGATATAAGTTTAGTTGTCTCAAAAAATAAATAGTGATGCAAAAGCTATGAAATACAAATATCTCGCGTTTCGCGTATTTATTTTAATACAAGTTTTAATAATTATTTTTATGACTTAAATTTAAGTATTTCGTGGCTTGAACTCATAATCTTTATAAAATTAATTACTTTACAAAATTTAAGTTATTTATTTATTTGATTGATAGATTATATAAGATACATCTATCAACTTGAACCTATCAAATTTGGAACACATCAAACATATATCCATTATAATTATGAGAACATTAGGAGTTCATAACATCGAGAGTCCTCTTCAAGACATAATCTTGAGAAGTTCAATCAGCATTTCCAATAAGAAAGTTCAAATCGATTAGACATATCAACTCAGACATGACGATACAATTATCATGTTTGTATCCAAGCACAAACAAAAAGATATATATATGTGATATCAATTAATTAAAATATATATTTTAGTCAGATTAGTACATTAAATTTGGGTCCTTACTTTCTAGGAGCATATTCTTAGCCATACCTAAACTTTTTTATACCAATGTAAAATATGTAGAACTTATATAGTCCATTGTAAATTTTTTTTTTCTGAATGTTGGCTTAAGATAAATGAAATAACACAATCCTTACCCAAAAATAAATAAATAAATAAAACAATCATTGAAAATTTATATAACTACCTCCAACTTATTTATAATTAGTGCCTACTAAATATTTAATCATTTGATGTCAAAACACATTAACTTTGGCTAATTTGAATTCACACCTATTAACCCGGGAGACTTGGATGTAACTAAGAAGTTCATCTGAGTAAAACCTCCATATTATCTCTTCTCTGAAAAGCAAATGATCTATCAGAAACAGTCTTTCTACCTCTATTCACAAAGGTAGAGGGTGGGTGGAGGCTTGTTCTTATTTTATAGATGAGTTTGAATTAGCTCCTCTCGAGATGAAAGAAAAGATTAATAAGGTCTGCATATATCCCCCTTCCCTAAAACCCTTTGTGGGACTACACTAGGTATGTAGTTAAAATCACATAATAAGACTTTGTTTTTATGACAAGGGAAATCCACAACCGCTACCATTTCGATGCGCATAAAGTAAAACCCCCAATCTACACAAGATAGGTAACCTGCACTAGACAAACTTGGTCCGACGAGCTTGAAATAAGACTGTGTTAAAGAAGAGAAGAATTTCATTCAGTCTTGTGTATTTTTATATATAATCAAGCTAAGATCAAGAAGATGTTATTCAAATCCAAAGCTGCATTCACTTCAAGATCCAATGTGAGTAGTAAACAATCTTCTTTCACTATAATTCA
Organism: Solanum ossicruentum; assembly: GCA_025774065.1. Taxonomy (NCBI): domain Eukaryota; kingdom Viridiplantae; phylum Streptophyta; class Magnoliopsida; order Solanales; family Solanaceae; genus Solanum; species Solanum ossicruentum. Next base: position 2,532,972 of record JAOTQR010000001.1, on the reverse strand, counting down.
CTAATGAAGCAAAAAGATCAAAGAAGAAAACTAAGTAAAAGAATAACTAAGAACTGGCACTGATCAGCTCCTTGGTTGCTGTTGAAACCATTTGCTGAGGCTGCAATCAAACAAAGTTGAAATTTATCAACTTAGTGTATAATGAAATTTACAGCCTCGGTACACGAAAATGTAGCTTTCAAGAACAATTTGACATAAAGTTGCACATGTATATATCAAGGATAGCAAGAGACGAATCCAGAATTTGAACTTCTTGGGATTGAGTTCGAAATTGCACTACCAATCTGCTATATATGCTTGTGTAGTTTTTGTTTTAACAGATATACAATTGACAAATCGAGGATTTGAACTTTATGGGATCGAGTTTGAAACTCTACTACTAATCTATTATTTATGCTTGTGTAGTTGAAGTTATAACACATACATGGTTTGAGTCAAAATATGCAATACTGGAAAACGAATAGTTCCAATGAAATAACACATATTGATTACGCTTCTTTTGAGTCAAGGAACTATCGGGAACAACCTCTTCACCCCACAAAGATAGGAATAAGGTCCACGAAAATCCTACCCTCCCCAGGTCCTACCCTGAACGCTGTTGTTGTTGTAATAGAAGTACTATCCAGCATCAGAAGGAACATAGAAATCTTATCTAATTCTTTACCTTATAAAACTAACTGATTTCTTTTACAAACTGTTTTGATATGCGCTAAGCCGCTACTTGAGCCGGAGATCTTTTGGAAAGAGTCTCTCAGGTAAGGTCTGCGTATCTACCCTCCCTAAACCCCAGCTATGTGATTACATTGTTGTTGAGAAGAAAAATCCTTTTGAAATACTTAGATCTTGTTTTAATTAAATTACATTATTGCAAAAACAAGAGAAATATTAAGATTAAGATTCATGGTTTGTTTTTACAGCCACTATCGAGTTTCTAAGTGTTGTTTCATCCAATCTTTTTGCATTTCTACATTACAAGTTGCAAGTAAGCTACAACAGTCGAAATGGATGATGAAAATGGTTATGTTGTAGATTAAACGCTTAAAGATGTCAATTGCATTACTTACCGGAGCTAATTCTTCCTCATGCTTTGGAATGAAAGCAGTATCAACTTTCCCGTTCTTAAAGTCCTGTTCACCAACAGACACAAAGCAAAATTAGGTTCACCAAAATCTCCCAAGTCGGTATACACATTAAGAACATGCCCGTCCACTTACCTCGATATCAAGGATGAGTTTATGATATTCTATTGTGGTAGGAACTCCTGTCAAAAGAAAGTGTAATTTGAATGCTAAGTGGATTTTTAAACTCTCATGGCAACTTAAAGGATCAACTCTGCTTTCTGGTGCAAGTAAGCACTCATAAATCCAGGTAAGCCATAGAAGATGAGTCTTACCAGCAATAACAGTGTCATCAAGTGCCCTTTTCATTCGCTCAATAGCCTTCTCGCGGGTTGGAGCCCATACGATAAGCTGGAACAGTTTCATAAACAATTTTTGGGAAGAAAGAAGATATGTTAATCAAAGGAAATAATAGAACAAGCTGCAACAAAGATCAAACAGCTTTTTAACAGTCGTGTTTTCAACTTCAAACTAACGATCATCGACATGAGAAATCGCAAAACAATCGTGCATAGTTCGAAGATCTCACCCCAACGGAAGTTCCCTTCAAGGCCAGCACACTGAATCCATTTAAATGCTAGTAACTTAACTATGGAAAGATGGCTAAGATTTTCAAAATCAATAAAGATATCTGTCTTACACTAATCATCGATGTGCCTATAGAATTTGGTTACACATAGTAAAAGACATAACATAGTTGAACTTTTTATTTCTAACCATAACATGATCCAATGCGACACCGCAATCACATTATGTGCATGCTCTTCACAGTCACAATCAAAATATGTAGTCTCAAAATTTTATCTATTCTGTTTTGTAAGAAACAAATTCACCTTTACTTTGAATTTGCATACTTCTCTAAGCCTAACCTTTGTGAAAAATAAAAGATGAGGGAAAAGAGGCTTGCAAAAGGTTTGCTACAGCACAAATTTACTTCTGGTTTTAAACTTCCATTTGGTGGTCGAATAAAACATGTGTACCAACTTCCATGGTTTCTGCTGGACTTTGTGGCAATTGTACTAGGATAATTAGAAAGGGGAAAAGCATTAAGCAGCGACTTAAAAAGAGATCAGTGACCTCCCAAGTGCTCCCACAGTTTCACGTCCCTAAAACAATGTAAGAGAGGACCCGGGTCCAGGCAGAATGGGACAGGTAAAGAGAAAGAAATCCACCTTTCCTAGCAGGGAATCATAGCTAGGTGGAACCACATAGTCAGGATAGACGTGGCTATCCATACGCGTAAATGGACCTCCAGCTGGTAAATATGAAGTGATTCTCCCTATTCATGAAGAAAACAAGCTTCAGTTTCCAGATATATCAGGTTAAATGCAAAACAGGAGAAATAATGTCTATTCTGCTTTACAATCTGGCCTCCATCAAGTAAACTAGAACAAGCATATCCAACAGAGTGCAATTCAGTCATACAAATTGTAAATGTCATTTTTCTTCTCACAAGTTTCACTTTTATGCAGACGATTTTCAATGTATATTTTAAGAACTCAAGAATTGAACAGCAACTTTTTTTCCACATCAATTTCTTCTGAAATGTTTAAAATCGGAGTAAAATTCACCAGAATGGGCAAGGAACGGTGGTAAGAGAAATATCGTCATCATTTGCTTAACCAGCCAGATTGTCACCACAATAAGTATGATTCGACCTTTAACTTGCAAATACAAATTTTTGACAGAGATAACACTATTCTACAGACAGAAAATTCAATAATACCTGGGCCAGGTCTAAAGTTTTTGAAAGCATCTTCTGCGTTTATACGACATTCAATCGAATGTCCTCTAAGCACAATATCCTCCTGTAAATAAGAAAAAAATTAACAAACGAAAAGAATTAATTATAGTTCTGTTTTAGGCAATCTTGATATCATTCACTCCTCAGAGGGAAAAATAAACATTTCTTCTCTGTTTCTCTATCAACATTATATAATTCACAACATTAAACAGGACAATATTATACGCTACAAAGTTACTTTTATACATCGAAATGACTAAGGATTCAACCAAAAAATGGTGGAATTACTTATCCATGCAACTTACTTAGAAGCATTACAGATTTTTGAACTCTCATTTGATATATTATAAATCAAAACACAATCTTTCACTGGAATTAACTCGTTTTTTTGTCCATCTCTTTTCAGAAACAGAAGTCCAATTCAAAGAAAAATTGACTGTTCTCTGTTACCTGTTTGTATCGGAGCTTTGCTCCCATAGCGACACGGATCTGTTCCTCTATCAGATCAACAGAGGATATCATTTCTGTCACTGGATGCTCTACCTAGATATTCAGCAAATTGACATATTACATTATTTGCTAAAAATAATACAAAAAGAGAACGACTGATTACATCTTTATCATTGAGTTTCTAACCATCTAAAAAACTCAAATCTTGAACAGAACTTCTTTCACCTGAATACGAGTGTTCATCTCCA
>JAOTQR010000001.1:2502091-2529312 GCA_025774065.1 Solanum ossicruentum | reverse complement strand
AGCTCTGCTGTCAATGCAGGGGAGGGGGCTTCCTCCAGCAACTTCTGGTTTCTTCTCTGCACAAATAAGCCATTCAAAGGTGCAGGTTGTTAAGTGTATGCCACTTGAACTAACTAGATTACTGACATAGCCTAATAATGTAATGAATTTCTTAAACATAATTAATCACTAGCAGTGTTTGACATTCAACCAACCATGTTACAACAAAACGAAGCATCGCCAACGACTTACAGAAACTATAATACAGAAGAGCTTTCCAATAATGCAAATCACAAAAATCCAGAAGATCACAAAAAGATATTTGTATAACATTGTACCTACCTGAATACTGCAGTCACGCTCTCCAAAGTGTACAACATTGCCATACTTGTCTGCCAAAACCTGCATATAGCATGAAGCTGTGAATCAGCACATTTGAATCAGAAAATTATAGAATATTAACTATATATTACAATGGTTAAACCAACAAGGATTACCACCTACAAGGAGATTGTTACAGAACCACTTCGGATATGCATATGATTGTGTATATAATAGCATAGCTGATTTATAGGGATTTGACTATCTACTTACCATAGTTAGATTAGTCTCCTTATGCATTAATATCATTGTATTCTTTGAGTAATAAGACAAGTTATTCAATTTATTCCTCCTGCCTAGTTAGTTATAGAGATAAACTATCTACAATGCATTCAAGCAATAATTCAGGATTCTACAATTTTCTGCATGAGATAGATCAAAGATGATACTTTAGAAGAGAAATGCACTTTCTAATGGTCATTTATTTTACGTTGATCACTCGTGACACTAAGGGCAAAAAGTGCAGCTGAGCTCCTCATCAGATTCAATATACAGCAAACTCAAATAGGTTTAACTACAGATAAAACAGAACAAATAAGGATCTCATGCTAGTTGAAATTAAAGGATGAGCTAGTTTTCTTGGATAACCATGGTGTTTGGGCTTGCGCGCACCTCAACTAATTTCATGGGATACCTGCCACTTCCCACCACCAATAGGCAGTGTTGTCAAAAGCTAAGTTGCGCGGACTCTTCACTTTTGCTTAAGCCCTAAAGCGAGGCTCAAAACATGTTGAGCACTTCGCCTCGCTTCATGTGCACTTCAGTGTTGTCATCATGACTCTAAGACGAACTCTTTCATGCAAATGAGTTTTACTGAAGAGGCAACATAAATCTATTGACATTTCACTTTACCGTTAAAAAAATCAATTTTTTTGTCCATATATTTGTTATTCATGCTTATAATTATTAGACTTGGACTAAACATATATATATATATATATATATATATATATATATATATATATAGTTTTTCTCCATTTGCACCTTGTTTCATTTAAGTCCATAGTTTATTTGCACTATGCGTTTAAAGCCCCATTGGACCTTGGATTTTTTTCGTGCTTCTCACTTTTGATAACACTGTCAATAGGTACCATGTAACTCTCTGCACCAAGGCTAGGACATGACAGATCGGCAAAAATCACCAAGTGTTTTTGTTTTTGTCTCTGCTGGAACTTGAACCTGAAACCTCATGTTCCTTAACCCACTTTATTAACCACTAGATCACACCCTTGGGTGCAACCAGAACATGTTTGTTTCCTCCATCTTCCTCTTCTACAAACCAAATTGATAGGTGCTAAGCTTTTAAATATGAATACAAAAAAACAATGATATGTCCTGATATGTTGTTAATGACATAGTCATTTGCCTTCTCTTCTCAAGGAACCACGACAGCTTTAAAACAAGAAACACTTTCATGCGCCATTCTTGTTTATCTTCCTTCACTACCTCAAGTACTAGTAAGATTAATTAATAGTTTAATCAAGCAGAAAATAAAGATCAATTAATAGTTAACAAGTGTTAAATGTCATCATGTGTCTAGGACATATATCCTGATCCTGCATCTCATTGCACAAAAATTCACCACTAGATGACAACTCTTATATATATATATAGGGTGTGTGTGTATTGTAGAAGTTTTTCTTGATCGTTACACCAATAGCAAAGCGTTTTCTTCTTTTCCAAGATTTTTTTGTGTCAAACATATAGTGGGAACTTCAAATCCCAATATAAAGAACTAAATGTGTCAATACAAAAGAACCATAACTCGGACATTTTATGTGCACACAAAGCCTGAGACAACAGCTCATTAGCAGTGGTAAGATGTAATGTCCAACATCCATGAGTTGTCAGTTATTTGATACATGTATTCCTATTCTTCCCAAATAACGTCCAACATCCATGAGTTGTCAGTTATTTAATACATGTATTCCAATTCTTCCCAAAATAAAGTGGCTTTTTAGACATAAAAAGTATCCAGTTCTTACAAGAACTCGCATAAAACTTCGATCTCTATGGAATCAAATTCTTTTTTTCTCAGTTAGAAAATCCTTTTGGTTAATGAAGTAGGGTGCAAGGATACCTGAAATTCAATGTGCCTGGGATTTTGGATGTACTTCTCCAGATAAACACCGTCATTTCCAAATGCAGCTGCTGCTTCACTCTTAGCTTGCTGAAAGTGAAAAAAGAGCAACCTTAGCAATGAAGTCACAAATCTGGTGTAACGGCAATATATGCTTCAAGATAGGTCTTGTGGGTCTGCTAGATTACACATGATTCATAGAAATGGATGATTAGAAACCATCATTGCAAAAAATGCTGTGCAAAGCTTATGTAAAAAGAGTTTCCATTCACATGCATGGGCATAGGTGATATGAGATATTATCAAATGGTCAGGGAATAGTAATAACAATATCTGGAAAGAAAAAAGTTAGCCTGAAGAAAGCAAAAGAGGATATGCAACAGTCAGATCAACTTCCTCAATAACAGAATGCAGGAAATACAGCTGTCATCTATATAAAAATTCCGAAAGATCTCATTGGATGAATCTCCAGAGATTAAAGAAGTCAGAAGCAAGAGACTGATCTTCACCTAATATGTTTGAGACTTAAAGATTGACATACAATGCAAAGAAAAGTACCTGCAATAATTTTACAAACTCCTCAGGTTCTTTAGCAAGACGCATTCCACGTCCACCACCACCAGCTGTTGCCTTCAAAACATAAAAGCTTCACAAGTTCAGAGACAACACACATTCAGTGACAACCCTTCAGACACTCAACTTATATCACTTTTGTTAGAATAGGAATAGGATTCCTATTTAGAATTGGAATAGGAATAGGTAAATACAATCCTACTTAAGATAGGAATAGGAATAACAATATTATATAGAATCCTACTTGGAAAAGGATTGTATTATAGTATCCTAATTGGAAAAAGAGTCTAATATAGTATCTATAAATAGGGTCTCAACGTAATAATATAGACAACACAATCCAATGATATTTTTCTCCAATATTTCTCACATGGTATCAGAGTTTTTACGGTCTTGGTAGAAAATCAAAGAGCTTCCGCTACCGGCGGGCGGCTATGACCCATATATGCCGCCCGTCTGGCCAATGATTATGTTAGCCAAAAAAAAAAGGGATTAGGTCACTGTGCGCCAATTTTCAGTGACTTTCTAGGTTGTTTTGTGTCAACCCCACGTCTGTCAGTGTTTGTGTAACATCGTGCCATCATTCTGGTGACTACTTTTTTTATATCTAATTTGTGTAGCACCTTGCCATCTTTTCGGTAACTATTTTTTCATATTTATCATGTGTAGCACCCTGCCATCTTTTCGGCTGAAACTTTCTTCCAAGAAACTGAAAACCAGACAGTTTCTAATGACTGCCAGGCTGGTGTGCGTCATTCTTTTGTTTTTCTTGAGTGTTCCTTCCAAGAAACTGAAAACTAGTTAGTTTCTAGTGACTGTCAAGCTGGTGTGCGTCGTTCTTTTGTTTTTTTCTTGAGTGTTCCTTCCAAGAAACTGAAAACCAGACAGTTTCTAGTGACCGCCAGACAGTTTCTATTGACCGCCAGGCTAGTGTGTGTCGTTCTTTTGTTTTTCTTGAGTGTTGTGCAAAACCAACACCATCACGAGATGCGAACTACTCAGGCGACCAGACTCCAGTAAGCTACTCCGAGTTTTACTGATTCACGCGCCGCAAGAAGTATTGGATCTGCGTCTCCACGCGCCTCACGCGCCGACGTGTGTGACTGTTTTTTTTCTCGATTCTTTTCCCAGCAGGGTCGCCTCTCCATTCTGAGGCTATCCGTGTAGTTTTTTCCCAAATCCGATCGTCGGAATTAGGGTTCTGACAATTTCAAGCAATTTTCGGCGAGTTTCCAGCGTTTCAGGCAGTTTTCCGGCATCCTTGTTTGCAGTTTTTTCCCCCTCAGGGAGGTCGCCTCTGCATTCCGAGGCAGACTACATATATTTTTTAATTTTTTGATTGATTTTCGATGACTCATCAAATCTAATTTGCGTAGGCTCGTGCCATCTAATCGGTGACTACTAGAGTTTGATTTTAAAGATGTCCTTTGGAATCGATATGTTTGGCTCCAAAAGTACAGGAATAGGAAGTTCTAATCCTACGATTACTTCAGAACCATTACTGGGTAGTTCCAACTACTTAGCATGGGTTTCCTCGATTGAATCATGGTGCATAAGCAGGTTTCAAGCAGTTTCAAAATGACTTTCTTAGAGTAATTTCGAGATGATCCATATTGTCATTCTCCACTGACCTTTTGATCAGTTGAGCATTAAAAATGTTTTTATCCATGATCATCTCGAGGAAGAAATCTATATGGAGCAACCACCTGATTTTGTTGGTAGCCTTAAATGTCGTTTGGTAGCCTTGTATGTCATTTGTGTAAGTCCCTTTGTGGTATGAATCAATCTTCTGAGCTTGGTTTGGGAAGTTCCACACTGTAATTGAAGAACTTATCACATTGTGTTTTGTGGACATTAAGTGTCAAATCCAGTATTTCATGAGAAGACTAAGACATTGAGGTTGACTGAATTTCATGAGAAGACTAAGACATTGAGGTTGACTGTTAATTTTGTGAAGTCGGATGATCAACTTGCAGATATCTTACCAAGCTCTTCATCGGTCATCGTATTAATTATATACGTATCAAGCTAGGTGCTTATGACTTGTGTGCACCAACTTGAGGGGGAGTGTTAGAATAGGAATAGGATTCCTACTTCGAATTAGAATAGGAATAGGTAAATACTATCCTACTTAGAATAGGAATAGGAATAATAATATTATATAGAATCCTACTTGGAAAAGGATTGTATTATAGTATCCTAATTGGAAAAGGAGTCTAATATAGTTTCTATAAATAGGGTATCAATGTAATAATGTAGACAAAACAATTCAATAATATTTTCCTCTCATATTTCTCACAACTTTATTTCGAGCAAATAACTTCCATAATTGTGCATCAAACATCCTTTTTTCTCTTTCCCTAAGCATTACAACACTATATCAAAGCAGGCAGATCAAACCAGATATAGATAATTTTCATTGTAACACAGTACTGATATTCAACTATGTAACTTTTCATACTAAAAGAATGCTGGACTCAAATATAACATTTGATAATGAAGCAGTGCAGCAAAATTTTCAAATGACCAAAGTAAATGGAGGCTTCACTGGTGTCAAGTTATAACAATTGTTCCAGTTGAGAGTATCGCTTATTGATGTCTTTCTTTGCATTTATCCAGAAAAGGGTTTGCAAGAAGCACAGAGTCCGTATCAGGGTAGTAACAATCTTCTCTGGAAATGTAATAATACCTTTAGCTATGCCCAAGAATTTTGATTAGTCATGTTAAAAATATCTTGCCTAGACCTGACAAGTTGATGACTTGATCCTTTATTCGAAATTACCATTTAAAAAACAGTTTACTCCAGCAAGTCCTATATACCTCACCTTGTTAGAAGAGAACATTCATAAGAAGTAGAATGTCTTACACAACTTCAGTGGCTAAAAGCAGCAAAACTATGGAAGATACAAGGATGAAACTGTTGAACAAACAAGACAATCAGTCTCTTAATGCTGAAAGGTATTCAAGACCAGCAAATGTTTTCAGAAATGTCAACGCTATAGCCGCCTAGTATTAAAGATAAGAAGTCCAACAAACAGATCAAACAAGCCAATCAGTCTCCAAATGCACAAAATACTTGAAGACAGGTATTTCACATATACTAATATAATCACCAGAGTCCAGAGTAGAAAGGATATATTTAAGATAACTCACAGCACAGAACATTTGATAGTTCAAGCTACTTTAGTTTTGAGAAAAGTTACCTTAATCATCACTGGATAACCAATCTCCTCGGCGAGCTTTACAGCTTCTTCAGTGCTCTACGATGGGGATCATCTAGTTATTAAAGTAGCCACGAAATAGCAACACTTATACAAACAAATATAAAAATGCATATGCGCATGACGATGTTCAAATGACAGAAAATGACTCAAAATATTATGGCATGACACACAGTGATACCTGCAATAGTCCGTCACTTCCTGGTACAGTTGGAACACCAGCATTCTTCATTGTATCTCTGGCAGTGGCTTTGTCACCCATGACTCTTATACTCTCTGGCTGCAAATTTTAAGATAAATCTTTTATAATGATGATTACGTTTCCTCAAGTTTTGAGCAACCATATGTGTTTTCATATTTGTGGTGTTGGGACCAGCTTGTGCACCTCGACTGATCCACAAGCAGGCTGTTCGGCCTACAATCACAGATTACCAAGCAATCTTGCCTACCAACGCTGGACTAGATGAGCCCACACCAGGTGTTGCTGCTAGGATTCGAACCAGGGCTGTCCAGGTTGTTACTCCCATGTCTCAACCACTAGGTCCTCCCTTTGGGACGAATAACCATGTTTATTATGGATCTCTATGTCAAGTAGAATGTGTGATATTTCCTTTACTAACTTTTATTTTTCTTTGGTAACAGGGTTGGAAGTGGATTTTACAAAAATAAGCTTAAAAGCCAGAAAAGTTGTATTTAAAAGCCAAAGAATGTAAGTAATCCTTTTAATTTATGTGGCTACTACCTAAATCATAGCAGAATACATTCTGAGGTGAATCATGCATATGCTTCCGTTGAGAAAAAGCAAGGAAAATACATGGTTATAAGAGATGTAGATATACATATTCGAAAGATCTTATTGAGCAGAAGACAACAAGCTCTCCGGGTCATATCACAGAGCCCTATTTGAAATTCACATGGCTGAAAATATTTCAATTTATCCAAGTATTTCTTCTCTTTGACCAAATATTTGACTATTTACCCACAAAATGCCAGCTAACTTTTAGAAGCGTTTTTTATAAATGTGGTGTTGGGGCCAGATAAGCACACCTCAAGTAATTCTACAGGGTACCTGCTACATCCCACCACCTCCCTCCAGTAAGGGTAGTAGAATAACCCTGTTCACCAAGGTTGGGACACATAGAAATCACCTTTCTTTTCCTGATCTATTTCATTGACCTATGTCACACTCTTGGGTGCCTTAGAAGCTCCTATCTTATACATGCAAAGACATGAGGATCAGCTGAATTTCTTCAAACCGTGATGGCTTTAATATCTTATATGAATCGATCAGAAGTAGAGTAACACTCAGGTTTGCCTTTTGTGTTCCTATTTTGTAAGTATGTACAGGATACAACATGGATACCATGGCAAATATGGATGCCTACAGGTTTAATATAGGTAAAAACATAACGACATGTGTAAGAACTTACATTTGGACCAATAAAATTGATTCCATGTTCTCTGCACATCTCAACAAAACTTGCATTCTCAGAAAGGAAACCATATCCAGGATGCAACATTGTACATCCGCGACTGATAGCAGCAGACAAGACATTTGGGATCACTAAATACCTGTACACAGTAAATGGAGATGTAAATGACGTAATTCTTGGAGATGAAAATTATGAAACAAAGATCAAATAAAGATAAAATGCAAAGAATTTTCTTTTGGTGCACCCATGTAGTTCCGATTTGTATAGAGGATTGGGTATCATTTGGAGAGAACCATATTTTGTAGGTTTCTCCTTTTTTTGGTATACCTCTTGTATACGCACATAAATGGCCTTGTCATTATCAATGAAAATCTTTTACTTGATATAAAAATATATGCAAAAAATTTGAACTTAGTTTTGTCCAATAAGAACAGCAAGTTTGTAGTAACTTACGATTGATTACTTGGTGCTTCTCCAATGCAAACAGATTCATCAGCTAGCTTCACATGTAAGGCATCTTTATCAATGGTCGAATAAACCGCAACACAAGGAATTCCCATCTCATGGGCAGTTCGAATCACACGGACAGCAATCTCTCCTCTATTTGCCACCAGAATTTTCTCGGCGCGACATGTCACGGTAAGAGCACCATGACACTTGCGAGATTTAGTACTAACTCTGTGTGCTTGAGCTGTCTGCCTTGGAAAGTTTATCCTATTTCCTGTCATAAAGCTACATTGCGAGCTTCTAATACTGCTTGTTCTCGCCAGAAATAAACCCTATTCAGAAAATGCAGCCAAAGTCTAAGGTTATCTGTAGCATCAAGATCTTCACTTGGTGAGCAGAAAGGTGCAAAAAAGCAGCATACATTTCTGCTCATATAGAAAATACCTACTAACAAAATGCACCGTAACATAGCCTCTCTGGGACGCGCACCTTGGTATGTGTGTGAGAACATTTACATATAGAAAGAAAGAGATAAATATGCTGACATAGAAGACTCCAAACAAGGTCAAAAAGCAAATTCTCCTGACCTCTCATTTTACATGATGACGTGTCAAGCAATTTTAAGAAAAAACAAACAACCTTAACACAAAACAACAACGAAGCCGCAGTCACAAGCAAGCTGGGGTCGATGAATCTTCTTCATAAGCTCATATCGTAGTAAAAGAATAAGTTAAAAGTATATATAAAAATAATACAAATAGTAAAAATAAACAATAAAAATCTCCATACAAGTCTAAAAACTTATCCTCAACTAGTAATATAACCTGTATGAATCTTTTTCTTCACTTGTGCCCTATCTTTAGCTAATTCTGTATTGATAACAAGCATTTGCAGGTCTATAGTACCAAAAGTTTTTTTTTTGATGGATTCTAAAATACCAAAAGTATTTCAACACATCATATGATTTTTTGTTAGCAATTATTAAATAGCAAAGGCATTATTACCATCTAGTGATATTCAACCGGTCATGTCAATTCCCAGAAGAGCATATCACTAATACCAAAGCAGGATTGTAAGATTAAAACACATCACATATAGAAGTGGTCTTACTGGAGTAGAGCAAACAGTAGATTTGCCACAAACACGAGTCATGGCTGCAGAATCCATTTCCTAATCAATGTAATCCAATTCCTGTCTTCCTGCCAAGAACTGGGGAAAAAACAAATCTTTTTGAACATTGATCTAAGATCCACAAATAATAAGAAATGTAATTAGCTAAGTGTGTAGCAAGACATGGAAAAAGAAAAAACAGAGATGGGGATAAAATTCTAGGTGGGTATGGAAAAAACAACAACAAATCCTTAGAACATTGATTCAAGACCCACAAAGTAACACGACATAAAACACAAAATGAAGAAAACAAACAATTAGAACAGTAATTAGCTCAGTCTGTACCTATTACTCTGACAGAGAGAACGAGATGTGGAAGCAGAGTTATCGGGAGGTATGTATGAAGGTAAAAAATAAACCTTTAGAACACTGATTCTAAGACCCACAGAGACTAAAACAGTGCATAACAAGAAAATGAAAGAAAACAAGCAATTAGAACTGTAATCAGCTTACCAATTACTACTTTAACAGAGAAATAGGGATGAAAGACAAGATGGGCATGAAAAAAAACAAATCTTTAGAACATAGATTCAACACCCTCAGAGACTAAAACAGTGCATAACAAGAAAATGAATGAAAACAAGCAATTAGAGCTGTAATTAGCTTACCAATTACTACTTTAAAAGAGAAATAGGGATGAAAGACAAGATGGGTATGGAAAAAAAAAATCTTTAGATCATTGATTCAAGGACCACAAAGAATAACACAATGCAAAACAACAAAATCAAAGAAAACAAGCAACTAGAACTATAATTAGCTTACCAAATACTACTTAACAGAGAATTGGTGATGAAAGACAAGATGGGTATGGAAAAAAAACAAATCTTTAGAACATTGATTCAACACCCACAAAGAATAACACAACGCAAAACAACAAAATCAAAGAAAACAAGCAACTAGAACTATAATTAGCTTACCAAATACTACTTAACAGAGAATTGGTGATGAAAAACAAGATGGGTATGAGAAAAAACAAATCTTTAGAACATTGATTCAAGTCCCACAAAGAATAACACATGCAATTCAACAAAATAAGAAAATAAGCAATTAGAACTGTAACTAGCTTACCCATTCCTACTTTAACAGAGAAATGGGGATGAAAGACAAGATGGGTATGGAAAAAAACAAATCGTTAGAACATTGATTCAACAGCCACAAAGAATAAGACATGCAATACAACAAAATGTAAGAAAACAAGCAATTAGAGGTGTAATTAGCTTACCAAATACTACACTTTGACAGAGAAATGGGGATGAAAGACAAGGACGGTGTGGGGTTAGATTTGAAGAAGGGGAAGGTTGATGTCGATGAAAACAAGAAAGCTGAGGCTTGTTGGGCGTTCCAAACAAGAGTAAATGGTCCGCCAAAAACCAGTGTTAAAAGGTTTTAGCTGCAAATGGGCTGTGATTTGATACAGTAGCAGTATTTGATTTAAATGTTCCTTTGAGAAAGAGTAAAAGATTTCTTAAACTATGAAAAATTGAATAAAATTACTTTCAAATAATAATTTGGTCAATAAAATATTATCATCAATAATTTGATTCAAAAATATTTTTATTTTAATTAAAAAGTTTTTTTTATTATTTTATTGGAATAGAAATTAATGATCAACATTGACGGGCAGTTAAAACAATCCGAGACCAGAGGAGTTGTGAGGTGTTTTGAGAGACCACAAAGGACACTAGTTAATGGGATTCTATGGTGCAACGCCTTATGCAAATCCACTAGAAGCAGAACTCAAAGCTCTCTGGAAAAGGCTCTAACTGGTCATCCAGCATAACTTCTCAAATCTGCACATTGAAACAGATGCCGAAGAAATTATAGAAATATTCCTAACAGGTAATTATTCTATGATTATTTAATCTTTGACTGCAAGTCATTGCTGAATAGGTTGGGAGTATGGGAACTACATCACGTGTACAGGGAGCAGAACCAGGTAGCTGATTTGATGGTAAAGGAAAGAATCAAAAGTGGTCATTTTGAAGATACAAGGATTTTTGTGATTCCTCTGATGTTTGTGCATGATTATTTCGGCGCAGACAACTTAGAAACTAGTTATTCTAGGAAGAAACAATTAACAAATACTTCCTATTGGACCAGGGTGTGGCCCAACTAAGATGTTTATCTCTAACTCTACGACAGGCAACCTGCCTCATGGCAGTAGCCAGGACGTGTATTAATTATGCATATATATATATATCTTAATTAGCAAAAAAATGATGAAGCTATTATAATCTTATATATATGACTAGATTCACCTCACGTGGATTGAACGTATTTATCAAGTATTTTGAACATCTTTTCACAAAGTTTCTTATTTGTTCAATTTATTTCCAAATGTTGCCATAATTCGAAAAGCAGTTAATTGTGTTGAATCCACATTTAGGACCAGTAAAGCTACACATAAGTGTTGTATTCTCTGAAAGTTGCCTGGTGATTGTCATTTCGCATATTATTCAAGCAAACTTGTGCACACAACCAATGAGAGTTTTGTTAGCATTATATAATGTATATTGTTTTTCCAACTTGGCATCTGTCAAAATGTTTTCAATTGTAACTCACCTAATACTATTTTTACTTTGTTTGGCCGTCATTTCTTCCATGAGTAATAATACACTATGCCTTACTATTTTTTTTTCGCCATTAGTCACTAAAATTTGGATATGCGATTGTTCTCATATTTTCAGTTAAATGAATTTTTTCCATTAAAGGTTACAAATATGACCTTATCAAACTTGCATCCACGATCTTTACTCGTGTAGATTTTGGAACAACTGGCAAAACTTGTCCAAAGACTCCTCCAAAGACCATGACTTTGCCTCCAAAGGATTCATTGTCATCTGTTACAACTCATAAGCTTCTATCATCCTTTACGACTTATTGTAATGGAAAAAGAAACTTTTAAATTAATGATATCATCTATCATCCATTACAACTTAACCCCTTTGAATAACGGATACTCTCATTGCCCAATCAATGAAGTGTTTCAATATCCTATTAATGTATAATTAACTATTCTTTGATAGCTCTGCATAAGTTGTCATATGTGTTGTATCTGCACGGTTAAAACGACTGTAATATATTTATGAGAGGAAATGTAATGCGTACATAAACATGAGTGGTAAAAAAAATAGTTTGGAACGAACAATTTGTGAATGCTTAATTTGATGAGTCCATGACTGTTAAAAAATAATTTGAAATGCATAAATCGTGAACTCTTAATTTCATGAGTGCTTTGTAAATATTTTTTTTCAAGTCATATTTTGGATGGAAATTGTTTTAAAAAGAAAACGATGATCGACGAGGTGATTTTCTTAAAAGGCAAATGGAAGTTCTTAAGATGCTAATGGGAGAAAGCAAAAGTTGGAGTGAAGTTATTTGATATGTAAGAATGGTTAGAGTAAAGGACGGATTAAATAAAAGAAGTGAAGAAGTGTGGTGGGTTGGGTCGTGCAAGATTTCGATAAGCAAATGTAATTTGTACATAAACATGAGCATAAATAGACTGGAAGTTATAAATTGTGAATGGTATTGAATGCTAGCAGGAGGACGTAGATGAGGCTTGAATTCACGCATAAATGAAAATTGAATAAGAAAGTGTTGATGAAGGGTTGAGAAACTAATCGTTGCCTAAGACGTAGCAAGGTATACATGGTCGCTTGCCTACAAAAGTTGTTAAGGGATATTTTTATAATTTAACTTTTATTTTATGGTATTCATGTTTTTAAGGTAACATAGATATATATTATCAATTTGAAAATTTATATAGAGTTATTTTATTTTAATTAATAAAGTGAGATTAAGAAGAAAAATTATTTTCTAAGTATTTGTTAGTTAAAATAATTTTTTTAAAAAAGTTAAACAAGCTAAGGTCCTTTAAAGTAATATTTTTATCAGGAATAGAATGGGTTTAAAGAGAAAAGAAATAATATATTTACTAGAAAAAAAATATTTGGCCTATATTTTTTAATCAAATTATTAACAATTATTGGTGGCATGACATCTTTAGACCAAAGTATTAATATAGGTCACTTTTGTTTAATGTCACATAGTTTAAAGACATTTTGTTCTTCTAATTTCAATCAAATTAAATATGATAAAACTAACTCATACTCCTTCCATCCACTTTTATTTGTGCACTATACTAAAATTATACATCCATTTTTATTGGTTCAGTTTGAAAAAATTTAAGACACAACTTATAACTTAATTCATAATTTATATTTATTATTAACTATAGTAATTACTCAAAGCATATTCTAAAATGTTGAATTTATTACATTCAAAGAGTAATAATATAGACAAATTGTTCAAGAATCAACTGAGCTTAGGAAGTCAGATTACGATGTCGACTTTGCCAAAGTGTGCAATCTCACTATACATTACGTGGATAGTAGGTTAGTTGAAAGATAATTTTGGAATGACTATATTTAACAAAAATTTAATTTCAATATTTTTATCATACCTTAGTGAGATAATTTATTAATTATTGCCCTAGAATTTTAACTTCTATAAGTAGAACACATTCACTTTTAGATGTTCCTGATAGTAATCCATCGCTTGCAGTTATTCCAAGGATATGGGCGTCCAGTTCTGCTGAAAGAGTGACGGATTCTGCTCTTCTACCGTGAGAGGAGTTGATTGGGATTGTTTAAACAATTCACGTAATCGTGGCCCTCTTGTTATGAGATATACCGACAGTCGATACAAGACTAGTGGTTAGTATGAATAGGAAGATGAAACGAAGGCACGGAAAGAGACTACTCCATCAATAAAAAATCAATGAATAGACCCGCAGGATTTTTACAAGAGTTGCGTTCTTCTAGTCATTTCGTTCGCATTTTATTCAACGAGACCGAAAACACCTCAATTTGAGTCTCCACCACATCATCAATTATAGTAATTCATCACCTCGACCTGAGTCTCCACATCAATTACAATAATTCATCACTTCGACTTGAATCTCCATCGCATCAATTACGGTAATCCATCACCTTGACTTAAGTCTCCACAATATCAATTTCCTACCCGCTTGCGGCGGTTGGTTATGGTTCAAGCAACAAGGTGATAATGAGAAGAATTGGGAACTAGGGAAATGTCCAAAGAGGAAAATGACAATGAAATACATGAGCTAAGTTGCATGTTGCCACTTTCTAACAGCTACATATATTTACATGTTAAGTACCAGAAATCTCACATCTAAAAACAAGTTTTCACAAATGGCTCAAGTCACATAAGCATGTCCTTCTTCACTGCACACACCGGAAGATCGATCTTACGATTCTCGTTTTCCTTTCAAGACAGAGATCAATCTAACAGGAGATGGTTAAACATCACAGACGCGGAGAAATACCTTCGTTCACATCAAATTCTGAAATCATTATTAGGCACTTCCTGACCGCGCTTCAGAAATGAGCCCACCAATCAAATGGAGGACAATTTGAGCATTGAACATGGCAGATAAACCTTCATGGAGGACAATTTGAGCATTGAACATGGCAGATACACCTTCATGGAGGACAATTTGAGCATAGCACATGGCAGAAATACCTTCAACACTCTCCTTGTTTGAGCTCTGGTATAAAAAGAACTTGTGCTTTTACTGATTAGTGTTGAAGTAACATAACTCGAGAATTGGTATTTTTCTGCACCTCTGGTCAAAAGCAATCAGCATGATTCACCATTTCAAAGTTTTCCGGGCTTTGTGAGAAAAACTTTTCACAGTTACTTTGTCAGCAAACGTTAACGGTAATTCTTCGTCAGCCTCCTCTCTTTGATCATGCCAGCTCGTTGTATCTCTATCATCCTTTGAACTTCCTTCCACAGGATCACAGGATGAGTAGGAATCCTCAGGTATATCCCGGTACAAGTGTTTCAGCATAAAAAGAGCTGTATCCTTATCTCTCCAGTAGTTCCTGCAAAAAGTTGAATCAGTTAAAAGATCTGAATATACCATACAACAATTAACAAACGGAAAATCTTGATCAAAAGGTGCCTTAGAGATGAGATTCATGAAGCAATATAGTACAATGGATCGGCAAGCACTTTTGACCTCACATGTCTCACCAACAAAACTATATGCAATGGATTACAAAATGAACCATAGGCAATCTGGATTCACATCCCAGTCGACGTGAAATAACCCTAGATGACTCTTGCAACCCTAGACGACACTTGTATTTTTCTAACCC
The DNA here is from genome assembly GCA_025774065.1 of Solanum ossicruentum. NCBI lineage: Eukaryota > Viridiplantae > Streptophyta > Magnoliopsida > Solanales > Solanaceae > Solanum > Solanum ossicruentum. The sequence continues at coordinate 2,513,837 of JAOTQR010000001.1, read as the reverse complement.
TTGGTAGATAGGTTACCCGATACCTATACGGGTAGCAGGTAGCAATACTTGGTGGATTAGTCGAAATGTGCGTAAATTGGTTTGGGCACTGTTTAAAGCATCAAAACCTAATATAAAAGCGCTAATTGTAAAGTCAAAGTCTGAATTCAAACTTCTTGAGAACCCTTCACATATATGCAGAAGAATGCAACAAATTGAAATTTAAATATATGAGACTATTAACAACTCTAAATTCGACAGAGTTGTCTAAGGATGTCGAAAGGCTGGCAAGATGCAAGTATACCAGGCTTTAATGTTGGTTATGACTCAAGAAACTTCAACAATCTCCTAAAGGAATCAAATGCCAGAGAATCATACAAGATAGGCACCATAAGATCACATTCTCCTTGGTTAACGAACAAGGGAGAACAAGAAACAAGCACCACATACATGTGAGAATATGTCAAGATTAGCTATACAAAGAAAGTCACGGGTATCACTGTATGTTTTCTGATTAGCTAAGTGCTCAATTTGTAGGGGTCTGGACATACATTATCATCATTTGTAAATATTCAAAATAAAATCAAAGAATGTTTTACCATTTGGCCATTATTTCAACTTCAGCTTGAAATAGGGAATTCGAAGTTACAAAGATGAGTACTTCAAGTGAAATAATAGTGTCCACTCACAAAACTTCTACTTTATCCAAGTGAAATTCATGTCCAAGCACAATGGATATTCTTTTTTTATAAAACTTACTTCAACTACTCGGTTTTTCAATCTCAACCAAATATTGTCCATCAAGGTAAACCAATTTGAATATGCTTTTCTCCAAAAGATTGGAACTATGCTTAAAAGTTCTTTTGGTTAGCTGCGTCAGGAAAAATAATTATGGCGTAATATTCCGCATAACTAATATGACATATGTTTTGCAAGAACTCAAATTACATATTTTATTCGTGTAAATAACACAACATTTTGTATCCCTACATTATTACTAAATCTCTGAACTGGTTCTAGAAGTAAATAACTCCTTATTCTCTTGACTTTCAATGTTATGCATTTACTAGTCCAAGAATAGTAGGTAACTAGGACGACAAGGAAGAACTTCTAAGATAAATTGACCAAAATTTTTGCTCTATTATTTTCCGATAGAGAAGAATGGTACTTGAACATGCATTTCTCGCCAACAACAAAACCGTCCTGGACAAACTTAACTTCCAGAAAGTTCAACTGACATAGCCAGAAAGCGGGCATTTCATATTTTTCAAAGCTTTAATTAATGAGTCTAGTGGGGTCATCTATTGCATAAAAACTATATTGAGTTACAGAAAATCGAATACGACAGGGAAAAATTTGAGGAGATTCCTAACGAGAGGAGAATTAGAGAGAGAAGTAGTGGAAATTCCAAGGGAAGGGACCTCAAGTAGAGGAGTAAGTTGACATGGTTGAACTCCATAACCATCAAGCACTTCTGTCTCTGAATTACTTAATTCAAACGACTCCACTATCTCCGTCATTTTGCATATTATGCAAGTCATACAACTACAACAACATACACAGTGAAATCTCACAATTGAGGTATGGGGAAGGTAGAGCATATATGTAGACCTTACCCCCACCTTGTGGAGGTAAAGAGAGCTTTTCGGGTAAATATGCCTTTAAACCATTATTTAGGGCAGATATTCATTTGCATAAGAGAGGATTTTTGGGTAAACATACTTTTCAATTATTATTTAGGGGAGACATACAATTGGCATAATAAACCCTCTTAAGTTGATAAGGACACTTACGTATGCGCTCCAAGGGTTGAAATATATGCATGCCGAAATGTTTTATCCTGCAATAAAAAAAGAAACAAGAACAGAAGGCAATTGTGACTGGTGAGTATAAAATATATTAACTCATTCGCATACATTGTCAGCTGTCAGATGTTAAAAGGAATACATAGGAAGAACCTAATAATTTGTATATACATAGATATATGTGTGTTTGTGTATCTCTGTGTGTGTGTACAAAAAAAAAATCATGTTGACTTCAAAAAGGAAAAACCTTTGATCCAGTTAGCTGGAAATTAGAACCTATGTTCACAACATGGACAGACAGTAAAGCACAAATCTGACTAGCAGACAGTGGAATGCCTCAGGCTCGTAAGCTTTTAAAACTTGATCCCTTATGCTAACTGTAATTTTTTAAGCTTTTAAAATTATTGAAAAGCTTCTTTTGATGATCTCTGTCTAATGATTAGTATGAGACAGGAGGTCGTACTTCCATTTTTGTGCATAGTGTAAAAGTTAAGAATTCAGTTTTCCAACGCATGCTGAAAGAAGATGGTGGAATTCTTCTGTCATAGATTTTATGCCGGCAAGCCAAACACGGGTGCTGTTAAACCATGACCAAAACCTTCCTCCGCCAGGGAACATGTGACATTCTCTGTTTTTGGGTGAAAAGTAATTGCAGAGGAAACCATCCTTACTTTCCAATCTTGCCAATCATGAATGAGGATTGAATAGATGGAAATGATCGGCATTAATGATAGCAGATTTTACATGCTCTTTTATAGCTGGAAAATTCATATTTCCACCTTGTTTTGTCATCAATGGCGAAAATGTATAGACCCATAAGAACTGATTTTACCCCCCCCCCCCTCTTTTTTTTTTTTTTTGAAAATGAATTAGACCCATGAAAAAATCTATGGTGAAAAAAGAAAAAAAGAGAGCATAATTTAAGCTTTTCACACACTCAAATGTTAAGTGTAAAACAAACAATATGCCATGTCAACGCTAGGTGTACTCTAGACATACCTCTGTAAAGTAGAGGTGTCTAAAAGATCACTAAAGAAAGTTAGGGCGTCTAACTGGCAGTTTGTACCAAGTTTAAGGGGCTATCTTTTTATGGAATAACACCCATTTGCATACTGAACAAGCACCCACATAAATATGAACATCTAATGACTAAAAAGCAGCAGGAAAGCAATGAAAGGGTAGAACGAGCAAGAAGAATAGCCATGTAACACAAAAACTAAGTCTTCAATTGCAGAAGAAACTGGGAAGATATAACGTAAATAGGACAACTGTTTCAAGATCTACCGGCAAATGAACGTACTTGTAAAACATGATCTACTCGACCATCTTCACTTCCAGTTAATCTTTCCATCATAATTGAGCCATATGACCTCTCTTCTATCTCCTGAGACTCTTGGGAACCCTCTGCAAGAAAGTGACGTAATTACTTACAAATATAGAAGGGCAAATGCTGTTTGGTGGAGTGGGGGAAGAGGCTCCAGCTTGAGTTAGAGCTGATAGCTTCTGTACAAGGAAAAGGGAAGAGAAATCTATAATCTAAACTGGAAGAAAACACTCGGAAAAAATGCTTGCTTTTATTACCATCTTCGCCATCCTTGTCTCTTGATTGACAAAGAGTAATCACCTTTACCTGATCACAAAGCGTCATTAATATCCATAACTCATTGGCCATGAGACCTAATTGAAAACCATAATAATCACAAAGTGAAGGCTAAACACTAAGACAAGCAAATCTACCCATCTTCTGTAAATGAATTTTGAATGACATATGAAGTTCACGCCACACCAACCAAATAAGGAGGAACAAGAAAACGTGGAACCTTATTCCGCAAAAAAATATGATGATTATCCAGGATTTGAAGTTCAATCTTGTGGAAATAATGTATGTCATAAAAAATATTTAGACGGAGAAAACACATTTGATAATTGAGAGGAGAATATTAGGTTATAGAAGCATAACCCAAGTTGATCAATTCATGATTTCAACAATAAGCTGATATAAACCGAAACAAAAAATTATTTTCCATGTCAAGCGATCTGTTCAGCAGGGATCTCTACTTTAACAAGCTGTTCTTTATAATGTCAAAAGGCCATGCACAGATTAAAGTCATTTAAAATCCAATTAGCAAGCTTCATTTGTAATAAGCTGAATAATTCATACTTCATTTGTCTATCTTTGCAAGATTACAGGATATTAAACTTCCTAATGAGTGATATGTAATCTCATCATCTCAATTACGAACGTACCATCCTTTTGTGCATGTATTATCACATCAAAAAATAGGGAGAAAACACACCTTTACAGTATTTATATTGTTCACAAAAGCATGTGAACGCAAAGATACTTCTTCTTTAAATTCCTGCACCAAGTAGTATCAGGATGCACATTAATACATATGGTAGAAGAAACCTAGCACATTAATTTACAAACTATGAAGACCTTACCTGAAAACCAATATGCAGTCGTTTCCCACCTCTGTGGTAGGGTATAATGACGGGGCGCTTGTTGAGATATTCTTTACAGATGAGTGGTTCTATTCTGAAATCGGAGACAGACAAGCATGCATGAGCTTGTATAACAAAAAAGATGACAAAAATTAGCAACAATAACGACAATGAGACCTGTATGCCACTGGATCAAAAGGGTGAAATATGTTGAACATTTGTCGACAAGCCGGCATCTCTTCAACTATATTATCCTCTTCCCAGTATTCTTTACCCTTGCCTTTCATACCAGGATAAAGCAGAAAATAAGAAATGAAACTAAGTGAAACAGATGCATCACTATCATTAATATAGAGAAGAAACTGCCAAGTTTCAAACACCCATGAGTTGCCTAGAACCAACAAAAAAATGAATCAATCCCTTATAAGTACACATCAAAAGGCACCAAGCACCACCAACATACAGAGTTCATAGCATCCGTAGGATTGTTGGAACTTGCACAACTAAAAGCAATATGATGCACCAGAAGGATTTGACAAACATCTTTTTTCAAAATCTAATTTGAAAAACATTAATTTACTGCTACTGAAGTAAAAAGAAAATCTTCCGCTGAGTGATATAGAAAGATTAGGTTTATACTGCAGAAGGTCAGCAGATCGGAAAGCAGTTAAAGTATACTTATTAGATCTATGGAAACAAACACTAAATGTCTATTCAAGCGAAAAGAAAACAATCTTACAGGCTTATGGTAAAATATTCGACAGATATGTCACAAAAGTACAAAGTATAGGCCCACCACCACGACACAAAAGATTCAGAGGAAAATAAGCAATGAAATCAACATGTGCTTAATATAGACAGTAGAAGAATTACCAATCCCAATACGAACATTGCGGAGGGAAAGAAAAACACCAAGAGGGGATCCGACAGCGAAAAATGTATCGACCTTTTTATGAAAGAACCAAAGAATGAAACAGCCTGAGTTAGAAGAGGTCTTGGGAGAATCCAACAAATGGAGAATAATCACGAGAACTAAAGGTCAAAATTATCAAAAGTAAGTTTATGCATTCAAAGAAAATTGTTAATCATACTATATTCAGAAGGATGTCAAATATTCCAGTCTTGTACTAAAGTAATGATGAAAGCATAAGCATTTAGAGAAATGAAGATTTCGATAAGGTCAGTGATTTTCTGCTAGGAGTTTCTAAAGAACATTGAAAGTCCCGCTCCAACATCCAACCAAAACTTGCTAAAACATACCCAGAAAACAGTAGTATCTGACAAAGGATCAGTATTACCTTAAATTTCAACTTCGTGTATCTTAATTGCGGGGTATAACTCTTTGTTGAATCACTTTCCTCAGTAGATTGATTTCCTGTACCTGTGTTTCTTCCTCCATTGTCTGCTTCCATTACACATCCCATCCCAAAAGACACTTGTAAGGACCATTTACTTTGATACTCAATAAAAAGTGCTTTAGTTAGAGAAGTTAGAAACTAAGCTCCATAAATGGTTATTTATTTGTGTAACTGTACCTTTCTTTACACATTTGGATTCTAATTCTTGGATTTTTGCTCTCAGCATATCAATCTGTACCAGTTTCATTGATCGAGAAACATGGAGAAAATTACGTAGACAGAAAATATTTTTAAATATTTTAAACTAATGCAGAATATGACATGTCACTACCTCTGCCCTCAGGAAATTGATTGTTCCGTCTTTTTCACATTCAGATACTCCCTCATCAATCTTTTGATTGAACTCAACAATTCCATCTTCCACATTCTCGGCATCATTTATAGTGTCCCTCTCATCAATAGGAGTTCCACAAGAATTTTCATTTGCTGAGGAATCATAATGTTGCCTAAAATCATCGGTTGCTACTGGTTCATCTGAGTCTGATGAAGCAGGAGGGCCCACAGGATGAAAAAAATCTTCAGTACAATCTTCCACACACTCTGACGAACTTGGTTCTACATTCATTTTGTCTTTATCTAACAGATTGCTCTTATTTCCCTCCTTAATATTAGTTTCATCATCTGAAATAAAGGCAGTGTTTTGGTCTAAAGATAGGTGGCTCTGATCCTGCTGAGACAATTCATTCTCATTTTGTTCTTTGTACATCCACTCCATGGGAAAAGGGGAGGACAGCGTTATTTGGTGGCATAGGATATCATATGACAAAACGCTCCCAAGGGAATGACCATACAAGGAAACCTGAAAAATTTACAAGATTCTAGTATGCATATTTAATCTGAACTGTATACATCAAGTGCTTAAAGAAATAAGATGGAAACTTTGCATATTCAGTTATAACCTTATACCTTTCCACTATAGCCCGGATTCCTCTTAAGAAACTTCATGTATAACATATTCAACTGGTTGGAGACCTGAATATGGAATAAACAATTAGCTCTAAACACTAACAGAAATTTTTTCTATCGATTTCTGCCAAAGACATATGAAGGTAGGTAATGATAGGCCATAATGAAGCGCCAATGCATATCATATTAAGCAAAGACAAAATAATGGGAGAATTTGCTAAAATGAATAAAAAGAATGACCTTGAAGAAGAGAACAACAAGAATGATGCCTCAACCCATAGGAAGTTGTGGTCGAGCTACATGAATTCTCAACTCCATTTCCAATATTCAATAGTTTGGATTTCACTAGTACTGTAGGTTTTCTATTATTCTACTGCATACAAATCTCTAAACTAAATAGATATCCTAGCAAGCCTAAGTTAAGTGTATTATCATGATTAACCTTTAATTCCAACTAGTAGATATTAACTATATGGATATTTTGCTTCCATTGTGTTCTATTTTCTGCTGAATGTGTATGGATTGCAAGAGATTGTAGGGCTTCTTAGACTGCTGTCTTAAATGTAAGTTTAGGTCTACCTTTGTGTTACACCTCCAATTATCATGGTTACAAACCCATAGATCAGTGCATTTGGAGATATTCAAAGTATTAAAACCAATTATTAATGACACACCTAAATCAAACACAACAGCTGGACTTTTGAATAGAAGAAACCAGGCAGCAAATCAAACACAACAGCAGAGCAACATCAGGAAGAAGAAAGGATAGCAGGGAACACTTGAACTGGAGAACATATTAGAAGTACCGAGTCAATAATAGCCTGGCAGTAAATGGGGCTCATGTAATACAGCACATCATGTACTGTTGCACTCAACACTTCGCGCAATCCCCGCACACCATCTAAAGTACATCGTTCAACTGCTGCCTCACCACTAAGCTTTAAGCCCTTCCTCCACTGGTGTTTTACCCACATTTAAAACATTCAAAAAAATTGGCGTTAACTCACAAGCACAAATCAATAGGAAACAGATCAAAGTACAGACCTATGGAAAAAAACACCAAAACATCACACAACAAGAATACAAAAGATAAAACACTTAAACATGCTAAGACGTGACTTTAATTAACAAGATAATGGTTTATTCGAAAGAATATAACAGCAAATTTTAGAGTTGCAGTAAGGTGATGACTGGAAATAGTTTCATCGAGCACCATTAAGCATAAACAATGTACTCAAATACAGACAGCAGTTATTACACCTACTTGGTACCCTTGCTGTGGCCTACTCTAGCTTTTGCATCTTACAATCCCGAGGAGGACCCCTAAGCAGAGAGTGGATCACTTGTGGTCTCAGATTGGTAGGCCCTACATCACATGTCCAATCGATGATTTTACATAGTAACTTTAGATGCTTCTAGTGTTCATCATTATAATCAACATTTCTACAAGTCCTTTTGTTGCAATTACAGTTATAAATGACACTATGATAAAGTAAGCATACATTTGCTACAAAAGGACAGAATTCTCTGTCCCAGTGTAAAGATTTTGATAAAACTCAATAGTTGCTCCTTTGATCTCTGATGGTCATCTAAGGTAGTCCCATTAATAACAAACTAATCAATCGTATTACACATTTTGTGACAGTTTCCGGTTCTATGAAAGATTTTGGTGTTTCTATCCCCTTCTTTAAGCCACAAAGCCCTTGAACTTTGTTTCCAGGCCACTTCCTCCTTTTTTTGCATTTTCCTCAAACTCCACTGTCAGGGCAGCCCTTAAGTAAGCCTCATCATCTGTCAGTAGCCTATGGTCTTGATCTAACTCAGTCAATTGATTAAGTATACTTTGTTTCTGCATTTCCAGATTGCCCTGTATAGTTTTGCTCCAATCCTTATGTTTTCCCTTCAGAGCCTACAATTTGAAAGCTTAAATGAAATCTGGACTGCCTCCATATATGCTAGAGTCTTACAACCCTTTGACTCTATCATTGATGTTCTCTGTCTGGAGCCACCAATTTTCAGATTTGAACTAAGAATTTGACCTCTCCCAATTATCACATTCAAGAACCAAAGGACAGTAGTCAGAAGTATATCTCTGTAGAACTGACTGCTTGATGTTTCTAAATGAAACTTCCCACTCTTCCGGACTCAAAAATCTATCAAATCTTGCAGCAATGTAATGGCCTTCCCCTTTTATCCATCTACACTTGCAACGAGCCCCATTTCCTCTATGAATTCAGAAAAAATCAGCCATGGCTTTGTTGAATCTAGTACAGTTCTTCACAAATGGAAATCTATCTGTGTTGAAGTTTCCAGCAATCACCCAAGGCCGATTAAAAAAGCTTCTGACCGCCCCCAGTTCCAGCCACACCTTTTCGCTCTCCATCCTGACATCTGGATAAAAGCCAACAAAAATCCTGAGTTTGCCTAAGAGTTTGTGGGTGATACAGTAAGAATCCACCTCGCATCTCTCTCTCTCTCTCCCATATTCTACTATCCCAGAGTAATAAAACTCCCTCTCTGGTACCACTGGCCTCCAATTGTGAATACTTCACCCACCTATTTGCCCATAATTCTTTGATAATGTCCCTAATGTCACCTTCCAACTTTGATTCTTGAAAGCAATAGACATCTGCTTTCAAATTGTTCACCATATTTTTTATCATCAGGCTCTTCTTGGATCCTTAAGGCCCCTCACATTCCATGTTACAATATTAACCTTCATTGACTCGATTAGTCCGTGTATCTTTAATATTTGCTTTCTTATTCAATCTTTTATCCCATGTAACTTATACAAGTATTATTTATTTGGAAACAAAGAGGATAACCAAATGTTGCATTATTTAATGTGGATTTTTGCGTGAAAATTAAATCTCTTCAAATCCTAACCATATATTGTATAAACCAATGTTGAGTTTTATCCGGAAATTATACCTCCTAAAACCTCAACCAAACGACCCTAATGCATTCATAATAATGCATACCAAATTAAGAAATGTAACAGATCAACTATGAAAGGTAACTATAAAGCATCACCTGGCATGGGATGAAGAGGACTCTCTGGATGCCACGTTGGTACGAGGTTAAGTGTCGTTCAGCAAGGATTGACGTGATATGGCGGAAGTCACTAACATCATCCACAAGATTTGATTTTTCCAACCTTTGACCAATACCATGAACCATGAACACCAGATGTCGAACAGGGACCTATGCACAGCAGTATCAAGTTACACAGATTGCAGTACAAACGTATCACAGAAGTAAAAAGAGACCATTCTACATATGGATGTCAAAAGTGGAAAAAATAAGTTTTGTATACAAAATTACACATCATAAAAAAATTTATGCATATTATCTTGTAATACCCCATATGTTGGAAAGTCGGATTAGGGAAGAAAAGCTGGGAATCTAATCTGGCGCTAGATCCCACCTTGTTTGAAACTGAGGTGGTGGTGGTGTGAGAGAAGACTCATTTACTGCACTCACAAGCCAGTTTAATATGACAGAAAGGAGTATTTTCAGTCCACTGAGTGAAACGAACAGTTAAAATTAGATATTAGCTTGATCTTGCAGAGAAAGTGACGGGTCATATTTTAGTTTTGAGGGAATAAAAGTTCCAAAAAGAATCTTACGAATTTCCAAGACCCCAAGTACCAGTAACTTAGTACTGTGCCTTTCATATCTACTTTATCAATCACGTACAACAACTAATACAACCCTACATGACGGTTTCATTTTTTAAGGCCAAGACAAGCCAAGTATCCCCATGTTCATATATCACTTGCTTGATGAGTAATAGAAGTAGAACACATGCACTCACGTAGTAAACAAGAAATACTTGGCTAACCTGTGAGCAGTAATCATCCATTTCTTCCTCCTTTTGTTGACGTAATTCATCCTAAAAGAAACAGATATATGAGTATTTCAGCAAGGAGAAACAAGAGAAAACAGATTAAATCCGAAAATATCAAGCCCCCCTTCTGGACAAGCCAGTCTTCACTCTTAATCATCTTTATAGCAGAAGGCATATAAACAAGTAAAACAACTTCCTTATTGCGAAGAAATGGACCTTTGAACTAACTCAACCCCAAAAGCTATCTCATGAGGGGAGGACTGTCAATCAAAGACTACATAAGGAGACCATATGAGGTCTCCCCCTCTATGCCCACTTAAAGAAAGAGGATGCTATGAAGATGAGCACCAAGAGATCATCAGTGAAAAGGAAACCAACAGTAGTAAACTTCATATCAGAACAAAAAGAACCGACAGAAGCAGTAATTTTGATAGTAAGCAAATGAATGCCTGTGTTGGTTTGGGGGACTGAGGAAGAGCATATCCACGCCTTAGCTTAATACCATTACCCCCGAATCCAATAGCACCAGCGAAACCAGTGGCATCAGCATTAAGCCAGGCTTCCCAAGTATCATCTTCTCCAGTGAAAATAGCATGCAGTCCCTGCATTGTGGCAAGTACATCACTAGCAGTACAACTCAAAAAGCATAAAAACAAAAGCTCCATAAATTCAGCAATCTAATACCGGGGTGAAGCCCTGCATATCAACTCGAGCTGCATAGAGCCCTGATGGCTGAAAGGTTCTTCTATGCCAAACCTGTGGCAGTCACCCAAGACTCATCAACTAGTATTGAGGAAAAATTTTCAAATATCCAAAAAAAAATGAGGATGATAAGACATTAAATTAAAAAAGATGCTCAATTGGATTAGTGAACAAATCGATAAACAAGGTAAAAAATCTTCAAATGCGTTTTATTTTTGACAATAAGTAGGAGTCCAGCATCTGCCACATTCTGTCAGATATTCCTTAACAGAACAAGTAGAAAAAGGACGATAAAACCAATTACATATACATGTTTGCAGTCAAATCAGATAATATATATCCGTTACAAAATCTGTATAATAATGTATATAGATAGTATAGAGATTTGATAGACAATACAGCTGATTGTTAGGGATTGGAATATTTAGTTACCATAGTTAGCTTATTTAGTTACCTTAGTTAGCTTGTCCTCTCCATGTATTTACATCATTGTTCTCTTTGAATAATAAACAAGTTACTCCCTCCATGTCTTATCAATAACATGGTATCAGAGCCACTACTGCCTTTTGAGGTGAGTTATCTCCCTCACAGCTTTAGGGTCAGTTTCTATCTCAGAGGTCAAGTTCTCTCTTTCTAGGTTG
>JAOTQR010000001.1:2475033-2494986 GCA_025774065.1 Solanum ossicruentum | reverse complement strand
ATTCTTTGAAAAAAATTATTCCTAATATTAGACTTTTAGAAATAATAATACTTAAATATATTTAACTCTATCATTTTTTTATTATTCATTATAAATTTGTATGGTTAGAATATAAATATACTAAGAATATATTGAAATAGTCTATAATTTGCATATATTAAGAAAAAAAACTATAGATCAATAACAATTAAAAATTTATGTTATCTTTGTCAATAAAAAATTGTTATTTAAAGAGTTATATTATTTTTATTCTATATGAAAAACATGTTAACAAAAAAAAGGGTTAACTACACAAAAATTAAAGTCAACTTTATCGCATGAGTATTCGTCAAAACGAAATATATAGATTGAAAATATTTTTTTATACAGTTTAATTTTTTGAGTCTTATAATGACAAAAGTGTCTTTAATAATTTATTCTTTTGTGGGAGGAAAATTTTAAAGTAGAGAGAGTATTTTTTTATTATAGACTCATAATACACATTCAATATACATATACTAAATTAATATTACTTTAAAAATATGAAGGTCCTTAGAAATATTTTTTGAATATTTGTAGTATTCAATGTAATAATATTAATGTGACACATACGTGCAACGTACGTACACTAAGCTAGTACTATATTAAAAGTGCAAAGGCCCTTAATAATGTTGTTTGAAATTTTTGCCCTTCATTAAAAGACTTATCTTTAGACAAAATCGTCATTTACTATATAATTTAATTTTTTAAAAATAATTTAAGACTTAAAAATCAACTCAAATTTGTAAATATTCTTTCATATGAGGATTGGTTGAATTTCCCTATATATAAATGATATATAAATCAACTTAAACTAAAATAGTATTCTTTTGTTGGCCAAATCTATGCCAACTATAATAATGATTCTACACAAACGCAAAATTTTATATTACATAGGATTATGTAAATAATATTTTCTGTATTATTGGATTTTTACCTCTTTTATTTCCACGGTACCATAATTGGGATTCTAAATAAACAATAAATTAAGTGAATAATGTGTTTGTCTTTAAATAATTTTGAATTTTGTTAACTTGTCCAGATTATCTATCTTTTTTTTGTGTGTGTAAATTTGGTAGAAACCAAAGCATAATAATATAGTATTAAAAAGAGATATATATAGAATCAGAAGTACATTTTAATTATTTTGTCTACTGTTGTTATTCTCAAATAGGATTAGTTTTAAAGTCATAAATATTAAAAAATAATGATAACATATATTCAATATAAAATTTATTTTAAAAGACAAAAGTTGTTGACTTGTTTCCTAAAATAGGAATAGAAAAATGACACATTTATAAATTAAACTTATGAATGGATAATAATATTTGCATTATTATTTATAATAGTGCGCTCAATGATATAAGTTACAACCATAGTATTTTATTCATTTTATATACACTTGTTATTAATTGAAGTGATGCACAAATCTCCTCAGAAATGTTGTTTAACTTTTTGCCCTTTATTAAAATATTTTTCATTTTTTTACTATTTTTCTTAATTTATTTATTATTTAATCTTTTTTTTATTAGTTTCAAGATTCATTTTTTGGATTAAAAATTCTTTATATTTAGAATTCAATTTTGATTTAGGACTATTCCATGTAAATAATCTACTAAAATTTTGACTATCAAATATTTGTTAATAAAAGTATATAACATAAGAGATTTACAAAGAGAAGAATCAATAAAATTATGTTGGAAACATTAAGTTATGCCTTTTATATTTAGAAATTTTTTCATTACATCAAATTTAAATCAATTAATTATTTAACTTCTAAATTTTCAACTCTATTGATAAATATTCACCCACACTATTTAGACACGCACTCATCGATATTTTTGAAGAGACCAAACAAGATTGCCTTGTACAATTTTGATCTAATCATTCAAGGCTCGTTTGGTCGGGTAACAAGTTATTTTGAGATGATTAATTTGAAAATAAATATATTTTATAATTTTATTTAAAAAAGGATCTAAAATGTCTCGGAATTGTTGAAAATCGCATCCAAATGTCCTTCATTCACCTATTGAGCATAAATACCCTTATCATTCATCTTTGGGTCCAAAAATAATATTTTCTTGAACAGATTATTAATTAATAATTTGAATGTTTTTTTAAACACATGGTCGTCACATATGGTTATAGTTTAATTATTTAAAATTAATTATGAATTAAATTGATCGTCGAATAGAACCCTAATTCGCCCCAAATTAAATCCCTTATTCGTTAAATTAAAAAAACAGAAGCAAAACTCCTAAACGTTCGACATCCTCCAATTCTTCCTCTCGTATAATAGTAATTGACTTCGTGAATTTCATGTGTTTTAATGATAAGATCATGACTATTATTAGACACGATTTTATAAAAAAATCGAATATCTTGATGTTTGGCCGTTTGTTAGAAAATTAATGATGGGGACTTTTGTTTGATTTTTTTTCAAGTGTGTCCTAGAAAATAGTTATTCGATAACGACTAACCGGACCAAGAGATTAGTTTTCAAGTGGCACTCTTTGTTTATTGACCACACTGTGATCGACTAATATGGGGAAGACTGAATTCCTTTTGCAAGTATTCGATCGAATAGTCTTCCCCAATATATCTATTACTAATACAAAAAGGTATTTTCTATTACTGTGTATATAAGTGTTTGACATTTTTCCTTTGTATTTGCAATGACACTTCATCTTGCCAATATCTAAAATTTGTACCTTTTATTATTTGGTGCTTGTGGTGTGTTTATTATGAGTCTCCATGATTTTCAATGTATCAAAATCAATCACTTATGGCATTTTCTGGAATTGCATAATTCAGACATTTCTACAAATGTCGGACGAGGGGAAGAATTGAGGGAAGTTGGACATTTAGGAGTTTCTTTGTTCATTAACGTGTAAGGGATTTAATTTGGAGCGGGCTAATTTCGGTTTATAATTAATATTAATTAATTAAATTATATGTTATTGTTGTTAATTAAATTGTAACCAATAGATGATCGCCACGTATTTAAAAAAACATTCAAATTATTTGATTAATATTTTGTTTAAGAAAATGTCGTTTTTAAAACTCAAAGGTGGATGGTCAAGGCGTTTTATGTCTGATAGGTGGATGGAGAGTTTTCAGGAAATAACCTCTCTACCTTGTGAGGTAATAGTAAATTTGTGTACATTCTACCTTCTCACCTCGTGGAATTCCACCGGGGTATGTTGTTGTTGTTCTATTTTATTTTAGTTAAATATAAAATAAAATTATTTTAAAATTAATTATTTTTTATTTTTCATACTTCAATGGACTCTAAGTATATTACTCGAGCTTTTTAAAAATATCAAGTGCATATTGGATTTCTGAAAAATACATTCATATAATGTTTGAGGATTCAAACAATATAAATGGAGTTAATTATTTTTGAATAACTATAAGCTAGAGAAAATAAAAATAATGACTGCTTTGGCCATTTTATATTTTGAATTTTTATGTTTTTCTAACTAATTTCATAAATTGTACCTAATTCAACAACAACATATTATAAGTAAAATGCATATTAATATATCAAGAAAATTTTATATAATCAAAAGTTCTTAATAAGAATTGATCGTCAACAACTATAGTTGACACCCAATTTTTATCCTCTACAGTGTCAAGTTAATCATCGAGTTTTTATTTTGTTTTAATGATTTTTTAAACAATTTATTGAAAAAAAA
Source organism: Solanum ossicruentum (assembly GCA_025774065.1). NCBI lineage: Eukaryota > Viridiplantae > Streptophyta > Magnoliopsida > Solanales > Solanaceae > Solanum > Solanum ossicruentum. The sequence continues at coordinate 2,491,270 of JAOTQR010000001.1, read as the reverse complement.
GTTCAGCGCGTGGGGCCACGCGCTCCCAATCCTTTATCTTTCCCTTCCTTCTTCACGTTTTCCCCTTTTCCCTTTCCTCTTTCAAAGACCCCAAAAACCAGAAGCCAAAACCAGAAAAACCAAAGAAACCCCGACCAGTCGACAAACCCAACGATAATTCCTAACGGTCACCGACAATTCAACGCTCCTTCATCCCTTTTCATTGTACGTTTTTCATTTGTCAACGAAGTGAGAAGCCACAGCGACACCCATTTTCGAATTTGAATTTCAAAACCCCCAACCCATCTGATTCCCCCCCCCCTCCATTTTCGAACCCTAATCGTCCCCTAGATAATCCCTCTTCATCTTCTCTTTCGAGGGTAGCCGTCGACAGCAAGAAAATCCAAAAACCTAGCAAAAAGGGGCGGCCATCATAATCTGAGAAATCCCCTAGAAAAGGTGGCGATCAATAATCTCAAAAACCTTAGCAAAAGATTACTTGATTTTCATAGGCATTCTTGATTTCCAAAGCTCAATACAGTTCACAAGACCCTCGAACTGATTTTCTAGAAACTCTTTGATTTTGAAGATCCTGAAATTGAGGATTCTTGGTCGAGGAAGGTGTTGATAGAATTCTTTGGTGGTAAATAAGCTTCATCAAGCTCGTCGTTCCCTGTATCGCTGCCCCGAAAAAGTCCATTTTGGATTCCACCTCCTTGCATCCTCTCGAGTTAAGACGACCCAACTTCTCTTCGAGTCAGTCCAAATTCCCAGAAGAAATAAACTATTCTACAGATTTCGAAAGCAAGAATCACACTTATACACTGATATACATGTGTATACACAATAACATTAGGAAAAAGCCCAAAAGCTCTAATAGAGATTTAAATGGGATTAAGACCCATAATCACTTCAACCCTCTTCTCATTTTATTTTTGTTTATATATTTGTATTTGTTTGGATGCTAACATTTTATTTATTATTGGTTTCAATCTAATTAAACTCCCCAACATGTCAAAACCATTTATGTTATTTTTATTTATTTTTATTTTATTTTGAAAAAGTGTTTGCACTAAAAAAAATAATAAAATAAAAATATGATTTTACATTTTAGTTCAATTTTTCAAACATAGTCAATTTTAGTTAATTGCTTTCAATCTAGTCAAATCCAGTTTAATCCTTTTAAAATTAATCAATTTCAAAACCAGTCAATCTTTTCCAAGTCAAGCAAATATTTTCAAAGTTAGTCAGATTTCCTAATCGCCGGATAACCGCATTTAGCGGCCATTTCAAGTGTGTAAAACTTTCTTGAGGTGGAAATATGAACCTGAGCCCTTTCTCTGGGTTTTAAAAAGATTTTTCTGTTAGGTCTTTTTAACATATTTATTGGTTTTCTAATTATCCTTAAAATTAGGTGGCGACTCTATTATTTTTCTTTCGAATTTCGAGAATCGATTTTTCTTAATTCAATTAAGTTTAAATCGATTTTCGATTTCTTTTTTTAAAAAAAAGCAAGCCATTTTTCGAGATAACAACTATAACAACAATAGTAACAACATACTCAGTTGAATCTCACAAATGTGATATCAGGAGAGTAAAATGTATGTAGATTTTACTACTATCTCATAGAATAGACATGTTGTTTTCGAAAAACCCTCATCTAAAAAATCAGGTCCCCCAAAAGCAAAAAATACTAGATAAGAAAGAAAAAATTACTAAAGTGAAGAAGCAAACAACAATATATAGATACAATAAAAGTGACAATTATAAGACAGACGATAACAATATATGATATAAAGACACGAGTACACGACTAGTCCTACTAATCTATGATAACACAAAGCTAGACATCAACCTATCACTACCAGCGTATTAAACTTCTATCCTAATATGCGACCTCCGTTCCTTTCTATCTAAGGTCATGTCTTTGATAATATAAAGTTATTTCATATTCTGTCTAAATTTACAATATTTTTCTTTAATGTTGTAGACATGATTTTTACAAATGGTTGCTTGCAAGATGATAGATTTTACTAGCACCATTTGATTTTGAAGTTTAATATTTCATAGGAATTGATAATATTTTTCTTGATTTTCTCACATAGATACATTATATAAAAAAATATTTATTATTTATATCAATAACTATTTTTTTCGCTGAACACTTAAAAACATATCACAGATAATTATTTATAAAAATTATATAATACAATTTTCTTGATGGATAATATATTTTCAAACACTTATAATTTATTTATATTGCACATATAATTCACTTTAGTACAGGTGCAGATTTATCATGATATTATTATAAGTGATAATAAATAAATTGTATTACTAGAATTAGTAATTATTTTTTAACAAGTACTCGCTCAAGTATCTTTTTAATTTTTAGATTATAAAAAATGAAGGGTAGTTTTATTCACTTTCTAATAATTTAGGGTCATTTTTGCCCATTTTCAGTAAATATTGGTGCCCCCAATTTGTTTTTTAATTTTATTTTTATTTATGTAAATAATAAATTAAAAATAAAAGAGGATATTGAGTAACTCGTCGTCTTCACCAACTGTGCCGGAACCCTTGCCGCCTTCCATTTTTCTCTCTCAGTGGTTGCATCTGATCACCGGCCGCCGTCGCCGTTTTTTCCCAGATTCAGGTGTCACCATGCCAACCGTCAGCGTTGGAAGAGACCGTTTGTTCGAAGCCCTAGGCCGCACTTACAGTGAGTTTTTTCTCTTTATATACAAATTCCGCGTGAAAGTACTTTCACCGATTAGATTGAAACTTAAACTTTTTTTATATGAATTTTCAGCTGATGAAGAATTTGATGACTTGTGCTTTAAGTTTGGTATTGAGCTTGACGATATAGTAAGCACTACATTCCTCATTTATGACTCATGAACAAATCTAGTTCTCTTTGTTTGTATGCATTGTGTAATTGAAATGCTACCTCTCTCCCAATAGATAGCTTCATTTGAAAAAAAATGTTATTTAATGAAGTTGTTTGTGGTTTCTAAATATGTTAACTTTATATCCGAAAAATTGTGAATTGAGCAAATTTGTTGCTGCTGTTATACTTTGGACCAGTGAGACATTCTGGGGATGTAAGGAGTAATTTTTATAGTCGTATGTGTTTATAATTCTTCAGCTAGTTTATTTGATCCAAGCATTGGGTTGTTGGTTTCCTATTGAGCTTATGCATGTGTAAAATATGTAGACAACAGAAAAAGCAATACAGAGAAAAGAGAAGCATTTGGAGGAAGAGGGGGTGGAAGACGATGGAGAGACTATATACAAAATTGAAGTTCCAGCAAACAGGTGGTCTTGCCTTCTTTTAATAAATTACGTTGAAGAATCAATTTTCCTGAATTAGTAGAAAGTTTTGGAGATTTTGGTTATGCTCGGAATGTTTGGAAATAAGTATAACTGATTCTCCTTGGTGGCTTATTAGCATTTTTGCACTTAGTTTAGTGGAGTGGAGTGTGGTTGTCTAGAATTGTTTAATTATTTGTTTTCTTCAGGATAATAGTGTTGCTTTTAATTTTGGCACCTGACAGTGTAATAGGTCTTCATTCAAACTGGTTGCAGATATGATTTGCTTTGTCTTGAAGGACTAGCACAAGCTCTCCGAATATTTAATGGGCTTGACCCGATCCCAACATACAAGTTAGCGAATATTGGTAAAGAATCTATGCTTCAAATGCATGTTAGAACAGAGGTACTACTTGCTAACGTTATGTTTGTGTAAAGTATTTGACAACCATTAAATGTGATAAATAAACTGTTTTTGCGTTAACATTTGTCTTTCCCTGTCTAGACATCCAGAATTCGCCCATATGTTGTGTGTGCTGTTTTAAGAGGTGTAACATTTGATGAGGCCAAGTACAATAGCTTCATTGAATTACAAGATAGGCTGCATCAAAACATTTGCAGGTATTACCAGATTATAAAGGGCAATTTGAAATTTGTATTTACCTTATGTTTTTCAACTGAATTTTTGATTGTTAAGACATATTATAATTAAATAATTGCCCAAGATGTCAATCTTGTGGCGAGAATGCAAGGTGGGTTAGGTGCACGTGGTTCAGACCATGCTACAGACAAAAGCGTCGGAATTAAGTGGAGAAGAGTAAAGGGACGGGGTTACTCTTCTGAATTCTGGATATGCCATTAGCCTTTAAGGTTTCCCGATTGTAAAAGAAAATTAAGTAATTGAAATTATACTCTTTCTAATATAATGAGATGGTCACCTACTTTAATATGATATAGATTTGGCAGAAATGTTAGGGCATTTCGGCACTATAGAAAAAAATCTCCAATGCTTGGTCCAAGAACAAGAAGCTAGCCGCATGTGACGTGGCGTGCTGAGACATTATATAATTAATTGATTAAAATGTGTTGACCTTTAAAACATAACTTAGATGAGATAGTTGCACATTTCTACACCTATCTTACTCTTTTAATTCTTGGTTTCTGGTGGTCCTACTTGTTAACTTTTGCTCAATGACATCTTGAAGCATTGTGGATCACAAGGAGGGTGGTATTCTTATATCCTCTTTTTGATCTTTTTTGTTTCAACTGTAAAAATATCGTAAACCTTTGTACTTATGCGGTCTATTCTAAGTAGGCGGTCAGACATACAATTTCATTATGTGATTTGAAATAATGAGATGAAAATCAGTGTTTGGACATGCAATTTCATTGCATGATTTGAAATTATGAGATGAAATTCTAAATTCTCCAAAAAATTTAATTTGGAAATTTCATATCATGATTTATAATTTTTTCAAATTGACCCATAAGTTCATATTTTCTAAACTCTCATTTTAACAAAATTTATTGTTGATATTATTACTCTTACCAATCTTTAAACTACTCTCACCAGTATAAATATTACTCCCTCTTTCCCATTTTATGTAACATCTTTTCTTTTTTAATCCGTCCCAAAAAAGAATGTTACCTTACTAGAATTTTAAATAATTTAGCTTTAAAATTCTCCTTTTATCCTAGGTGAAATGATTTTTCAACCACACAAATATCTATGGATGATTTTAGACAAGTTTCAATTTTCAAAAGTCTTTATTTTTTCTTATCACAGTGTCAATACAAATGGAGTCACACAAATGGGATGGACGGAATATTTGTTTACACAAAGTTATCTCATTTTCATCAAATGTCTCTTTAGTAATTTTTTACAAGAAAGCTAACTTTTGTTGGTAGATAAGTATGACTCATGCTTAATCTACTTTTTTGTTGAACTATAATAGCCCGTTTGGATTGGTTGAAAAAAAATTGCTTTAAAAAAGTACTTAAAAAACACTTTTTAAAGTGCTGAACTTCTTTTATAAATAAGCAGTTACGTGGTTGGATAAAAATGCTTAAATTGAAAAAAGTTGTTGATGTGTTTGGTACACAAGTGCTATCAAACACTTTTTTATCAAAATGTCTAAAATACCTTTTAAGGTGTTACACATTATAAAGTACTAAATATTATAAGTATTTTATTTCTAAAATAAAGTAAATATTAAATTAATCTGTGTAAGTTATTTTTAAAATCTATAATTTTGATAAAACATATGAAATATTTGAGATGTATTTTAAATTATATTTATGATTAAAAATGGCTATATTTTTTTTAACCATAAATAATTTATATAGAAAAAAATAAAAGGAGGAGAAAGTAGTTTAGAAGGTGAAAATAAAGGAAGAAAGAGCAAGAAAAAGAAGACAAAAATCAAAGAAAAGGAAGAACAAGAAGAGAAAAAATTGAAAGAAAGAGCAAAACAAAGAAAAAAATAGCAAAAAAAAAAGTAGGAGCAGAATCATATAAAAATTATAAAAAAATATTAAGGATAAAAAGGTATAGTTGCTGGTCAAACATAAACGGCTTTTAAGCCAAAAAAAAATTTGGGGAACCAACTTTTAATTTCTCACCCTTATATCTATTACTCTCTCTTAATTTTTCGTTGTATGACTTGGTAGCTCGATATCCTATAGATATTGTAGTTCTGAATATCATCCTTATTCTTATGCAATATAATTACTATACTCCATTTTAATTTGTCGGGCGTTTCACAGTCTTAAAAATGACATTGAATAACCTAGTCAATCAATCCAGACCTGCAAAGTCTGTGCTCTTTTAGAATACTATTAAAGTCTCATCAGGTCCAATCGTTCTACTACTACATATAGTAAGTAGCAGTTAGTCAATGCAACTTTCGACGCTCATCATGGGTCATCCGGAAACAGTCGCTCTATGTTTGTAAACATAGAGGTCAGGCTGCATACATCCGACTCCCCCTTACTCACAATGGGCAGGAGCCTTTGAGGCACTGGGGTAATGTTGTTGTTGTTGTTGTTGTTGTTGTTTAAGCACTTTTTTAATTTGCCACACACTTTCAACGACTCCAACACTATACCTAGTGAAATCGCGCAAGTGGGTCTGAGGAGGGTAAAATGTATGCAAACCTTATCGCTACCTCATAGAGATAGGAGACCGTTTCTGAAAGATTGCCAAACACTTTCAAAAGTTAAAAATAGCTTACAAGTTGGTCAAACTAGCTTTTAAGCCAATCCAAACACCCTCTAAAGTTCGATTAGTTAATGTATTTTGTTAGAATAGTTTTATGATTTTGTATTACACTTCTGTGATTAGCTTTTTCTTTTTGGTATGGTTGTACAAAGAATTCAGGTAATTTTGATAATTTTCACAATTGATGGTGTTTTTATGTTTATGAACAAAAATACTACAAAATCCAAATTGTATGTCCAAACAAAACTTTAACTTCATCTCATATGATTTTATTTCACATGACCACAAGGGCCCTTGGCTCTAATGAGGAATCAGTGAGTAGATGATAAATAAATTTTCCTGGTCTTTCTGAACTTAAGTGAGCATATGATGCCTATGTACCTGGTTGGATACCCTCCAGTTATTTGGCTACTTCTTTTGAGAATTTGACTTGTAAAAAAATTATATAGCAACCTTATTTATTCAGTAAATGGAACTAGATGAAAGGATTACGTAAGTCATGCATGTTAACTTATTTGTTGAAAAAAACCCAGCCTGCATTTGGTGGACAAGCTGGAAAGAGAGGAACTCAAGACATTTCTAAAATACTAGCAATTCCATTCAAAGATTAGGATGAATTGTCTAAGTTTATTCTTTTTTTGGTGTAAACAGAATTTATAGGGGAAGTAGGAGATCTATTAGATTTGATTGGTACTCTAAAGATTACAGATCTGGTAGGAGTTTTCTCCCCTTTGGTTTTGGTCTTTTGATGATACTAGTTTCAGTCTACGTTTTTTGCATGTATGTGTCACGTCAATGTAAATATTATTTAGAAATCGCACTTGTCATTAAATAAATATAATGTTTATCTTAAAAAAGTTAAATAAATACTATTTGTTTGATGCAATAATTTATTCTATTGTGAAACGACAAAGATGAGAAAATCAATTTAATTGCTTATAATATAAATATGTTAATAGTTTTTTAATACATAAAGTAATAATTTGGAGTTGAATAATTATAAGTTAAATTATTAACTGATCAAAACTTAAATGTAACAAAAGATTCCTAAATATAAAAGGAGTAGTTTAATGGTTCCAACATAATTTTACTGAAATATTTTTTCTTTTTAAATTTGTTGTATTATATTATTTTATTAAGAAAATATTTGATAGTTAAAATTTTAAATATTATTAGTTTGATGCAATAGTTTAGTCTATTGTGATAGAGCAAAGATGAAAAAAATCAATCCAATTGCTTATAATGTAGATATGCTAATAATTTTTAAATACATAAAGTAATAATTTAGAGTTGAATAGTAAGAAATTAAACAATTAATTGACTAAAATTTAATGTAACAAAAGATTGCGAAATACAAAAGTAGTTTAATGTTTCCAACATAATTTTATTTATAAATTTGTTATATTACATTCCTTTATTAACAAAGTATTTGATAGTCAAAATATTTAGTAATTATTTACATAGAATAGTCCTAAGTGAATTCTAAATATAAAGTAATTTTAATCCAAAAGTGAATCTGGAAACTAAATTATAAAAAAATTAAATAATAAATAAAAAAAATAGTAAAAAGACGGTTTTGTCAAAGAAGTATTACCTTACTTGAGATATTATTTTACTTGAATAGATAAACATGTGAATAGAGCGACATGTTAGTTACAAAATAAGAGAAATTTTTAAATAGCGGAAATTTATTAGACTCAACTAACTAAAACTAAACTAAGGGCATAATATAATCTAAATGAAGCAAGTTAAGGTATCATAACAATTAATATTATTTTCTAGCAAGTTACGCTAGCATAACAATTAATATTATTTTCTTCAAATTAAAAAAAGTGAAAAAAGATAGAGAAAAGAATATGAAACAAAGGACGTGAGTGTGTAATATAAGTAAACTTGAGAATCAAATTGAAGTTCGGGAAAAAGTGTAAAATAAGATCCAGCACATTCTAGTTAGAAAAAGATTCTTCAGGTACGAATTTAATTATAATAAGAAAATTTTCTCTATTTAATTTTTATTATATGTAATACTAAATATTATTAAAATAATGATATAATAATTAAAAATAATGGTGAAAAGACGATTTTGTCTAAAGAGGAATCTTTTAATGAAGGGCAAAAAGTTCAATCAACATTATTAAGGGCCTTCACACTTTTAACACAGTATAGATAAAGTTCTAAAGTCAGCGCCAGTTATGATGTTGAGTTATGAAGATTATACAACTGCTTAACAACAACGACGACATACCCAGTGGAATCCCACATTATACAACTGCTTACTTTTCTTAAATAATGGAGTTACTTTTTCAAGGTTTTTATGGATTAAGAAATGCAATTTATATCATCTCATTGAGTGCACACGTCATTATTTTGGGATAGGCATAAAGCATATCTCATATCTTGTACTAATAATGCACCATTTATTTTTAGAGTGGTTATTTTTTTAGGTTTTTGTTAGAGCTTATGGGGGATGAGAAATTCAATATATTTCACCTGAGTGAGCATAAATTATTATTTTGGCATAGGCATAAAGCATGTCTCTATCTTGTGCTAACAATGTACCATTTATTTTCTAATATTTTTGAGATGGGAAAATACATAAGCTGTGCACTATACTGGTTTGAAAAAGTGAACACGTTAATTTTATTGACGACCTTTTATCCCCTATTCTGATTTGTAGAGGAGGTCAATACGTTAGTTTTACTGACAACCTTTTATCCCCTATTCTTATTTGTAGAGGAACTAACGCCTCCGAAAAGACAGCGAAGTTCATGGTGGGTTGTGTATTACACGCTCCTCCACATGTCAAATACCACTTTTTCGTTTTTTTACTACTTAAATTTTTTGAGTTATTCTATAATCACACCCGACTTTTCTACCCTTTTCCACCCTACTTTTCTTCCTTCCAGCCCCCACATTCCTTTCCCTTCCCAAAACGACAAGCCAGCCCCACTCCTCCCCCCCTTCAAAAATTACTCTCTTGACATTACTCTTCAAAAGAGTTGGAAATTCCCAATAAACTTTTTTCCACCATTTTCTTATCGTTTCCTATCAAGTAAAAGAGAAACAAAAAATTGGAATAGTCATTGATCCCACGATGTTCTCCTCAGAAGCTAATTTAGAATTTCTACAAGATGGGTGCATTACTAAAGAAGGAGAAAAAAATGCATCAAGTTGGAACTGATCCTTGTACCTTTAGGTAAATAGGGTAACTTTCAACCAAGTGCATCACTAAGCCCTTTTGTAGCATGGGTGTCACAAGGTAATATGAGATTGATTCTAGAAAATATATGCATAAGACAACTGGTTTTGCAGAAAGACCACGGGTTTAACGTGAACCATAAACAATCTACTAAATTTTCTTCTGTTCTCCATTTATATAAGAATAAAAAGAAAACACAACTAAGACCTGCAAAGAAAATTGATTATCAAAAAGCATTAATGGAATATTATTATAGTCATTTGGCCATGCTTGAATTTTTTTGGGCAAAAAAGATTCAAACTTGTTGAATAATGATTGCCGTATATATATACACATACATATATATACACACACACATACATATATATATATACACACACACACACACAGTGGGCTTAATGTAAAGGAAAAAAGAGAAGGAAAACAAAGAGAAAACACTTCGGAAAAGGTTATGGAAATAGAAGTGGAGAAGAGGAGAATGAAGAGGTCATTGATTGCAGGTGTAGTAATGGTGGCAATGGTGATTTGGTGACCTTAGTAATTATAAAGAAGAGAAAAAAGAAAAAAGAAACAAAATATAAAATGTGAAGTAACAGGTGAAAAAGGGAGATTTCAAGCTTACGTAAATTAGTATAACAACTTATTGAAGCTTTTGAGGCTTATATATTTGAGCTGAGGTCGTCGGAAACCACCTATCTATCTCTATGAGGTAATGCTATGGTCTGCGTACACTCTAACCCTCCCCAAACTCCACTTGTGGGATTTCACTAGGTATGTTGTTATTGTTGTAGTATAACAACTTATTGAAAGCTGTCACCTGTACAGATTAATCTGCTTTTAGCATTTTTATGGCTATCATGCGCTGAAAGAGAAGGTGTTCGCACTTCCACTGTCACATCATCACTCAAGTGGTGTTGCTTCCACTTCAAACAAGAATAAGGCAGTAAGGGGTTGCTCGTAATGTGAAAGTGGCTAAATAACTTTTCTGGATTAATTTAGGGGGGAACTTATGTAATTTCCCTTTTGGAGATCAATATTACTGGATGTGTCCCAACAAGCCTTATTTTAAATTTACTATTGATGAGAACTTCTAGGTGGTAAATAGGGTCTACTTTTTGATACTGCCTTCTCTGTGCTTTACGAATGCAAAATAATTAGCAGCTCTTATTGTTGGTTTAGTAAGGAAGAATTTGCAGTTATACTAGCACCAGTACCCATTGCAGCAAAATGGGAGGAAATCACTTAGTAATTTTTGCTAGTATTGGGATTTAAAACCATTATCTCCCATAGTTTTCAACCACTTACGGACCACTACTCCTCTAGGCCACACCCTTGGGCTGTGCTGGTGACAGTGCTGCTGCTTGTTGTTGTGGTTGATGAAGTGTTTTTCCATGAGCATTTACATACAAACCACATTTTGAGTATTTTGGGGAATCACATCTTTATTATCTGAAAGAGTCTTGGATATGTTTTCTCTTGCTTACTCTTAGGTACATTGTTTATTCTCCTTTTTGCTTTTTACAGGCGAAGAACCTTGGTGGCAATTGGTACCCATGACCTAGATACAATTGAAGGACCTTTTACATATGAGGTATATGCCTTCTAAGTTGTTCCTGTATTTGATTGGCTCTAAATTAGAGTGACAAACTAATTTCTCCTTAAAATCTGATTCTTGCGTACTGCATTCTTTTCCCTAGGTAGTTTACGATGGCGGATGTCTAAACTTTTTCCTTTTAATTTCAGGCTTTGCCTCCTGCAGAAATAAATTTTGTTCCATTAAAGCAGGTAATTGGTCTATTTTATCAGTTGACTTATGGTGGTGTTAAAGCTGATATTTTGTGGTTGTCTTTTCAGACCAGAAGCTTCAGAGCTGATGAGCTTATGGAATTTTACAAAGTGAGTTGTAACTTATCCTATCATTCTTTGTCTGTATTGTAGTTCTTGTTATGATGTGGAAGAGTCACTTAAACTAATTCTGTACTTTAAAGACATCTCTAACCATCGGTGCACTGGTTTACAGTCGGATTTGAAGCTGAAGAAGTTTCTGCACATAATTGAGAATTCACCAGTGTACCCTGTTATATATGATTGTAAAAGGTATCCAGTTTACAAATGGGCCTTCCCATTTGGAGCTTCTTACTGCATTTATTTACTTCGTTGGATGCCCTATGACCTATGTGCTTTTTTAGATAAAGTAATACTTCTATTTATAAATATTTGGAAACAAAAGACTATTAGAGACATGTGCGAGGGTGTTGTTGTTGGAAGAAGCGGAATCAAGCACAATTCTTCTGTAGAGTAGCAAGTTATAAACAGAGAGATTCAACAGATTCCTTTGAAGTGGGAAGGTAAGTGCACTAGGGGTAGAGAGGACAGAAGAGGCGGCTTAGGTTTCTAGATTGTTAATTTAAAGAGGAAATGTGGTGGCGACCATAATTGGGGGTGTTGGTTTGTTATTAGGCAGGAGAGGAAATGAAAGGGTGGTTGGAGAGGGGAGATTGGGAAGACGACATGAGGGAGGCGATGATTTATTGTGTGGTGGATCTAGCTTCGCGGTGAATGGGTTCACGTTGGCATCCTTTCGCTAGGGTTCGGATACAATTAAAGGTGAGGTGATGCAGCATATAGGGAGTTTCAGGAGGGGTTAGAGTTTGGAAGAAGTCTTGATGCATCTTAACTCCTAAAAGGAAAGGAGCAATGAGCAACAAGAATCATAGACTTATTATTCTAGTGGGTAACATTTATGAGATAATCTATAAGTTGCTTTACTATTCTAGTGGGCAACATCTATGAGATAATCTATAAGTTGCTTTATTATTCTAGTGGGCAACATCTATGAGATAATCTATAAGTTGCTTTCTATAAGATTAAAGAAGGTTCCAGACGAGACTATGTCGACTTCCCAAAATGCTTTTGTTGAGGGGATAGATTCTAGATGATCACTATCTTTCTACAACTTATTCGTGATTCTCTGTTCTGCAGGACTGTTTTGTCTTTACCACCCATTATTAATGGTGCACATTCAGCCATTTCACTGAAAACAAAGAACGTGTTTATAGAGTGTACAGCCACAGATTTGACGAAGGCCAACATTGTTCTGAACACAATGGTAGTAGCTAGAAGCTCATTCTCTTTTCATCCATTCTCTGGGACTCTTACTAATTAATGTATTATATGTAGGTAACTATGTTTTCAGTGTACTGTGAGCGGAAGTTTGAAGTTGAACCAGTTGAAGTAACATATCCTGATGGAAAATCGATTGTTTGTCCTGATCTTTCAATCTACAACATGAATGTGCCTTTGTCCTACATTACTGGCATTATTGGAGTTCAATTGCCAGAGGATAAGGTATTATAGAGTTTTGTCATTTCTCTATTCTTATCTCTTCTTCATGTATTCAGAAGTTTCTCTCACTTTGTCATCTTATCTTCATGTCAATGATGATATTGATCACAAATTGTCTGTAACTTCCAATATTTAAGACTCAGCATTTAGCCAGCAGAAACTGGTGCCTATAAAAACTATATCAAGTCCACGTGGCTGCATACACATTAATGTGTGGTGGTGGATGTCATTATGCTTGAAACAATATCTGGGGAATTTTTCTTGATCTGTAATATAAGTCATGCCTTATAGATAAGTAGAACATCCCATAAATGCATCATATACGAAGGCAGTTGACTTTCAGTGACAACATGTCTTCATGACTTGAATTTGCTTAGAAAGTAGCATCAAACGTGAGGCTATGGTGTGATTTTGATCCACTGACTTAATGTTTGGACATCCCATGCACTCATGGTACTTTTATTGGGCTTTAATAACATGTCCATTTCAGAATTTTCAGTACATTGTTTAGATGCTCCTCAGAAATTTGTGGCAGTAGCTGCTTGTCTCTTTTTGCTTTTATCTGATAAATCTGTGTTGTTTTTTCTGCTGTATTCTTCTGTGAGTAGAAAAGAATATGGAATTTTTTCTTTGGACGCTAAACAATATTTCAGGTGGCTAGTTTGCTGCATAAAATGCAATTGCGTGCAGAGAAATCTGTTTCAGAAGATAAAGAAGTCAAGTTTGTTGTATCTGTTCCTCCCACAAGAAGTGACGTTCTTCATCCATGTGATGTAGCAGAGGTATTTGCTTTGATGCATTGCTGCTTCTAGTTACTATCCCACCATAGCTTTTCTTTGTTTGTTCTTATATGGATTCAACTTCTCTATCCTTTTCTGAAGGATGTTGCAATTGCTTATGGCTACAATGAGATCCCAAAGAGAAAACCTGCATCTTTGAATCCTTTACCGCTCAGTCAATTCAGTGATCTAATTCGTACGGAGGTAATGTGCTTATACACTTCTGTGTTGTTCATATTGACACAGACTTCAGGCTGTCGTGGACATTACGTCTTTGCAGAAGGCAGCATCACTTTCTATTGTGTTCCTGTGTAGTATCTGTTACATGCGATCTTTAATACAATTATTTCTTCTCTTGATGTTGCCTCATACTCGGAAGTGGTACTATAGTTTCGGACCTTTGGAGTTGGTTAAACAAACTTTAGCCTTTTATTCAGTTCTAGGCTTCTAGCCAGGAAGAGGGTGGGGTTGCAGTTCTGCACTTTTTGGGGGGTGTGGTGGGGTGGAGTTTCAGTTTGTCAATTTTTGTTCCAAGTTTTTTCTACTGTTCTAGTTGGATTATAACCTCTTCCTGTGCTAGACATCCCCCCTTCATTTATTTTTTTCAATCAGGTACTTCCCTTCTCTGTTTATTCTTTTCGAATTTTGGACTTCAGTAGTCCTTTTATTATGATTTCTTCATTGAATGATGATGTAGATAATCAATGCCTATTGAGGTGTTGTCTTGTTGGACTATGAAATTCAGTTTTCCAACTGCAGCTCAGTTATTCAAGTATTCGGTGGTAGTCACATAATTTTTTGAAAAAGAACTAACTTATGCTTTTCTTCACTCACCAAGTATTCTTGTTACTTTTGCTTCTCATCTAACTTGATGTTTTTCTGATTTTAGATTGCAATGGCTGGTTATACTGAGGTGTTAACGTGGATCTTGTGTTCCAAGAAAGAAATTTTCTCCATGTTAAACCGTGAAGAGGATAACACTGCTGTGATCATTGCAGATTCTCGTACGTCTGAATTTGAGGTGACTCTGCTCTGTCCCTAAAAAAAAATAACTTGTCAATTGACTCTATGATCCCCCTGCCGGAGATCCATTATTGCATGGTTTAGACCGTTAATTAGGAAGAAGAATTTATTCACGTTGAATATTTTTCTGTTAAAAAGACGACATTTTTTATTTAAAATCTGGTATGTGGAACAAGGTAAACAGAAGGCTGCTTAAAACACAACAGTTTGTGTCAGTTGTTTTATGCAATGTCTTTGTGGGCTAAGATATCCTTTCCCCCAAATGACCATAATACCTTAAAGATGTAACAAATGGCCAGATCGGGATGCTCAAATATCTTTGGTCCATGGGCCTGTTTTGACATGATTTGTACAGACATCCTACAAAGTAATTTGGTACTTGGTACTGTACCTGTTAGGCTTTACCAATAATAAGAATGTTATTGAGGCAGACCCAACCTGGAGTTTACTAGACAACCCATTTTTTGGGGCGCATGGTTGATATTGGCTGATTTGCTTTCTGCCATCCCCGTGTCTGATAGCTTTCCCTCCTAAGATAAGGGTGACTCAACTATAGGTGGTGTGCATGTCACAGATAATGAGGACTTGTTTCAAAAGAATTGACTTTGGGTATGCAGATTATGCCAGACGTCAAAGTACTGACACACAAAAAGGCAATAAACAAGCACACTTAGACAATTACCAGTAACTAGCTAAATGAATCAAGCAAACAAGATGTTCATCCAAGTCGTTCCCGGAAAAGTGGATGCAAGTCAACATCTTCAAAGCCCGAATTCGGAAAATCACCCAATGGAGTTGCCAGAGCTGTCATGCCCCTAACACAACCAGCTTTGTCGTTTCCTGGCTTGCCTCACCATTCATTTTTTTAAATAACTATGGTGTTCGGGCCCGTGTACGAGCACCTCGACCAATTCCATAGAATACTTGCCACATCCACCAACAAGTACCTGGTAACTTTGTCCACCTAGGCTAGGATAAAAAAGGACTGATGAGAAGAAATCACCTATTGTTTTTGGGTTTGCTGGGATTTGAACTCGAGACCTCCTGGTTCTCAACTCCATTGACTACTAGGACCCACACCATTGGGTCCCACTTACTTAAACATTGTTTGAAATGCCTTTCAGAATCAATAAGGGTGCACGAGTTTCTTCACCTTTGACTTGTTCGGATAATGTTTTGATTTGGAGATTGAAACTCAAAATTAGACGTTAATATTTGAAATCTTATCTCTTTCTGCTTATAGGAAAATTAATGTGCATCAAAATTAGATATCCTAGGTTTCAGATTTAATGTCACGACCCGAAAAATGGGCGTGATGGCACTCGTCTTATCCCACCAAGACAAGTCAGCCTACAACCCAACTATAACCTTAAAAGTGTG
>JAOTQR010000001.1:2460397-2474933 GCA_025774065.1 Solanum ossicruentum | reverse complement strand
TAAGATTTTGAATCCTTTCCAAGAGATTAATCAAGTTGGTTCAATACTCAGGAATATTCTTCATCCAAGGGCATCTGCGAGGGTGTTGTGGTTGAAGCTGAAGAAGTTACTGCACATAATCGAGAATTCACCAGTGTACCCTGTTATATATGATTGTAAAAGGTATCCAGTTTACAAATGGGCCTTTCCATTTGGAGCTATCTTACTGCATTTATTTACTTCGTTGCATGCCCTATGACCTATGTGCTTTTTTAGATAAAGCAATACTTCTATTTATAAAATATTTGGAAACAAAAGTGAAAAGACTATTGGAGACGTGCGAGGGTGTTGTGGTTGGAAGAAGCAGATTCAAACACAAATCTTCTGTAGAGTAGCAAGTTGTCAACAGAGAGATTCAACAGATTCCTTTGAAGTGGGAAGGTAAATGCACTCTAAGTTGCTCGGACTCGGGTGCGGGTGTTCAATACGGGTGCGGATCCAAAGGTTGGATCCTCCGTGGTCTAATTTTCAAGATTCGGGGATATGGATCCATGTACAGATACGGGTGCGGGATTCACCTAAAAATAATTAAAATATTTAAAAATAGAGTGATAAAAATCTAAATTATAAGATATTATGTGGAAAACATGAAAAGAATCCTATAAGGAGATTAAAGGAAAAGGCGTGACATAAGAGATTTCTATATAAAAGGTATTCCATTTTCTTCAATTTCACCTTAGCTTTTGTATTGATTACAGAAATCATTAAAACCGTCCAAATTCTCCCCATCTATTTTGGTTAAAGTATCCAAAACCGGTTGACCAAATCGGACATGGAACCCACACCCACGCCCACACCCACACCCATGTCGTATCGACACGGGTGCAGCACCAAAAGTAAAAAGTCCGAGCAACTTAGACCGTGCACTGGGGGTAGAGAGGACAGAAGAGGCAGCTTAGGTTTCTAGATTGTTAATTTAAAGAGGACATGTGGTGGAAACCATAATTGGGGGTGTTGGTTTGTTATTAGGTAGGAGAGGAAAAGAAAGGGTGGTTGGAGAGGGGAGACCGGGAGGAGGACATGAGGGAGGCGATGATTTGTTGTGTGGTGGATCAAGCTTCGCGGTGAATGGGTTCACGTTGGCATCCTTTAGCCAGGGTTTGGATACATTTAAAGGTGAGTTGATGCAGCATATTAGGGAGTTTCAGGAGGGGTTAGAGTTTGGGAAAAGTCTTGATGCATCTTTGTATTATCATAATTCCTAAAAGGAAAGGAGCAATGAGCAACAAGAATTATAGACTTATTATTCTAGTGGGTAAAATCTATAAGATACTCTATAAGTTGCTTCATTATTCTAGTGGATAACATCTATGAGATAATCTATAAGTTGCTTTATTATTCTAGTGGTTAACATTTATGAGATAATCCATAAGTTGCTTTCTATAATAGTAATGAAGGTTCTAGACGAGACTATGTCTACTTCCCAAAATGCTTTTGTTGAGGGGACAGATTCTAGATGACCACTATCTTTCTACAACTTATTCTTCATTCTCTGTTCTGCAGGACTGTTTTGTCTTTACCCCCCATTATTAATGGTGCACATTCAGCCATTTCACTGAAAACAAAGAATGTGTTTATAGAATGTACAGCCACAGATTTGACGAAGGCCAACATTGTTCTGAACACGATGGTAGGAGCTAGAAGCTCATTTTCTTTTCCTCCATTTGCTGGGACTCTGACAAATCAATATATTATATGTAGGTAACTATGTTTTCAGTGTACTGTGAGCGGAAGTTTGAAGTTGAACCAGTTAAAGTAACATATCCTGATGGAAAATCGATTGTTTGTCCTGATCTTTCAATCTACAACATGAATGTGCCTTTGTCCTACATTACTGGCATTATTGGAGTTCAATTGCCAGAGGATTAGGTATTATAGAGTTTTGTCCTACATTACTGGCATTATAGAGTTTTGTCATTCATTCTCTATTCTTATCTCTTCTTCATGTATTCAGACGTATCTCTTACTTTGTCATCTTATCTTCATGTCAATTATGGTATTGATCACAAATGGTCTGTAACTTTCAATATTTAATACTTCATCATTTAGCCAACAGAAACCGGTGCCTAGAAAAACTATATCAAGTCCATGTGGCTGCATAGACATTAGTATGTGGTGGTGGATGCCATTATGCTTGAAACAATTTCTGGGGAATTTTTCTTGATCTGTAATATAAGTCATGCCTTATAGATAAGTAGAACATCCCATAAATGCATCATATACGAAGGCAGTTGATTTTTAGTGACAAGGTATATACATGTCTTCATGTCTTGAATTTGCCTTAGAAAGTAGCATCAAATGTGAGGCTACGGTGTGATTTTGATCCACTGGCTTATAGCCAGGAGATGTTTTTTATTTGCATTCACTGTTTGGACATCCCATGGACTCATGGTACTTTAATGGCTTTAATAAAATGGCCATTTCAGAATTTTCAGTACATTGTTTAAATGCTCCTCAGAAGTTTGTGGCAGTAGTTGCTTGTCTCTTTTTGCTTTTATCTGATGACCTGTGTTGCTTTTTCTGCTGTATTGTTCTGAGTAGAAAAAAAGATGGAATTTTTTTGTTAGATGCTAAACAATATTTCAGGTGGCTAGTTTGCTGCATAAAATGCAATTGCGTGCAGAGAAATCTGTATCAGAAGATAAAGAAGTCAAGTTTGTTGTATCTGTTCCTCCCACAAGAAGTGACGTTCTTCATCCATGTGATGTAGCGGAGGTATTTGCTTTGATGCATTACTGCTTCTAGTTACTATCCCACCATAGCTTTTCTATGTTTGTTCTTATATGGATTCAACTTATCTATCCTTTTCTGAAGAATGTTGCAATTGCTTATGGCTACAATGAGATCCCAAAGAGAAAACCTGCATCTTTGAATCCTTTACCTCTCAGTCAATTCAGTGATCTAATTCGTAGGGAGGTAGGTGCTTATACACTTCTATATTGTTCATATTGACACAGACTTCAGGCTGTCATGGACACTACGTCTTTGCAGAAGGCAGCATCACTTTCTATTGTGTTCTCGTGTAGTCTCTGTTACATGCGATCTTTAATAAAATTATTTCTTCTCTTGATGTTGCCTCATACTCAGAAGTGGTACTATAGTTTCGGACCTTTGGAGTTGGTTAAACAAAGTTTAGCCTTTTATTCAGTTCTAGGCTTCTAGCCAGGAAGAGGGTGGGGTTGCAGTTCTGCGTTTTTGTTTGGGTGGGTTGGAGTTTCAGTGTGTCAATTTTTGTTCCAAGTTTTATTTACTATTCTAGTTGAATTATAACCTCTTCCTGTGCTAGACATCCCTTCATTTATTTTTTAATTGGGTACTTCCCTTCTCTGTTTATTCTTTTGAATTTTGTACTTCAATAGTCCTTTTATTAATCTCTTCATAGAATGATGATGTAGATAATCAATGTCTATCGTGGCGGTCTTATTGGACACTATGAAATTCAGTTTTTCAACTGCAGCTTAGTTATTCAAGTATTTGGTGGTAGTCACATAATTTTTTGAAAACGAACTAACTTATGCTTTCTTAATAGTGAAGTTGTCCTTTGTGTGTATACTATATTGCATTCTTGATTCACTAATTATTTTTGTTACTTTTGCTTCCCATCTAACTTAATGTTTTTCCGATTTTAGATTGCAATGGCTGGTTATACTGAGGTGTTAACATGGATCTTGTGTTCCAAGAAAGAAATTTTCTCCATGTTGAACCGTGAAGAGGATAACTCTACTGTGATCATTGCAGATTCTCGTACGTCTGAATTTGAGGTGACCCTTTCGCCCCCCCCCCCCCCCCCCGCCCAAAAAAAAAAAAAAAAACAAAAAACCACCTTGTCAATCGATTCCATGGTCCCCCTTCCAGAGATCCATTATTGCATGGTTTAGACCGTTAATTTGGAGGAAGAAGTTTTAGCATTTCACTTTGAATATTGTTCTTGATTAAAAAGACAACATTTTAAATTTAAAATCTGCTGTATGTGCAACAAGATAAATAGAAGGTTGATTACAACACAACAGTTTATATCAGTTGTTTTATGCAATGTCTTTGTGGGCTAAGATATCCTTTCCCCCAAATGACCATAATACCTTAAAGTAGTAACATATAACCAGATCAGGATGCTCAAATATCCTTGGTCCATGGGCCTGTTTTGACATGATTTGTACGGACCTCCTACAAAGTAATTTGGTACTTGGTCCTGGACCTGTTAGGCTTTACCAATAATAAGAATGTTCTTGAGGCTGACCCAACCTGGAGTTTACTAGACAACCCATATTTTGGGGCAACATGGTTGACATTGGCTGTTTTGCTTTCTCCCAACTCCATGTGTCTGATGGCTTTCCCTCCTAAGATAAGGGTGACTCAACTAAAGGCCGTGTGCACGTCACAGATTATGAGGACTTATTTCAAAAGAATTGACTTCGGGTATGCAGATTATGCCAGACATCAAAGCAATAACATACAAAAAGGCAATAAACAAGCATACTTTGACAATTACCAGTAACTAGCTAAAGGAAAGCAATCAAGCAAACAAGATGCTCATCCAAGTTGTTCCCGGGAAAGTGGATGCAAGTCAACATTTTCAAAGCCCGAATTTGAAAAATCACACAATGGAGTTGCCAGAGCTGTCATTCCCCTAGCACAATCAACTTTGTCGTTTCCTGGCTTGCCTCACCCTTCATTTTTTTAAATAACCATGGCGTTTGTGCCCACGTATGAGCACCTCGACCAGTTCCATAGAATACTTGCCACCATCCACCAACAAGTACCTGGTAACTTTGTCCACCTAGGCTAGGACAAAAGAGGATTGATGAGAAATCACCTATTGTTTTTGGGTTTGCTGGGATTTGAACTCGAGACCTCGCGGTTCTCAACTCCATTGACTACTAGGACCCACACCATTAGGTGCCACTTACTTCAACATTCTTTGAAATGCCTTTCAGAATCAATAATGGTGCATGAGTTTCTTCACCTTTGACTAGCTCGGATATGGTTTTGATTTAGAGATTGAAAGTCAAAATTAGAAGTTAATATTTGTAATCTCATCTGTCTTTGCTGCTTATAGGACAATTAATGTGCATCAAAATTAGATATCTTGGGTTCAAATTTAAACACGTCTCTCCCCTAGAACTAGAAAGGGAGAAAGTATTCCGCAGAGGTAGTTATGGTAGATGATGATAAAGTCCTTTTTGTTGTATCCCCTTTTTCCAGTCCAGTAATTTTTTGGTTTCCTGCTTAAAACAGATACTGCTTTGTGTAACTATTCTGTTGTCCTTGATTTTGATTTAATTAAATGCAAACTGCGGACCTTTTAATTTTATATATAGTTGTAGGTTTCATTCATTTGCATATTTTAGTTCTAGTTATGTGTATCAAATGCTGGTAATTGAAATAGCTCTTACTTTACAGGTTGTTCGGCCTACTCTCATGCCTGGACTATTGAGAACTGTGGGGCATAATAAGGACCATCCAAAGCCTATAAAGGTAAATGAAGACATCTAACTTCTGCATGGTTTCACTTGCCATTTACTCTACTACTGACCTTATTGCCACAACGTGTGAAAGTAAGCTTAATATTGCGATTAGCAACAGTTGTAAGTAAATAGCATTTCTCACCAAGTCGTCTAATAGACAATATTTTTCTGGCTAACCTTGTGAGCTAGTTAAATCTTTTCGGAAGGACATAAGCTTTAAAAAGCTTAGTTATGTGGAAGATGTTTGTTTAACAACCAGTGAAGGGGGCAACATGGCAAATGCAATATCTCTCTTTTGGTGGCAGAGTAACTCTTATCAATAGAGTTCTAGACAATTTGCCTACTTATTTCATGGCATTGTTCCCAATGCCAGCGGAGGTCATTGAACGGATTGATAAGCTAAGAAGGAACTTTCTCTGGGAAGGCAATCGAGAGAAGCACAAATTTCATCTCATCAAATGGGAGGAGGTCATACAACCAAAACTCAATGGAGGTCTTGGCATTAAGAACCTTGCAGTCCACAACAAAAGTATGATGATGAAGTGGTTTTGGAGGTACAACCTGGAAGAGATGGGATTCTGGAAAGATGTTATGATGGCTAAGCATGGAAGGATGAATCAATGGTGCACAAATATTAATACACTTCCCTATGGAGTAGGATTGTGGAAGGGTATTAAGATGCTGTGGGACACATTTGATCAGAATGCTCACTTTGAACTGGGCAGTGGGTCACTCCTAAAATTCTGGACCGACAAATGGCTTGGCTTCAACACTCTTCAGGAGGATTTCCCAGATCTCTTCAGAATTGCTCAAGATCCTAACTCGGTTATTGCTGCTAATAGAGAAGGGATCAACTGGAACCTGATATTTAGGAGGAACATGCACGACTGGGAAGTGAATGATCTGGTAGATCTTTATGCTAGACTACAGCATTGCCACATTAATCCCCAGGCAGTCGATAAGCTCAAATGGGGACACCAAAACGGAGTTTACACAGTCAAGGAAGGGTAACAACAATTATGCTCCAGGAACCCCTTGATAGACTACTGGCCTTCGAAGCTCATTTGTAGGACCAAGTTACCTCCAAAGGTTGCTTGTTTCACCTGGACAGCTCTATATGAGGCATGTCTCATCCAAGTCAACATACAGAAAAAGAAAATCAGTTCCCAAACAGATGCCATATGTGCAAAAAAGAGGTTGAAACTCCTAGATACCTTCTTCTTCATTGTGAGGTGGCTTCAGAATTATGGAGCATGTTTGTTGATCTGTCTGGTCTCAGGTGGACCACACCACTCACAGTTAAGGATGCTTATGAGAGCTGGAGCCTATGGAGAGTTGGCAAAGCCAATAAGAAGATCTGGATCATGATACCTGCTTGTATTTTTTGGAATATTTGGTTAGAGAGAAATAGGAGGTGTTTTGATGGAGAGTCAACTGCTTTAGGCATTTTGAAGGCCAAATGTATTGCATATCTGTTTAGTTGGTCCAATTTTTATCCTGCTGTTAATGCAGAACAAACTCAGGATTTTACAACTCGATTAATCTGGCTTAGATAGTTTGTATAGTTAGCCAGAGATTTTTGTAAGCTCAATTGCCCTATCTTGTAAATTTTGCATCTTCTTGATGCGGTTATTAATATCACTTACTTTATCAAAAAAAAAAAAAACCCAGTGAAGGGAGCTTCAGCTTAGTTGTAAGTAACATTAGTTAGTTAGTACTTTTTGGCTATCTCCAAGTATTCAGTTGTGTGATCATCTTGTTACTATCCCACTTTGTAACTGGGTAAGTTGTTGTTGCTGATCATCTTGTTAGTATCATGCGTATTTCTATCATTGCTACTGTTTTGGTTAGTTACTGCTACTGTTTTGGTTAGTTACTGCCTTGAATTTTTATTTCTTTTGCCAATCCTTTTGAGTGACTTTTGCATGTTAAATTTAATTCCTTTATTCCATTTTTGGTTTCAGATTTTTGAAGTTGGTGATGTAGTCCTCTTAGATGGCACAAAAGATGTTGGTGCAGTAAACTGCTGCCACCTTGCTGCTTTGTATTGTGGCTCAAACTCAGGATTTGAGGTATAGAATTACCACCTTTGTAGCTTGTCCAGTTGTAATTTAGTACTTTGTGGTAGTTAATAGTTCTACACAGTAAGATCTCCTTGGATGTGAACTATTTGAAATACGTATAGACACTCTCTGTAGCATCTGCTGCACATTACAAGCTCCAGTTGGCATATTTACTATTTGGACAGATGCTTTTGTAAAGAAAGCTCTGTTCTAGGTCATACTTTTTTCTTCAGGGAGAGTTGATTGCAAGTAAAAGTTTAAAATAGAAAGGCTGCTGGGTTTATGAAAATAGTCTATTGCCTCGATCATGAAAGTTATTTCATATGAGAGCTGGACGTAATTATGAAATGACATCTGCCATCCAGTCCGGCAGTCCTGCAGATCCCCTTTTGGTCTTCTTCTCAGAGTGACCCATTTCCTGTTCCGTCCTCTGTCGCAATAAGATTGCCCTACTTCTCTTTATGATCTACTTTAAATAGCTTGACCTCTCTTTAACAGGATTTTTTTTCTCTATGTTATTTCAAATTTTAGTGATATTTTTCAATTGAGTTCTCCATCTGTACAAATGATTGTTAAAACACTTATTTACCAAATTCAACAAAATAATCCATTCAAACATTTTGTTCTCAAGTCTTGTGCTAGATAGAACTTAGAATAGGTTGCTATATTGGGATATGGGAGTAAGACATGGATCATTGCAAGTACTTCTCTCCTTTTGCAGTGACTCTTGTATGCACGGAGAAAGTTCTGGAGAAGTCCATCATTAGCTTAGGTTGCAGAATGATTTGAAAGTTCTGGAGAAGTCCATCGTTAGCTTAGGTTGCAGAATGATTTGAAAGTTCTGGAGAAGTCCATCGTTAGCTTAGGTTGCAGAATTATTTCTTTTTCTGCTTCTACATTAGTTGTGCTGTGATGATTTCTGCAAACTCTGAGCTTCTGCATCCACAACTACTATTTACCTCTGGAGAACAGGACCAAATTTGGAAGGTTCTTTAATAAAATATACATCTCTATTTTGCTTGGAGTGAAGTTCTACTATAAGAATATCTGGAGTGGAACTTCATTCCTTAAATATAAATTTTTCCGACTTCAAAGCAATGATTTTGATTACGTCATTCTGTTATCAATGTCACAAGTATAATTACAATTCTCCTGTAGTCTGTCCACTAACTTCTAGGCACTCAACCATTTGTCTCTCTTCACATTTTTTCCAGCTAATACATGGTCTACTTGACAAAATCATGGAAGCTACTGGTACTAATTTTGTATCACCTGGAAACAGTACAGGCTACTACATAGAAAAATCAGAGGTAATTGTTTTTGCATTTCGCTAATTTGCTTCCTTTCATTTCATTATGAGTATTGCTCTGTGC
The DNA here is from genome assembly GCA_025774065.1 of Solanum ossicruentum. Lineage (NCBI taxonomy): Eukaryota > Viridiplantae > Streptophyta > Magnoliopsida > Solanales > Solanaceae > Solanum > Solanum ossicruentum. The sequence goes on along the minus strand of JAOTQR010000001.1, from coordinate 2,465,993 downwards.
TTATTTCTGTCTTAATGTGTCATAGGAACCTGCATTTCTACAGGGAAGACAAGCTAGCGTTATTTACGGAGGAAAGCGAATTGGAACATTCGGCATTGTACACCCTAAGGTATTCACTTATTATACATTGAATCTGTATGCATGACTTGTCAATTATTTAGGGACATATTCCCATTACTTCCATTTGCATTTTAAAGCATCTTGAGTTTGGTGAAGTCCTATATAAAGCTTTTACCCTTCTTGCTGGGCTATAGGCAATTTGTATGCACATATTTACATTTCGATGCATGATTAAAATGTGCCATTGCATAGGTATTACAGATCATTAGACGACCTCATATGTCTTTTGGACGGTACAGCTGACACCACTTTCAGAACGAACAATTATTAGCATGCCGTAACAGCCTGAATTCACCTAATGGTTTCCACTGTAGACAGTATACTTTCTACTATTAACAATGATTGAGGCCACCCGTGATAGCCTGAAAAGCAGAACCTTAGCGCTGTTTGCAACTGCAAATTATTGCTCCGATTCAGGAGTTATATTTTTTTGCATTTTGGTTTCAGGTTCTCAAGGAGTATGACATTGCAGATCCCTGCTCCTTTCTGGAGCTTGACATGCAGAGTTTCCTATAGTCAGGTTTCATAATACACTCACTTCTCGCTTTTTCTCCCCTTTTACCTTGAAATGAACACACCTCTAATTTATGTTTCTCAGAGCATTAGCTACCATGTACTTCTCTTCCTGGGAATGCTTTGTCGCGTTGGTTCCATGAAGTACTTCTAAATTCATTTATCAAGCTGTGCGCCTTCTGATATCGGGGGCTGAGCTGTTCGAATGTGGTGACAATTTTGACAGATGTCTATTTATTAATCGAGGAAGTAGGATGATCCGACATTCATTTAGTTCACTTACTGTTTGACAGGAAACCCTCCCCTCTTAGACATTGAGATTACCATTGGCTGTTAGCTAAGTTATTTCTCTTCTTTGAACAAACCTATTTTGAATGAAGCTGTCACTTGTTTACCCTTTTTTTATATCTGAATAAATTATTTGGTTTGGCATGAAAAAAGCCTAGCCATAATTGAATAGTTAAATTTGTAGCCAAAAAATAGTAGCCAAAGATTTACTATTTTTTGGCTTCGGGGTATGATGGAATAAAACAAAATGACTCTTTAAACTGTCTGCGCTTTGTTCAATTGTGAAGTAGCAGTTAGTTAATGCAACTTTCGACACTCATCATGGATCATCCAGAAACAGTCAATTTTATGTTTTAAACATAAGGGTCAGGTTGTGTACATCCGATCCTTTTTTACTCCGTAATGGGCGGGAGCCTTTGAGGCAATGGATTAATGTTGTACTGTAGCAACTACCTTTTAGGCGTAAATTCATTTTCTTGTACAAGAGCTTGCAAATCACCTAGAAGATCGTCTTTACGATATTAACACTAGCATACGATTTAATTTAGATCAGTCTTCATAATTTGTTTTTGGCAAGTAATGATCAAATTGCTTGGCTAATATGATTTTTAAATGGAACCACCTATGTGAGATGTTTAATTAGTTTTAATAATATATGCAAGTGGAATGGAAGGGGGATATTTAAATCTTCAAATGATTAAAATGAGAAATGGACAGTCTCATTTTTTTACAATTTAAAAGAATCAAATGAATATGAAATAAACAACAAAGAATGATTCTTAACTTGTAAGCTTAGGTAGAAACAAAAATACATTACAATATTTAAAACAAAAAATGTTGGAAGCATAGTTTCTGTTGGAACTTAGTCATTTTGATTAAGATGCTGTCTCACCTAATTTTGTCCATTTAGAAACTATAGTCATTTACGATTAAATTATGTAAATTTAAGTTATGTATACCGACGAGTAATATAATAAAAATCTAGTTCTGTTATTCCTAAAAATCATTGAGATAATATCTAATCTTGTTTTTAGGAGATTAGAAATTTATATAAGTAAACTAAAAATTAAAAAAGATATTCTATACATATACAGTGTAATTTTTTGACAAGTAAGTTCGGGTGAACCCCCCCTCTCTCCCCCTCCCCCCCAATTTGCTCTGCTTGCTTGATTTACTTTCTTATCTATTTGAGAAAAGTACGTAAAACATATGTGGACATCTTATCCTTCCCAAATAGGAATGACAATGGGACGGGGTCGGGCAGGTTTAGAGCTATTGAAGGCGGGGTAGGTTGAAAGTTATGTGGGGCAGGATGAGGGCAGGTCTAGAGCTATACGGGGCAAGGTAGGTTTAAAGTTATGTGGGGCGGGGTCAGGACAAATTGAAGTAACTATATTTAAAACTAATGTGGGGTGGGTTGGGGTGGGTTGGGATAGGTTTAAAGAACCAAATAGGAATTTGAAGAAAATTGAATCGTTGTAATTAGTAAAAATCAAAGATATAAACTTTATACATCTCTAAAGCTTAAACTAGACATGTCCGGTAAATAGTTGTTGAAATGTTAATTAGAAACTTTTAATTAACAGTTAAGCAACAATTGCTGAAATGACAACTAAAAATAGTTAATCAGCAATTTTTTTTAAAAAAAAATATGAATTTTTATTTTTCATATTAAATTCAATTAAAAAATAAAAGTTAAAAATTTAAGCAGACGAGCTTATGTGAGGCATGGCGGGATGGGTTGAAAATGAAAAAAATCACGGGCGGCTTTGCGTTCAACCCGTCCCATTGCTCATCCCTATTCCCAGATTCAACTCGTGAGATTATGCTCGACTACTTGTTATATATAAATCCATTGCCAATTTTTCAGACAAATAGATCTCTAACCATGGAGAAAAAAGTAGAGATAATATCACAAAAATTGATCAAACCAGAAGTTTTCCCCATTGAATCCTTCAATTTTTCTGCTCTTGATCAACTTGCTCCTCCTGCTCACTATCCAATTTTTCTATACTATCCACACAATGATGAAGAATCAACAAACTTATCAACGAAATCCCAACAACTACAAAGTTCCTTGTCCAAAGTTCTTTCTGATTTTCATCCTTTTGCTGGACGATTAATCGACGACAACGCTTCAATAAGCTACCATAATCATGACGATGACGATTTTGGTGTGTTGTTTATTGAAGCATTTGCACATAACTATAACCTCCAAGAAGACATTCTTCTCTCAGGTATTAAAACAAACACATATGGATCACTATTTGTTCCAACTCTTGATTCACTATTGCAAACTCATTTGTTGATTGTTCAACTCACATTTTTTGAATGTGGAGGCATGATCTTAGGTTGTTGGGTTTCTCATAAGTTGTCCGATGCAACGTCTATTTGCACTTTCATTAATAGTTGGGCATCCATCGCTCGAGGAGGAGAGATGGATGCCCAATTACTATCGACCCCTGATTTTAAAACAGGGGTCGAAGTCTTCCCACCAAAGAAACAACCCCCACCTTTGCCATTCGCGAATCTTGTTGATCATAATCAACAAACTGTTTCAAAGATTTTCTTGTTTGATGGACCTAGCATCGCGAATCTCAAGTCTAAAGCTTTATCCAAGGATGTACCTAGCCCTACCCGTGTTGAAGCTGTGTCAGCTCTGATATGGAAATGTGTGACTGTTTCATCTAAAAGTACGTCCTACTTATCGCATGTAGTGAATGTTAGGAAAAGACTTGTACCACCTTTGCCTAGTGGGACTATAGGAAATTTTCTTGCCTTTTTGATGGCTACTAAAAGTGAGTGTGACAATAATGACTTACCAAATCTTGTGAAGATATTGAGAAAAAGTTTATTAGAGTTTCCTTATAGCAAAAATGGCACAAAAAGTTTAAGTTGGGATGTTGTTTTAGACCCCATACTTGAAAATTGGAACATGTTTGGAGATATTTTATCAAGAAGTAGAGATATAGAGTTGTATCATTTTACTAGTTGGTGTGGTGTGCCATTTTATGAAGCAAATTTTGGATGGGGAAAGCCAAAATGGATGAGCATTATGGAACTCAACTATAAGAATACAATTTTGCTCATGGATTCTATAGATGGTGGGATAGAAGTTTGGATTTGTTTGGAGGTAAAACATATGTTAGAATTTGAACAAAATCAAGATTTACTAGCTTTTGCCACCATTAAATAAACAATAATTCTGTTCTAGTAGGGAGCGCTTCCCCCCTTTTATGGGCAAATCCTTTTGGAACTAATTAAGAATGAACGCTACTATTTCAATCAGTTTGGATCCAGCTAGGTTCAATTGATCTTGATCATGTCTCCTTCCCATTGGTACAAGATGTGAATCTGGCTGAGTATGACAGTGAATTATGAATATCAGATAGTTAATTACAGCTTGTTTGGATGGATGTCGCATGTTGTATTTTATTGTGTTAGTGTAAATACAATGTTTGTTTATATTTGTCACTTAGATTTTCTTATATGTATTATTAAATTCATCGTCATACAATGATGAAAAATCTCATTTTACGTAAAAATCAATTTGGTGTAATTGCATTGTTATCTGCTTCTTCTTTTTTCTTTTTTTCTTCTCATTTTATATTTTCTATAGAATAGTCTGGTTTTGCCATTTACTCTACCTATTTATTATAACTTTGTCTTGTGCCCTTTTATCCTACAAATTGCCGACGTGTTGTATTATGTAACGATTGAAAATGATATAATTTATCTAAACGTTATATTCATTAATACAATGCAAATATAATATGCAACAATAGGGTCTTATGTTTTTGTTTCCCTGTTTTTGGTACCTTAGCCTTATGTTGGTATATATGAATCAAAGATCAACTTAATTTCCTTTTATATTGTAACAAACATCTTGTTGCTTGAAAATAAATTTTATAATCGTCAGTATACATAAGTTAAATTATTGGAGTAATAAATAATAAAACCCTAGAATCTATAGGTTGAGTAAATTTTATTTTTCAAATTTTACGATATTGCCGAATAATATCAGCTAACATAATTTTTTCATTCATCGTTGGGTATCAACAATAAATCTAGAATTTTAACTTTATGAGTTTAAAATATATATTTTAAAACAGTGATTTATGAGTTTAAAATATATATTTTAAAACAGTGATTCAAGATATTGTGATAATTGAAGCAAGTAACGAGTATCAATATTAAATAAGCTTACCAATAATTTAAATTTTACATATGGACAATTTTACTAGTATACCAAATTCATGAATTCGAATTTCACCAAAATAGATGATGTTAGTCATGACAACCATTATGAGTATTTCATACCAACATGTTTTTGGACACAACAAACAAGCAAATTCATGAATACGAAACACCAAAATAACACGCTAAACGAGAAATTATGTACACAAACTAGAGAGGGTGGTGCGTACCGATAAACCCTTGGCTCAAGGAAAATAAACAATATATCCAATAAAATCGCACAAGTGAAATCTAGGGAGAGCAAAATGTACGCAGACCTTACCACTATCTCAGAGAGTTAAAAGAAGTTGTTTCCAAAAGACGTTCATCTCAAAAATTGAAGGAAAACAAACCAAAGGGAAAAAAAAATTCACCATTACCTTTCACTTGCTATTTTGTGGATTCAACAACATATCAAAGACAAATCTCAACCAAAGTA
>JAOTQR010000001.1:2434401-2448022 GCA_025774065.1 Solanum ossicruentum | reverse complement strand
TGGGGGGGAGGGGGGGGGGGAGTAAAGCTGTGTTCTTGAAAAGGAAGATGAGAGGTTTTAGCACAAATGAAAGAGGGGGAAGAGAAAAACCCTTTTTCTTGCTTTTATTAGGCTTTGGTATATATGCCTTTTTGGAAAAGTTGATAAAAAATATTTATGCTTTAATTTCTTTTACACTTTTTATTTAAAACCAAAAAAAATATATATTGTAGTGATTGACTTCTCAAATTGAAAATTGAAATGTGATAGTGTTTCTTTTACTTTTCATTTGATATTTTGTGAGATTTATAGGCTATGATTTGAGCTATGGAAGCAAATTTTAATGTCTAAATCATGGTAGATTGTTTACATTATATTTATTAGAGTATGATCTTATTTAAAATCTTGAATGAACGCGAAATATTTTATTGGACTGTTCTTTTTTGTAGAATTTGTATAATGCATAAATAATATTTACATGAGTAATAATATCAAATTATTTTTTTTATTTGATTCATTTAATAAAAGATTTCAATTGTTATATCATTTCTCTACACAATATTTATCCAAATATAAGAAAATATGAAATTAAATAGATTGAACAACTTGTATAGTCATTGAATTCAAAATATCAAATTCAAATTACTTATTGTTATTGAATTTATTCAATCTTTCCTTTCCATAATAAAAGAAGTGATATACTCATTTTCATCGTTAATTAAAGATAAATTTTTCAAAAAAAAAAATGATAGTAAAGGTTCTTTTTTTTGTGTTTGTATAATTATAGTTTTTAAATTAATTTATGCATATCCCAACTAATTTTAAAGAAAATGCATATCGCTTTTTATAAACGACTGATATTAATTAATTATATCCACCATGTAGAGTCATTTACTTCTTTTGTTTGATTTACTTTTTCTTGATTACTAATCTCATTTGCTACACAAAGATAGCTTGTAAAACACCCTTTCTGAACATAAGACAGAAGAAAATAAGATTTCATAGGTGAGTATTCTCTTTTAGATTAATTAGTTCTAATAAATATAAGTGGATTTTTTTCCTAGAGAAAAAAAAATAAGATGGAGTTTTTTCCTAGAGAAAAAAAAAATAAGATGAAGTTTATTCTAGGGAATATCTTTTTTTCCTATAAAACTATGTTGTTATTTTAAAAATAGCATGTTAATAAGATGAGCCGAAGATTTTTCGAAAATAGACTCTCTATCTCTGAAAGATAGTGATAAAGTTGGCATACACTTCACGCTCTAAAAACGGAAGAGTGTCTCATACTTTCCCCAAAAAAAGGGAATTTCATTGTATTTGTCACAACTCACAAGGATTGCAGAGACATATTTGACAATGTCAGTTGGCTATACAAGAGGTAATTGTCAAAAGTTCCAAGTCTACAACTCTGCAACTGGAGTATTTCTACATAACAACATTCAAAATCTAGACAATAAGCTAGTGGAAGATAGTATAGGTATCCAGTAGAATAGTCAAGGTACGGGCAAGCTGACCCAGACATCACCGTCATAAAAACAAAAATGGTCGCTGAATAGCAGGTTGATACATTTGAAGTATCACATGGTGTAGATGTATGCTGCCAATACATAAGAATGAATGTTTCCTCATCACTATATAGCTGCTGATAAATGGGAAGCTATATATGACTGACCCCTGGCTCAGAAAAAAGACCTATCAGCACATCATTGCCTGTATGAAAGAGCAAAGAAAATTAAGCTTCAGATTTGCAGAGATGCCGAAGAATCATATAATAAGCCCAAAATTTGCCTACGAAAAGTAAATAGTAGAATGACTTCTGAAAATACAAGATACACAGGTGAGAAAGTAAAATAAAATTAAGCTTCAGATTTTCTTTCTCGTCTAGTCGATCTAATTGTTAGCTTTAGAGCAATTCTCCCACAATGTACCAATATAAACGATCATGTTAATAACATCCAAGATAAAGAATGGCAAGAGGACTCTAGGGAAACCTGGAGTCATGTTTTGGAATTTGGTGGTCAATTGCAACAAGCTAATAACATGGGATTCAAGTACACCCAATCGGCGATATGCAGGAAGTAGAACCATGATGCACTGTCCAATTAACTTCATAGCATCTTACACTAGTTATGATGGGATTCTAAATTTTCAAACACTTGAGACTAAATCCTAGTTGGAACTGATGTCTGCAAATGCAACCAAATAATGTGATGTCAAATGGATTTAGAAGAGCTCCGGAGCTTTTTAGTTTCTAGTTGCAAACTTCATCTACGCATCAGCTCCAAGAAGAATATTTTCTCCAGGGGGTTGGGGAGGATAAACTCACTGCTAAAATTATTCATCAATAATTACAAGAACCACACAGAACCTTTTTTATATGAAAGTAATATTGGATTGATGTTGCGAGGAGAACCCAATATGCAAGAGGTATATACCAAAAATTAAGAGTCCCAATAATACAGTTGTCAACCAAAAGCACCTCTATGCCCACAGGAACTTCCTGGATGCTCCACATTAAAGCAAAAATAAAAAAGACCCCAGCTATACAAAGTCATATTCCTCCACTACAAAAACTCTCATGTTTCTTTCCTTGCATAAAGCATCCACATGATGAGAGTAGTGCAATGTCCCATGCTTTGCTTCTCCTCCTCCTCTTATATGCCCAACTGTGCATAAAGCTTTTCACTTTTTCCGGGCATTCCATAGTATCCAAACAAAAGATTGTAGATTTAGTAAACATCAAAAGAACATTCAGAGAGACAACAGAAGTAACCATCTAATTTTTCCAAATTTCAGCCTTCCAATATTCTCTTTCTCAAATACTAGATACTCCAAGTACTAACAGTATCAGGAACTCAGGAAAATATGGCAAAGGGTAAGACTTACCTCTAGTTGGTTAAGGTTTCATGATGCACAACTAAAAATTTAACTAATCCCCAGAAAAGGGAGAGTTTAAAGACTAGTAAAGCCATAAAAAATGAAATACTTCTATAACCAATATATTTATAATGCTTAGAGAAAATGGTGAAAATAAGATGCATACCATTGGATAATGGAGCCAAAGAGGAAATGCTGCATGATAGGAACCTTCTGCAGAACTTCAATCTTGTACATCTTAAGTAAGCCACTGTTTACTTTGTTCCAATTGGGTACGCCACTAATGTCATCTAACATGGGAGAGTGCTCTGCAAATACTCCCTTCTTCACCTTCAATATGAATACAATACATGAGAGATAAAGATACTCATTTGCAAAGTTCTCCAAGATATCTTTGTTATGAATGGATTTTGGTTTCATGTACTTGTGGTCAATCAACTGAGATGACCCAAATATAAAAGGTAGGAAGTGGTAGTCATCTAGTCCCCAAACACCATGGGACCCAGCAGGCTCTACACAATAGGTTAGTTGCAACTTCCTCATCAAATCCAAGTACTTGACAAAAACCATTGACACCAGAGCCTGATAGTCCTCTTCTTTCACAACACCTAACCTTGCTAAACAATACAACCATGCTGCAAAATTTGTCTCATGTCCAGTACCTATACAACAGAAGTGATTAGTTCAACAAATTAATATTAATTTGTTCTAGGAAGGGCATCTATCGAACGCCAACAATCCTGTGCATTTGAAAGTTATAAAATAGTTCTACAGCATAATCCAGCAAAGTAAGAACTCAAATCAAGGGAGTAGAAAATTCCTTTAAGTAGATTGAAAAGGACAATCATTTCGCGTAATTTTTAATATCATTGGTATATCAAGAAAAGGAATCAGACACAGAACATAGGACACTATGTTCTCCATCAATACTGCATCTAAATCAGCACGGCAAGAAAACAAAAAGTTCATGCTCCATCACTAAACATAAGCACAAAAGGCAAATGTTCCCATGAACCCACTATTTTTTTCCAGAGGGAGAAAGCTTTAGAAATGGTTTATTTTATACCCTCCAACATGATTAAAACTTTTTAATATTGTTAATGCATCTTTCCATCCACCAAAAATATCTCACAGGAAGATGCGGTGAACATGGTGAAATGATTGCTAAGGGAAGACACGTCAACAATTCAACTGAGATATTCAAAGCGACATAATATTCAACACTTCATGTATCATGATTCTTTGAATAGACTACATTATGTATTATGATCGATAACATATCTTTTGATTCTTATTAAGTAAATTTCATTAATCTGGTTGAACTCCCAGGATTGTTCTATTACATATCATTATACAATTGGACAAGAAAAAACATGCAGCAGAGCATAATCTGAGATGAATTTATCATATTACTAACATTAATACTTCATCAATAATCTAAACATCAAAGCACATCTTAGCATTAATTACATTTCCTCCAATGGATACACAACTGAACTCATTTCTCAACTGTGGAGCAGTAATAATAGTACTAAACCATAAACATGTACTCAATTCTCCAATTGTTCAACAAGAAAAGTTTCCGCAACTTTGATTACTCTAAGTAAAACAACAGAACTCCATGAATTCAACATCAGTTAATCACATATAGTTAAACTGCCTTATGTGAGCTTCTGCAGAGGATTTTCATAGCTTAGCTCAACTAATTTGAAATGAAGGTTAACTGATAGATAACAGCATATAAACGAAACGAAATTCCAAAAGGCATACCATAATCTATTCTGCTGGAATTCCCAAAGCTATCAGTAAAGTAAGGAACAAGCTCAACAGTAGCCGACTGGACATCGGGAGGCAGAAACTTTAGCATAAATGACTCAGCATCGGAAGTCATACGTTCATGCCACGTCCGGTACGCTAAGTTCCCGTATCGAGAGGTTTGTGGGGCTAAAGGGATCTCATCAACGTAGGTCATCAGGGTTTCAAGAACGGAAATAATGGCTAACACTACAGGCGACTCATGGCAAGGATCTGAGAGCTTATGTGAACGAATACACTCCGATAGCAAAACGACGAAACCGAGGAAGTTCTGGCAAGTGGATGAGGATTGAAACTGATCGATGTCGTTTTGGGTGTGGATTTTTTTCACCGGAGTTCGGAAATTGTGAGGAGGAGTTAACGGAACAACTCTCTGTGATTGAGGAACTGGTGTTCGCATGATGATTTCTCTGTTATTGGCTGGTGGAAGATTGACGGCCGGAGCACGGATGGGGATGTAGTTTGTGTTAAGATCAGGAGGCGGTAATGGGAACGAGGTAGGTCCGCCGCAGTTGATGCAGGTTCCACCGCCGGCGCTGTCGTGGTGGTGATGGTGGAAGGCGGTGGATGGTGGTGAGTTGCGATGGGGTTCCATTCTAAATTCTAAATTACGAAGAAAGAGGCACAGAGGGACATTAGATGTTCTTTGTTATACCTTTCTTGTGAAAAAAAATTACTTTAACCATGAAATATTACAATTTTTTGTCGAAGAATGTCGAAGAAAGTTTGGATAAATCTCTCATATCTTCTCATAAGCGGCTATGGTGACTTTACTCAAGCGCTATAAACTCATTTTTCTTGTGATCTCTCACGGTGTGGAGCACGTACTTCTCTATAAACAAGACATGAATATGGGTCCAAGTAAGTGGTGGCAAGACTGGAAACTTACATTCCACATGAGCTTTCTTTCACCGACATGAACTTCAAAATAAAAGCATAAGTTTCAGATGTTTCTAGGGCTTGAGTAAAATGCAAAAGACGTGTACTTTCTACCTAATTTATTATAACCATTTGGGTCTAGAACCTTTGAACTAGTGATTGAACCTCTTGTGCTCTAACTTTTGGTGTGCTCCTTCCAACCCTGCGAGAATCAACTCACATCAATACTAAAAACCTCATGAGCAAGCCTGCAAGACTATGAACCTCACCTTCTGAGTGCGAGCCACTACTTGGCCTCACCCTGAAGCTTAAAATTCACAAAATCCTTACCATGCTAATGTACAATAACCAACTTATGTATGCTCTATGCGAGTGATCACTGGGCCAAAAGTAGGGCGAAAGAACCATCTAGTTACTACTATTGTTTATTAATAGATATTTATAAAGTTATGTGTATGCAAAAGTTTGTAACCACTAACATTTATTTATTTAAGAATTATGAAAATATACCATTTATCAATGCAGCACTCAACTAGTATATTCCGTTGTCTTATTTATAAATAACGATTTACTCTGTTAGATTATATAAAAATTTTAAAAAAAATAATGTTATTCTTGAGTCGAGGATCTTTTAAAAAATAACTCTTTATCCTCACAAGACAAAGATAAGATGTGCGTACATAACATCCTTCTCATTTTCCACTTACGAGATTTCATTGGATATGTTGTAGTTTTAGCATTTTACTGTAACACCACCTGTTGTCTTCCAATACACACACTCACATTATCACATAGTTGAAATAGAAACTTGAGTTGCAGTAAAAGTAAAACTGTACCATGGTTTCACTCACTAAAGGACATTCCAAGTAAAATCATAAACTTCTAGTCATCAACCAATGATTGCTACAAGGAACAGATGATCATCAATCTTCCGCTTCTTGCGAAAGGTATAAAGAACTTGGGAGAAGTGGGGTGAAATGAAGGGAGGTACGTTGAACACTCGTTGAATTTCTGCTCCAGCACAACTAATTTAGACAGCATTTGGTACTCGTAAAGTTCTCTGACACACATGAACTCATTGAGTCATCAAGGAAGGAACCTCCACACCGTTGACTTTGAAACGAGAAAAGGCATATATGATCCTACTGTGCTTGAGCAAGTTGTCTCAATTTAGCTTGCAAGATGAGACCAGTTTCATCAGCAACACTTTTCTTCTTCATCGCGACCTGCATTTGTACAAATGATTACGAATGAAGATTGTGCTTTCCATAACAAATGCAAAACATGATTAGAGTTGTTTGTTACCTAACTAATATATTCCAAGGAAAATCCTCACAATATCATCTGAATAACATATATTAAAGATACTCCCTTCGTTTCAATTTGTTTGTATTGCCTTCTCGGTTAATTCCTACTTCTTGATGTGAAGATAAGCAAGGACATCGGAAATGCATGGAAAGAATAGAAGTACAGGGAGTGGTCAGTTGCTGGAGAACATCAAGGGGAAAGAGAATGAGAAGGATGAGAACAGGGAAGTTGTAGATAGGAAGGAGAACAATGACGTCACAACATAAGGAAAAACCTGAACTAGAACAGGCGGCACATAGAGGAGCGAATTTGAAGTTGGAGGTATAGACTATGGTATAAATGAACCATTTGAAGGAATATTGAAGCTGCAATTTGCATTAATGATAGGCCAGAATCCAGATGAATTCGGGATAAGATTTTGAATTGCTGATGTTTCCTCATGTCTCAAAATAGACCTTTCAGAACCCCAATAATGAGAAGTACGAAAGAATTGATAGGTCAGCACCACTTCAAGGTCAGTTTAGGAACCTAGACTGTTTGAAACTTTGGAACAGCCTTGTCACATATATCATGCAGTGGTTTAACTTGGAGAATATGAGCAGGTGAGGCATGCAGCCTTGTAGTTGTAGGCATTCCAAAGATATCTGGAATAAGTTGAGATTTATGCTTGAAGATAGCAGGTTAAACTCAACTTCTAGGATGACGTATGTTGCCATTTGATACCTCTGAAACTCTTTTCTATCTTATTTTGTACCGGTTGCTTATGCTTGAGAAAGGTAATATTGAATCTAACCACCGCCTTGATTGATTCCGCCATTCATCACATACCATGGACACGTCAACTCTCCCACTCTCCTTTTGGGCATTACACTAGTCCTCCTTTTATCTAAAGCATGGACTCTAGGGGTCTGACCTTTTCCCTTCTATCATTTCCCTTAGCAACTTTTCCCTCTGTTTTTTTTCTCTGTGGGGACTGGCTAAACCAATGAGATAGACCAGATTCAAACTAAAGCTTGTGAGCTTTCTAAAGTCATTATTCTGATAGGGAAAATGCAGCAGGTTTCTCAGAAACCTCTTTTGGATCGAACTTGTAACAACAGGAAGGGGAAAACTTCAGACAATCTCCACTATCCCTACTCTCAAAACCTAAAAGGTGGGAGTGGTTAAAATGAGAGAGAAAAACGGAATGGCATATAAACACTAAATCCATCTAATGATGTCTGTCCTAGAGAGAAGACATCCATAAGTCCACATTAAAGGTGGGTAATCCTGTAATGCAAGCTTTTTGAACAAGGTACGTAGCCTGCCAAGCTATCATTCATTAGATAAAGAGGAGAAAGACAATACATATTCTTTCTAAACCTCTTATCATTGACTGAAAGAAGTTTATTGAATACTCATAAACCTTTCTACAGATATTAAATGTCCAACTTATTTTTCTGTACTCTTTTTATGAAAGAAATTAAGCTTATGAGAGCAACCACACTATCCGTGATGATGTTTTTTAATGAGTTTAGCCATGTTGTGTGTGTGCTTGCATGTGTAGCAAGTGCACTCATAGAGGCCACACATTACCCTCTAAAACCTACTTCTTGTACATTTGCGGTAGGTGTACAGGGTTGAGAACGCCTTGGAACCCATTAAAATAATTTTCACTTTACTTCTTGTACATTTGCAGTAGGTGTACAGGGTTGAGAACGCCTTGGAACCCATTAAAATAATTCTTTCACTTTACTTCTTCTTACATCAATCTCACAGAGTATAGAAGGTCGGGTTACATTAGCCAGATAAATAACACGATATCTCACAATCATAGAACATCAGAAGTATCAGGTAGGATTGTTAAGATAGGGTACTCACTACTCAGTACACCAAAAATGAAACCCCCAGAAGGTTTCCACTAGCACGGAGAATTTATGTCAAATCAGAACGCAAATAAACTTAAATAAACAGCTCAAAACTTGCATATAAATTCGCTCCACCAAGTGAAACAAAACGGATACTTACATCAAGAAGCTGCTCGTAGTTTGACTTTAGCAGGTTGATTTTCCGCTCACAGTAATCTTTTCCTTCTGCCATAGTTTTCTATTCAAATAAAGAGAAGAACATAATCTTACACTTGAACCTTCTAGCAATAGGACCATGTGAAAAGATAATATACGGCTTTCCGTAAATGAAATAACTGAACCATCGAATAACGAATGTGTTCTTTTCAATAACGCTACAACTACAGTCTCTTATATTCGCAAGACAGCACCGCTTTATTTCTTGAAGAAGTAACCTGTAAATGGATGATCCAAAGATAGGTACATGAAATATACATCTTTGAAGAGCAGTATAACTTAATTAAACCTATAAAGATCAGAAAATCTAGAATAACATCCAATTACCTAAACGTAAGAAAACCAAATAACTAAACACGGTAAAAATAAGTGTCCACTAGACATCTTTTTCAGTCCAAACAGATGATCATAACCCTAAAAAGATATTTAGCATGTAGAAAGAATTTTCTCAATTAATCATAACTAAGTTGCTTCCAGCATATATTGCAACCAAAACCCATTACACTTTCCTGGAAAATAAATAACTCATGACCACAGAGGAAAACTCAAGTGTCTGCAAATGACATTCCTCAAAGCTCAAACCAACAATATCAATTATGGGCTACACAGAGAGAAGGTAAAAAAAGGAAGAAGAAAGACCGCCAAAAGTGACACAATTTGAACAGTCTCACATTCCTCAAGAATCTAAAACAAGTATGTCAGTCACAACCAAGGTACATTACCAATGAACTTAGAATATGCTCTCCCCCATAAGACTCTCTTTCCATTTTGCGCCACTTCAAAATATTTAAGACCAACATTCCTATACTACTTACTCAAAGTCGAAAATACAAGTCCACTGAACTATTCAATATATAAATGTCTGACATGTGTTTCTTAAGACTTAAATCAATCAACTACTCCTACTACATTTTTTTCTTTTATTTTCATTACACCAATATAATTCACAAATCAAATTCAACTCCTTAAATTCTGTGGGAAACCTAACACTTACATATAAAATAAAACTTTGCTAAGAAATAACCACACATGAAAAAAGAAGTCATCTTTACTTTAGTTGCATACACAGAAACATCTTCCATGCTCACCCCATCCGAATTCACCCTAGAAACCCATCAACCATCAAGCACCAAAAAAAATGGAAATCTAGATTAAAGATCAAAGATTTGTCGATTCAATTAGAAGAAACAGAGAGCAAGACAAATCACCCAATTACACATGCATCAACAGATAAATACAAACCTCAACAAAATATCCAGTGCCGACATCTACCAAAACCTTATCAGCGTCATCTAGTGTCCCCGGTACATATAAAGACGCTGTTAAAGGAACCAACATTTTCTTCCCTGAGCAAGAAACACAGTAAAAAAAACCAAAATCCACATCAGAAATTCTACAATTAAGTCAAAAGACAATCTCTTTTACACCTACTTCCTAAAAGGGTGTTTTGTTAAAAAGAGGGATAGAACAAACATTTTCTTCCCTGAGCAAATAAGCATAGAATAGCAAACCAAAACCCGTATCATTTTTTTTATCAAGTAAGGCTTTCATTGATAATAACAAGGCCAACTTGGCATACACAAGAGATACACCAAAAACAAGAGACCTACAAAATATGGTTCTCTCCACAAGACCCAATACTCTATACAATCAAGAACTCAGTTGGTGCACCAAAAGAAAATAAGGGATCGAAGACTACTCCTCAATTGAACAAGGCTCATCTCCACCGCATATCATAAATTCCACAATAAAGTCATCAGAACACTCAATTACATCTAATTCCTAAAAGGGTGTTTTGCAGAACAAGAGGGATGCCAACCAGCATTTTCTCCCCTGAGCAAGAAATCCAAAACCCATATCATAAATGTCACAATAAACTCAAAAAAAAAAAAACTTTTACACCTAATTCCTAAAAATATGTTTTGCAGAACAAGATGGTACACCAACCAACATTCTCCCCTGAGCAAGAAAACACAGTAAAAAAGAAAACCAAAATCTATATCATAAATTTCACAATAAAGTGAAAGGAACAATCTTCTACACCTAATTCCTAAAAGGCTGTTTTGCAGTTCAAGAGGGATACCAACCAACATTTTCTTCCCTGAGCAAGAAAAACCAAAACCCATATCATAAATTTCACAATAAACTCAAAAGAACAATCTTTTACACACCCAATTCCCAAGAGGGCGGTGTTTTGCTTAACAAGAGGTATACAAACCAACATTTTCTTCCCCGAGGAAGACAACACAGTATAAAAAACAAAACTCCACATCATAAATTTCAAAATAAAGCCAAAAGAAACAATACAAAAAACAAAACCCCCACATCGTAAATTCCACAATAAAGTCAAAAGAAACAATCTTTTACCCCTAATTCCATAAAGGGTATTTACCAAAACGAGAATGAACACGAACCTTGAGGGCGTAGTGACAGATCATGAAGGGCATTAGATGCGATTTCGAGTCGAGTAGTTGCTGTCCGAATATTATTGAGACTATCTTGAAGAAGGTTCACTTCTAGATCTGTTTGTTCTTTCAGTGCCTTAAGTTGCTCTATACGCATCTTCTCAATTTCAAGTGTTCTTGATGCCATTTCTATTGCCCCTTTCTTCTCAAAAACCCCTCTCCCTGCTGCAGCTGCTGCTTTGATGGCTGAAGAAGCCTCTCCATAAAAGTGTAGAACAGTTGGGCTTATTGGAGGCTCTGTTGTATCTGGTGCAAAAATAGTTGTACTATTTACATTCTGTTTGGATGGTTATAATAATTAGGGGTTGTTTGGTACAAATATCAATAATGAGGAATTAATAATGCAAGATTATTTTTTATTAAGTGTTTGATTCATTACTTTTTACCTACTTTTGTGATTGGTTTAAAATTTTATAAAAATCTTCTTTTTTAATTATATCCTTAATTATTATACAATATTATATTTCATGTAATTGGGTCAAGTAGATAATTGCAAGAGATTTTTTTGTAGTCTTCTAACTAGCTTGGAGAAGAACAAATTTGTTGTCATGTTTTCTACTTAATTTCTCACTTGAGTTATTTGAAGATAAATAATTGTTATCTCAATAAATTGATTATTCACAAAATATTAATTTTTAATTTAATAAAGATAGAACATCCATTTTTAAAATCGAAAAGACCATAAATAATAATAAGTTCGAATAAATCATCTACGTTTACATATGAAAATTGCAAGTTATAATTTTGGATGGAGTTAATATCTTAAATCACTCAACTTTGAGAATTTATCTATTGAGCTTTGTTTTATGTAATAAAATCATTCAATAAGACATTCGTGTCAACAAAATAGCTCAATTAAATATGAACCTATAAATAAATAAAATTTAAAAATTTGATATGACAAAAAAATTATTTTATATTATGTAAATATGAATCAAAAAATGAAAAAATGAAAAAAAAAATTGTAAGTTAATTTATTTAAATAAATTTATTAGGACAAAACTACAAATATAAAACATAACATCAAGAAAATAAAAAAATAATTAAACTAATTGAGGGGATTGAGGAATAGTTTAGTCATTTAAGAGGCTTATCCAAGGATTGTTAAACTTTGGATTAGTTATCCCTCCATCTTTTAGGGATAAAATAATACTATGAATGAGGTATAACTAATCCATGTGTTAAATCAAATAAAGTAACCAAACAATGGTTTAGTTAAACTATCCAAGGACTATTTTTAATTCATCGACTATTTTTATATAATACATCCTACCAAACGGGCCTTTAGTGTTTTGTAATGAATTTTATTCAATCGCAGAGCCACTTTATAGCCAGGGGTCCATTCAATCTCTTTCAATGAAAAATTATATTATTTATATATAGTTAAACTTATTTTTATCTATATAGAGTAGGTTTCGAACCTCATTCGACTAGTTCGTGATCTTGTTTTTTTAGATTTTGAACCCCTTAATTGAAATAATGGCTCTGCCACTTATTGTATTGTATTGAACTATATTATGTTATTGTAACGATCCCAAAAAGTGCCCCAAAACGTGCCTCGAGATATTCAAAATATTAATTTTCGTATATCTTAAAATTCGTTCGTTATTTCGAAAATTCGACTTTATATTTGTGATAAGGGGGTCAAAATTAGGTGAAAAGGGGTCTAACCTCGATTTAAGAGCGAAAGAATAGCAATTATAAATTTTTAAGGGATGATTTTCAGTGAGTTGTCCGCAATGCTTTTGTGACGCGCCTTGGGCGCGCTTTAGTACAAGTCCCTTTCCATGTCCTCTCCGCGATGCGGAGATGTGTTTTTCGCCTAACAGTTTTTCTTGTGCGATCCAAAACATTCTAAGTGTTGGGCCCAAGTTTCCCAAATGTGTTTTTATCTATATTTAGTCAAATTTCACCCTTATATCATCTGAAACATTTCCCAATACTCCCCAAAACACTTAGCCATATTTTCACTCCCAAATTCAAGACCCCTCATCCAAATTTAAGGATTCTCTTCAAGCTTCAAATCTCTATTGTCAACCTTCACCAAGAACTTCTCTAAAGCTACGGTATATGGTATTGAGCCATTGAGTCCTTTCACCCATGGTGCCTACATCACCTGTTTACTTAATAATGCATGAGTTAAAGTTGATTTTACATATGGGTCTTGTATATTGAGAAATTTACTGCACAATGATTTTAGTTCATGAAAGTATGGTTGTTTTAGCATGTTTTGAG
>JAOTQR010000001.1:2387319-2412225 GCA_025774065.1 Solanum ossicruentum | reverse complement strand
AATTTAATTTAGAAACTCATTAATATCATTATTTTTAATTATATGTATATATATAAGATTCTATACATAAGATTTATGTTAATGTTAAAGAATGAGAGTGGAAATCTACAAAGTATGGGCAGATAGGAATTGAGATTTTCCATGGTCTGCTTTTCTCTCCTCGTGATCAAAGCCGATCCTAGAAGTTTGATCATGTTATTGAGCTTTTTGTTACTTTAAAATATTTTAATTAAAAAATTCAGTTCTTTCTCCCTACCAAATATTCCTTTTATTTCAGATTATTTGTCATATTTTTCTTTTATACATCCCTTAAGAAACAATTAATTAGGAACATTTTTAAAAACCTTCATCTATTTTTTAAGATATACTTTTTGTTCATCAAATATTTATGCTATTGAGATATTTTTATCTTGTGAAAGATATTTTCCTCCCTATCAAATATTCCTACCCTTCCAAATAAGTTTTCATCTCTCTTTTATATATCCATTGAGAAAATATTATTTTGGGTTTAATTTAAAAAAAAAAAAAACTATTTCACATTCATTTATGTTTTAAGATATACTTTTTGTTAATTAAATATTTGTTCTATTGAGGTGTTTACATGCATATCTTATAATGATCTTCAAGCATAATTATTACTAAGCATATGATTATCGCTAAAGGAGGTGGTGCGGTGGATGAAACTGTGTCTTCCTTAACTAGAGATTTTGAGTTCGAACGTTGGGTATGAAAAAATCCTTGGCAGAGGGTACTTTCCCCCAAAAGAGGCCTCATATGGCACAAATCCAAATATAATCGGACTTCAATGCGAATATCAAATACAGGTCGAAAAAAAAAGAAAAAATGTATTTTATGGTTTTTGGTAAAACATATGGAACACATGTAATATCTTTATTTTCCACTATAGTTAAAAGGGGAAAAATAATAAATAAACTTTGTACTTTATTGTCCACTATAGTTAAAAGGGGAAAATAATAAATATGATAAATAAACTTTGTATTGAAGTTCATTTGAAAGCCCTAAAAAGGGGATAAAAGTTGTGTACATTGACTACAACAAACAGGTCATTTAATACAAAAATAGAATGGACCAAACAATTCATTGAGAACTTCCTTATAACTTTTGTGGCCAATCAAGTAGTATGACTAAGTTGGTGCAATATAAGTGAAATTAGAAATTAATTTTTTTCATCAGTAATTTTTTGATCGAGTTCATATTATATATATTGTTATGTAATCAAGAGGTCGCATCAAGTCTTAGAAACAGTCTCTAACAGAAATGTAAGGTAAGACTACGTATAATAGATCCTTGTAGTTAAGCCTTTTTTCAGATCCTACACATAGCGTGAACTTTAGTGCAATGAACTTGCCCTTTTGCATTTAAAGAATAGCGTTTATAAATTTCTGCATACAACAAACTCTTGTTTGGTCGAGCCCTTCCGCGAACTCTACGTATAACAAGCTTTAGTTTATCAGACTTATCCCTTAACATTTAAAGAATAACATCTCTTATGGTCAACTCCTTCCTCGAACCCTGTGCATAATAAAAGTTTTAGTGCATTGAACTTCACTCCAACTATCATCCATGTACGATCCATACTAGATCTGACCAACTGTTCATCCTACCTCCTCTACGTTCTTCACAGCCCATCTTTGTCTTAGTAGAGTCTTTCAATGATATGTGAAACTCCATAAGTGGGGTTTGATGAGGGTAAAATGTATGCAAACCTTATCACTACTTCATAAAAATAGAGAAGTTGTTTCCGAAAGACCTTCAACTCAAATATATCGACTTTGAGTTTTATCTATTTTTAATGTAGATATCGAGATAGTGAAATCTCACAAGTGGAGTTTGATGAGGGTAAAATATACGCAGACATTATCACTACCTCATAGAGATAGAGATATTGTTTTCGGAAGACTATCAACTCAAATATATTGACTTTGAGTTCAATAATTTTTAACATGAATATCAAACACCGAACGAAAAATATTAAGCATGGTCCCACCCTACCATGTGCCCTCTTCCTGTCTCCACCAGCTCCTGCCTCTCAATCATTGGACCCCCCACCCCCACCCCCACCCCGTCCTCAATTTCTTCTGTATAATTGGTGTTTTAGGTTTTATCACAGTAGAAAAATTATATAAATGGGGACGTCGGTAGAACCAAACGGCGGCGTTTTACTAGATTCTTCCGGCTCCGGTGGAGTTGCCACCAATAGTAATGTTGCTCTCACAGTGAAGAAACCGCCGGCGAAGGACCGACATAGTAAAGTTGATGGAAGAGGAAGACGTATACGGATGCCAATTGTTTGTGCAGCTAGGGTTTTCCAGCTCACTCGTGAATTAGGTCATAAATCCGATGGACAAACGATTGAATGGCTGTTACGTCAAGCTGAACCGTCGATTATAGCAGCTACTGGTACTGGTACTATACCTGCTAGTTTCTCGACTGTTTCAGTTTCGTTGCGGAATTCGATTTCTTCTGTTTCTGTTTCTGCTCCGGTTGATCACAAGTCGTCGTCGGTACCGTCGCCGTCGTTGTTGCATCCGTTGATTTCTCCGGCGCCGTTTTTGCTGGGAAAGCGTTTACGGTCTGAGGAGGATGATGGCGGGAGTGGGGATAAGGATGTAGGTCCTACTACTGGGTTTTGGGCCGTTCCTGCTAGGTCGGATTATGGGCAAGTTTGGAGTTTCGCTGCACCGCCGCCGGAGATGGTAGTGCCGACACATTCCGCGGCGGCGGGGGTGGGGGTGTTGAATTCACAGCCGTCGAGGTTTATTCAGCAGCAGATGGAAGAGGCATCAGCTGGTAGAGTTGGAAATTACTTTCCTATAGCTCAAGGACATCTGAATTTGCTGGCTTCTCTGTCGGGTTCGGGTTCTGAACCACCGCCTTCTTCGGGGAGAAGGGACGACGATGGACACTGAAGATAATATGAAGTATCTGATGTTTATGATATGTATAAATTGCGTATTGTTGTTCTTGTTTGCTGTATTGATAATTTTTAGGGATTAGCTAGTGTAGTGAGAGTGAGAAATGGAGCTAGGTTTCCTGCAATTTGTTGAAATCATTGCTAGGATTAGAATGTGTGCTTCTTTCCATCATTGCATTTGTTAGGGTTCCAGTTTGTTTAAGTTATGAGTGATGTAGCCATGAAAAGAGAGATAAGAAAACGAGTCGCAAGAATCCAAGGGAGTTTCTTGTGATCGATGAATTTGGTTGGAATTACCACTACAGGCACAGAGCTACTGAATAAGTGCTTGGCCATTTCGATAATGGTGAGTGGAGAAGATAGGTATTTGTGTGTGGTCTACGAAAACTTGTAGTTCCGCATGAATGTTTTTTGTAACGAAACCATGGAGGTTTCTGATGAATTGAATTCTGTAATTTGTTGAAACTTATCTTCATTGTGAGATAATGATAATCTCCGAAACTCAAATGAGTGTTATGGAATTTGTTCATTTAGATACTTTCTGTTTCTGGATTGAATGATTTTTCTGTGTTCTTGCGTATGAAAAGGTTCACTTGTCACTGGTGACGTGATGAATGATGAGGTGTATCATGAAATCGTTGGAGTGTATTGATTGAAATCAATAGAGTGCTGTGGACGTTGTAATTATGACGTTGTCTAGAGTCTTGATTGAACAGAATAAATGCTTTTGACATGTATTAGCTGGTTTCAAACCCCATACACCATAATATTGCTCAGTAGTGTACTTCTAAAGCTAATTTTTTTGAACTGATGTAATATTTCACATGTTTAGCATCATCATGTGTTATTTCAAGTTGGAGGAAGAGAGTAGTCGTGCTGCAGTATGCTGTAGTTTTTTCCTCATAATGCAGTTGAAGAATTCCATTCTGGAGCATCGGAGCTTGAGGCTGCTATTCAGCTTTTTGCGTTTTTGTTTGGTAACATGTACATTATGTCTATTTAGTGATTGTAAAAGATTACTTGGCTTGAAGATGGGCTGATATTTAGAGGACTCGCATGGGTTTGAAAGTTTCACCTCACTAAATGTTACAAATTTGATGTTTTTGCTGATTGAATTCTTATGCTAGTTCTGAAATGAGTCTGTGGAAGAAGATCAGATTGAACTCTGTTGCCTGGCATTGTCTGGACTTATGGAACTCTTCAACTACGACGAAGACTTCAGCAGGTAATATCCTTTTCTAGGGGGTAAACAACTGTATATCATTTTAAATAGTTGAGCAAATGCTTAGAGATTATTAAATGCTTTGAGGTTCAGTAATTTCTTTTTGAAATCTTGGAATTTTAAGAGGATACCGCACATCTATGTGATAATCGGACCTCAAATTTAAGAGAAAAAGAATGATTTGCTAACACTTGCTTTGTTCTAAAAGAATTTTTATGTGCAGGCAGGAAAGTTTACTTTCATCTTCGAAATGTATAGGATGTTCTGTTTTAACTAATATCTATGTGAAGTTACTAATGTCTGAGAGCGCTATTAGAATTTAACTTTCTTGTTTGATGCTATTTTCAGAAGGCGGCTTGCAGACATACAGTCCAACTATTTTGTTCGGACTCTTCAAAAATGCCACCAAATGTGTGTTAGATCCTCCAAAAGTCGTGCATTTTTGGACTCCACACTCATGAGTCTAGTGGAAAGGTACTCAGTCAGCGTCCATATTGGAAATATGTTGTCTGGCAATGCTAGCTTTACAATGTCGAATGGTGTTGAATATGAACTCCTTTTGAATGTCTGCTGAGCTGTGATATCTTATGCATCATCTTTCTGGTGCAATCGGTGTATGTCAGTGGTGAAGCTAGTAATCTCATCGAGGGTATTCAAGATTCGATATACATGTATATAGAGTAAAATTTGACCTCTATATATAGTATAATTTTCTGATGAAGGATGTTTAACTGACCATCCTTCGGTCGATAGGGCTCTGCCACTGTATATTGTTTGAAGCTCCTTGGTGCAGCTGCAGATATCATGAGTAAGAATTGGCAACTTTAAAGAGCTTTGTTTTTGTCCCACAATCCACATGGGCAATATTGACATCTTTAACTCTGCATTTTGCTTCCACTTTAAGCTTTGATGGACAAAGTTATTTGATATCTGTTTGTTCGAGGGTATGTTAAAATATACCGTGGCTATATAGTAAAGCTTGTTGAAAGTCATTGAAAATATACGTCGATTGCAAAATATTGATTGCTGATACATAGGCTATACATTGAATATATATCATAATATATTCAAAAAAATGCATATAGCTTGATTGTAAGTTAAACATACACTCACCATACGACGACCAATTATCTCAAGAACTAAAATAATTTGACTATATGTGAAATATATATTGATTATATTTGACTATACAACGATCGATTAATTTTTTTTTTTTTTGATAATTACTTGGTCACATGATCATCTGCTGTAATTATGACTAAAAATAATACTATTATGGAATAGTTAATCCAAAATAAGCTATTTTTGTCATTTTATTTCAATCAAATATGAGATAAATCTATCCTAAAACTAATTTCGAAATTAGGTATTCCTTATCTCTCGTATCGAACTTTCATCAACTGATCAATGATTACTTCTGCTGATGTTGCAACAGCATGGTACCAAGAGACCCATTTCAGCCACTCCTTCACCCATCAGAGTAAAACAGTGCGTTCAAAGATTTCTCTCTCACCATCAAACACCAACTCATTTGGAAAGAGTCGTATCTCCTTAGGTGTTTAATGGTTTAGGATATGTAGCTAAGACCAGATTAGAAAGCTACACAATTTAACGTCAACTTAATTAAAAATTATTATTAATATCATAGGTTAAGATAATATAAAAATATAAATCTTCACCATAAGTCTTTCCTAAATCTTAGCTTAATTTTAATATCGACATCTAAACACGGTTAGATTAAATCATTAAATTAATTATTTTAGTGTTCTTTAAAAACTTTCTTAATGTAGGTGGAAAACTCCCATGAGTTCACAATGTCAACATCTATTTTTTTTTTTTGTCATTACGTAATGTTACTTTAGCCAAGTTATCATATGAAAATAAGATAAATAATAAAATAAAATTATTAAAAGTAAGTACACTAATCCTTTGAAAATTCTTTCTACGAATAGAAAGAGAAATTGGAGTTTTTATATGAAAATCAGTTAATCAAATATGGGATAAATATATCTTAAAATTCATTCAAAAATTCAATTATTATTTCCATCCACTGAAAGTTGTCCATAATTGATTTGACATAGAAATTAAGAAACAGTAATTAATAGGCATAATTTTACCAAATCATGCTTATTAAATATAAATCTTCTAAACATTGAAAAATGAATACTATTCCATACAAAAGGTAAAACAGATACAAAATAATAAATTATTCATTGATTTTATAAAGAAATAATACAATAAATATAGCATGTTTTATTTACATAAAAAAACATACAAAAATCACAGAAATATACAATGACTATACAATATACCTTCTCAAAACTCAGAGAAAATATACATTAACTATATATTATAAATTACTTATACATGAACTATACATCAATTATACATTACGATAATACACTCAAAAATTGGATATATCTTGACTATACATGAAATATCTATTGACCAGTGGTGGATCTAGTATTTCAATTAAGGAGGGTTCAAAATCTAAAAAAATTAGCATATAAACTAGTTGAATGGTGTTCGACATCGATTATATATAGATAAAAAAATATAATCATATATTAAATAGTATAATTTTTCACCGAAAAGGGTTCAAATGAAATCTCTGACCAAGGAGTGGCTCAGTCACGAACACTAATTATATAACGAATAATCATTCTTTCAATAATTATATTGATCGAATGACCATCTAAGTATGTTGACTAAAGGGTGATAAGGTGTACACGTGATAAACACGTTTAAGAATAAGCCCATAAATACAAGAAATTTGAAATTTATCAAAAATTATTCCAAAAAAAGAAACGTAAGCCATTTCTCAATATTGATCTAAATTTAGTTTTCTTGTCACTCAAAAAATGGCAGTGAATCCAAAATTATTTCCTCATGGAATGCCAGTCCCATTTCTCAATGAATTGTTCGTTTTTGCAACAGATGGAATTGAATTTGAGATCAATAACATTCCCGGGTACACATTTTTCCATTCTGTATTCTTTATTTTTTTGAAGGGGTTTTATCTTGTTAATTGTTTCTTGAATCAATCTGATATAATTCTTGAAATTAGCATCTTGGGTTGAAAAAGATTGTTTTTTTTAGGATGTGCATTTAGTTTATTGAGTGCACTACCCAAGTATGTGTATGATGAACTCCTTATAAGATTTGGGTAATTTTTTTGAGCTAGTTTTTGGGTTGCAAGGTGAGCTCAAGATTGGATTTTGACATGATATATGATATGATTGTAACTTTATATTATCGAGGACATGACGTTAGATAGGAAAGAGCGAAGGTTGCTTGTTTGAGGTTTAGTGCCAGGTGTAGGACTAGTGTATGTGCTCTTGTAGTTCTTGTATTTCGTTTATCATGTTAGTTTGTTATTGTTATTCTTTCATTTTTGTAGGCTTTATACTGCTTATTTTTATTATCCATTATGCTTTCTTCACTATTTGTTCTTTTTTGTTTGAGATTGTTGCACTTAAGCTGAGGGTCTTTCGAAAATAGTCTCAGGTAGTGGTAAGGTTTGCATACATGATACTCTCTTCGTTATCCTACTTTGTGGAATTTTACCGCGTATGTTGTTGTTGTTGTATATGGTATAATGATTAATGAAGCGGATTGAGAAGGGTCTTTCGAAAACAGTCTCAGGTAGTGATAACGTCTGTGTATATGATACTCTCTCCGTTATCGTACTTTGTGAAATTTTACTGAGTATGTTGTTGTTGTTGGTATGTGGTATAATGATCAATGAAGTGGGTTGAGAAATATGATGTGTCAGGGCAAATCTTAGCGGAGACAAATATTCGGTGATTTACTCTTCTAAGTTTCAGTGGATAGAGTTACTCGATGGTTGTGTTGGTGGAAGGTAATAGGTAGCATGTGGAATTAGTTGAGCTGGTCTGAAAATGAATTGGGTACCAATTTTTCTTTTTTAATTGGTTTCATCTTGTTAATTGGTTCTTGAATCAGCCCAAAATGCTGATAATTCTGGAATTAGGATATTGGGGAGAAGTTCTTTTAACTACCTGAAAGAATTTGAAGTAATGCTATACAACAACAACAACATACCCAGTAAAATCCCACAAGTGGGGTATGGGGAAGGTGAAATGTACGCAGACCTTACCACTACCTCGTAGAGGTAGAGAGGTTGTTTCCTGTGAACCCTCGTCTCAAAACCTATAAGCAGAAAACAAACTAGATATAATTTGAAGTAGTGTTATAATTGAGCTTAATTTTCACAAGATTGCCTCTTTATTTCTAAATGCAACAACAACAACAACATACCCAGTGATATCCCACAAGTGGGGTCTGGGGAGGGTAGATTGTACGCAGACCTTTCCGCTACCTCATAGAAGTAGAGAGGCTGTTATAACTGCATTAAGTTAATTTGAGTGAGTCACCCAAGGATGTGATTTACGAAATGGGTTGAGAAGCATGATGTCCTCGTGTTCAAATTCCACGCTTTGGTGGATAGAGTTATTCGGTATCTATGTGTTGGTGGGAGTTAACAGGTAGACCGTAGAAATAATGTGATACGTGCAAGTTCGTTTGAACATTAAACCATTGATTGAGCTACCTTTGTTTTAATCGGTTCATTTCGTTACTTGGTTCTTGAATAGATCCGAAATGCAGATACTGTCTTGAATTAGGATCTCGGGTTTAATTAGCTGTAGTTTTTGAAGAATATATATTTGTATAGTTATGCTTAATTTTCACAAGATTAAGTAGATGCGTTAAGTTTATTGTGTGACTGTGGATGGAGCGGATAGCTGTTTGTTGTTCTATACTTGTTGCTTTATGTCTGTATTTAGTCTTTTTAACTAATTAATGATATCTGAGTTGACATGAATTGTGAATATTTTGCTTTTGCAGTCTAGGAGAAGTACAAGCAAAAGGAACCATCTACTTGTCGGATATCCGGATGGTCTTTGTTGCAAAGAACCCTCGGGACAACTTTATTGCTTTCGACATTCCCTTGGTATGTAATGCTCATCCTTCTAGCTTCCGATCGCTTGGTTCTATAAGAAATATACGCCTTTTGAATCACGTGGGAAAAATGGCTTTTGCCCCTAATTCGCTCCATTGTTTGTTTGATTCGTTTCTTGTTTATATTTAGTTGAATTTGTACTGATTAAATTGCAATACGCGAGAGCTTATGTCCTTAGGTTCCGGGATAACCGTATTCAATCTTTTGTTTAAATATCTCTAAATTCTAGAGTGGCTAGTCTTCTTATGTTATAGTCTTCTAGGACCATATTTCAAGTTGTTGGCCGGTAAGTTTTAACTAGCTTTATCTTACTTGTCCTTCCTTAGTAGTAGTCGTAATATTTCTCTTGTAGTTTCTTGTCCTTCGATTTCTGTTACTATCGGTTGTTTCCTGTCCTTTTTACAGAATGTTTTGTCTTGCTTTCTATAATATCTTGTCATGGTTTCTTCACTTCATTATTCCGTCTTCTGACATGCTTTGATATGCTTTTTCTTGAGTCAAGGGTCTATTGGGGTAAGGTCTGATGCACTCTGCGCTACCCAAACCCCACTTACGGGACTACATTGGGTATGTTGTCATTGGTTAGTTCAAATTAAGCATAGCGCCTGTGTTCGATTCCTGCATTTGTTGTCTATTTTATTGTTTGTTTGGGTAACTGTCTTAGACTTGAACTGTGTTGTTGAAGGCTGTTAAGCCCTGAAGCTAGCTGCGATACAGGTTCTGCAATTTTCCTCGTTAAGCGGTGCTTCTCTGTAGGCACAAGGCGTTAAGGTGTGCATCTCGTCACCCATATGCTCTATTTTGAAGAGAGCAACACTGCATAGTTGTTGTCTGGTTTTTGATACACGTATAATCTTTTATCATTCTCTCCGAACACACGTTATTTCACTCTTTCTGCTAAAAGCACTGATGAACTTCCATATTTTTCCCACTGTTCACGTTTTGTATCGCTGCACTCGGATGACTACCATGAGGTGATGTGGGATAGTTGAAACATTTGATTCAATTCAATCTTTTCGTAGTCAAGTCGTGCTTGGCTTCTATATTTTGCTATATTCATGTGACTTGATTAAAAAATGGTCGAAGTAGTTGAATAGGAGCGGAGGTAGATCCAACATTTAGAGTTAGTTGGTTCAATGGAGTCGCCTTTTTATACATAGAAACACACTCTTATTTATGTTTAGGAGTTTTTCCTATGCCTTTGATGAATTCCTCTCTTTCTTATGTATTTCTGCCTATTACTCTTTCTATTTCAATTTGTTTGTCTGGTTTTGACTTGACACGGAGTTTAAGAAAGTAAAAAGACTTTTGAATCTAGTGTTCTTAAACTACAGATACGTAGAATCTACGAAAATGTCATTTAATTTTGTGGTGTTTAACATGTCATGCGCAAATTAAAAGTTGGCAAAAAAGGAAAGAGACACTTTTTTCGGAACATGCTAAAAAGGGAAGTAGTAAGACAAACAAATTGAAACGAAGGGAGTATTTCATAGAAAACCAGTAATTGCTCTGGCTGACTCAAATTTACTTCATTCTGCAGCTCTTTGTTCATGGTGAAAAATTAAATCAACCAATATTCTTTTGCAAAAACATTTCTGGATATGTAAATCCGGTAAGTATAATAGACAGATTTATTCATCCACGGACTATATATTTAACCCTACTTCATATGACTGATTTTAGCCGATTTCAGGTTATATCAGCTAATGACAACGAAAGCGACGTCATTCCGCATTCATTTAAAATTTTGTTCAAGAAATGTGATTGTGAGACTTTCATCTCATTAGTTTTCAATTTAATTGGAAAAGCACGACGATGCTACAGACGGTCAAGGGCAAAGCATCATGTGGATCCTCTTCATGAAGCAACCAAAACACTAGTTGATGAGATGACAAGATATGCGTATGTCATGTTTCTTTCTTTTTGTACAATAATGCTACTCTCTCTGTCCCAGTTTATATGTTGCTTTCTCCTTTTTAGTCCGTCCTAGAAAGAACGACACTTTTCTTTATATTTAGAAACTATTTACCTTTAAACTTTTTGTTCCTTTAATGAGATGATTTACACCCACGTATCTTTCTAAGACATGTGGTAGACCATAAGTTTGAAAAAGTTCTTTTCTTTCTTATTTTACAGATATGTCGATCCCAATGATCCAACGAGCATCTTCTTGCAGCAATCTACTCCGTGGTCTTGACTCATGTGACGTATGCACCAGTCACAGCCTACTGCTGAAACATCTATGTAGCTCTTGTTTCAGGTTAGCCTGATAATGCAACTTGTGCGCATGCATCTTTTGCGTGATTTATGTCTCCATACAGAGAACTGTGAGTTTGTTTTGTAGATGATGCAGGAACGGAGCTAGGGGCTTCATCCAAAGCTCCCTCCCGGGAAAATTTACATTGTACATATAAGGTCATTTTTTGTTTTTCTTTTTAGTAGGTGCTAAATTTAGCGTTTTCGCATGAACATCTTGGCTCCTCCGCGGATATGATGCATGCCATTAGCTTCACTCTTATATGGATAAACATTTAATCTTTTGGCAAATAAAGTGGTCAGTTTGCCTTTTCATTCCAAATTCAAGAATACGATTGATACGATTAATTAGTCTCTGTGCCTCTCTTATTATCTTTTTGTATCTCTATGTTCTTTGAAACCTCTGCGTGAGTAGGAACTTACAGTTATTGAGTCCCGCATCGGTGTTTTAGGGGGTGGGATAATCCTTTATATATGGTTTTAAGCAATTCTAATTTCATAAGTGCTTTTGTGATTGAGTTAGGTTCAAAGCTTATTTCTTTATGATGGTATCAGAGCTATGCTCATTCCAATCTATTTTAGTAGGGGCAATTTTCAACTCATGAGCTACCTTCACGAGTTACGTTTAGAGCAAGTCCATCCATATTCATTGTTATCACGCTCCAGATGTCTATGTTGAATTTCACATCGGTGCTTGAAGAGTAAAATGAATTTTTGTATGATCATAATCAATTCTCACCTTATAACGAGAATCTTCAACTCATGAGCTAGCTTTCAGAGTTACGTTTAGAGTAAGATCCATTCAAATTCTTTATTATCCACGCTTCAGATGTCTAATGTTGAGTCTCACATCGATAATTTAGGAGTGAGATGGATTTTTTATATGATCTTAAGCAATTCTCACCTTATGAGCTAATTTTTGAGATTAAGTTACACCAAGGTCTATTTCGTTATCGAAACCTTATTGTGTGTGTCCATAAAAACAACAACAAAAACAACGTATATTTTCAAATCTACAACACTCCTTGAAGGAATAAAACTTTTAACCCCCCCCCCTCCCCGCTCAATGTTTACATCGATTCAATAAATGCTTGACACATGTTTTTATTTGAAGGTACATATGACACATGTTTTATTCAAATATTCTTCTTTTCATGTTATAAAACACATACCATATATTTTATTATCATTATTATATGCAACAGAAATGTAAGGTAAGACTTTTCGCACTTTATACATAGCGAGAGTTTTAGTGTGCACCGAGCTTCCGCGTTTTATATGCAACAGAATTCTGAACTACAACCTATGCAATGACACTGAAATGTACCACAATTATAGCAAGAACAACTAGTTTGCACCCTTGAACGCATGCCTGCTCTGTTCAACAAAGTTTCCATTTTTTCGATTTCATGCTTGTTCCGCGCTGGAAATGCTTGTACATATCCTATTTCATCCCCGTCCCGCGCAGGAAATAGTTGTACATTGGGTGCAGCACTAGTAATGTGAAAGTAACTGAGTGCCAAAATCATCAAGAACAACAAGGTCATGTTTGTTAGTAGTACATTTTTTGCCATGGTATTACTAATGAAGTTTTCGAAAACAGTCTGTCTATCTCTTTGAGGTAGTGGTAAGGGTTGCGTACGTTTTACCCTTCCCAGGCTCCACTCGTGGAATTACACTAGGTATGTTATTTGTTTTTTTATTACTAATGAAGTTGGGATTTGGATGATGAAAATGAAATTAATCACTTATGTTAATGTTGTGTTTGCTTCAAAAATTTGATTAGATTAGTGTTTATATAGAAAAATTAACATATATGATTTGGCTTAATTGTTAATTAAGAGAATCCTTAGTTTCCCTAGACACTAAGAAAATGCTTAGTTTTATGCATATAGGAATTTACGTTTTATGCTTATAGGAATTTACAATGCATTAGTTATATTAAAATTAGTTGTGTCGAGATTATTTCTTATGGAACTGTTTGTTACGATGTATTAAGAACAATTCCGTCTTTAATTATGCTTATTCTTATATTAGTAATCATTTCGTTGTTAATATCATGGTTTGGTATGTATTAGTTATACACCATGTAATACTGAATATAACACTGACCAGAAATTGGGCCAAGGGTGTGCAAATAATCTTCTTAGTTATGTTAAGGTAGTACAAAATTATACACTCATAATAGCTGACATTTAACCTTCATACACCATATAATATTTCGACAAAGAGGGTGTACCGAACCATCCTTCGCCTAACACAGGATTAAATTATATATATATTATATTATAGTGTATCACTTTGATGACTAATACAATAACAATAACATATTTAATGAAGTCTCGTAAAGTGATTGTCTTTTTATGAATATAATATTAAAATACATACAAAAAATACTACTCACTCTGTCCCATTTTATGTGGCATCTTTTCTTTTTTGTTCCGTCCCAAAAAGAATGTCAGAAACAATTACCTTTAAAATTCTCTTTTCCTCTTAATGAAATAATTATCAATCACACAAATATCTAAGAATGATTTTAGACCACAAGTTTTAAAGTCTCCCTTTTTTCCTTAAACACCGTGCCAAGTCAAAGGGTACCACATAAAATAGGACAGAGGGAGTACTACAAGTTCTTATTTTCATGTTAATGTGGGAAAAGTACATTTAGAATGTTATTCAAAAATTGGTGACCAATCAATACATAATCTGTGACCAAATAACACACAGTGCAGGAAAAACTACAGCAACCATTAGCAGATGTCAGGTTCAAAAAGGAAGTTTACTTAACAAAAATATTGAGTTAAAATTACAACTGAATTGTTGTGTTTTTCTTGTTTCATAAACATCCAACATTGCGTGGATCACAAACAAGACCACCAACATAAGCAAACATACTGAACAAATCAAGTTCAATATAGATGAAATTCAGTAAGATTGCAGTACCGTCTCTCTTCCAAGTTGTAAGTCCCGTCTCTCCACGCGAAATCCTATTTAACCAATATAATACTCTTGTTATAGCTGCATCACCAACTTGCCAAGAAAATAAACAGGCTTCAGATTTACACGATGCCAGGCCTTAAGAGCTGTTTTCCTCTTTTACCTCAACGATCTCTACAGTTGTGTTTTGTGCAGCAGCTCTTCTTTTGTTTTGGATATGGTTAACATATTCAGCAACTATAACATGAAACTTGGGGGCTACTTTGTTTGTGTTAGAGGCAGTAAGGCCTGCCTTCTTTAAAGCACGGGTCACGTGCTTCTCAGACTTCTGAAAGTGAAGAGAGCAGTAGGAAGGAACTGTGGACATCAATATTGGCTTCCCACAAAGTATCGGCCCTGTTGGCGAACTGCAAAATGAAAGCGACAAGGCATGATTAATAAGTAATGTTACCTCTGTAACTAGTAACAAGATAGCTGCCAATGCTTTATGACTAGGATTCATAAAATCTGAAAGTCTGGGTATCTCAGCATCAGTTAACTTCAAGAAAAGAAAGGAAAAGGGATGCATCCAGATGCAGTCAGCAATCTCTCCGTGCATGTGAAAAAAAAAAATATACATTATATGTAAAGACAGGCTGTTGTCCTACTATACTCCAAGAATCATAACACAAGTGAACCTTCAGCCATGCCTCAGAGTGCAAGCAACCAAAACATCAGAGCATCACATGTTCCTAATGCACCGGTGCCCCCATTAGCACCAGTGCCCCGCCGATGGACCAACTTATTAGCCAGCAGACACCATGATTAAAAGCCAGCTGAGCAAATAGGCTACTTCGGTCACCCATACCAACAAGACTAGCACGTTGCCTCAATGGAACCAAAACAACAACAGGCTGCTCATTCACAGAGGTCTACATATTGAAGGAGAGTAAGAGCACTGTTAGAGGCCTAGCTCGAGCTTTCTAGCATGTACCATTGCTTGTACATTATAAAGTTTAGTATAATTCTCCGGGGTAAACATGTTTACACGTGTGATTGGATTTGTTTTTTAAAGGAGAATCTAATAGTCTTCAACTACAGAAGCTAGGCAAGTGAAATTTTTACACCTAATCATGACTCTTAACGCATCACATTTGTTTGTTACAAAACAACAACAACAACATATCCAGTGACATCTCACAAGTGGGGTCTGAGCAGGGTAGAATGATTTGTTTGTTGATAACTCTAAATCATCACATTATTACATATATTTTTACTAATTAAATGTTTACTATGCAGAAGGCAACCTCTAGCTAAAGTTTTCTCTTCCCATGATGACAACTGTCGCACTACATTCCTGCTGCATATATCCATAAAAAGGAACTATCTAGTTTCAAATTGCTGACTGGATAGTCATCCAGTATTGCACTGAAGGATGGATGCGGAAAAGAGAGAAGACAAGGTCACCTGTGGGATTTCTATTGTCCCAAGTGCAATAAGAACTGTTCAGAAGAACAAGATGATGAAGGCGTACTACTGAGAAAAATTGAGGAAAATCTGAAGTGCATAAAATTGGTTTTGGGAGTCGTCAGGAAACTTCAGCAAGAGGTGATGGCGGCCAGGTAGGTCAAAAAAATTTTGCGAGCTGAGTGAGGTAACTGTAGGGGTGGTGGCAATTGGACGGTTGGGTCAAATTTGAGAGGGTTGTAATGGATCAAGACAACAAGCGGGTCAAGACCCAACACAACCCAACCCAAATTTCTTGGATCAAAACGGGTTGAGTAACGGGTTATAGAGTAGGTCAAGACCCAGCTCGACCCAATTTTTTTACTAAGTTTACTTATTTTATTTGTTCTTTTTTTAATATTTTAGTAATTAATTAAATTATATTTTCTTTATTATGGCTATATAAAGCATATCAAACTAAAAAAAGAGTGTTATGAAAATATTTTAGCTAGATCACTCTCAAGTCAATTCGGATTGTATATCAACCCAGTTTTAAATGGGTTGAAATGGGTTGGGTTGAGATGGGTTGAGCTAATAATTGGGAGGGTTATTAACTCACCCAAACTTCAAGGGTTGGAGCTGGGTTGGGCTTAATTTTGCCACCCCTACGTAACTGGGAGGGGTTCACTTCAACCTAAAAAGGAATTGAAGGAGAAGCGAAGGCGCTAGGGTGCTCAAAAGTTTACAAAGACGAGAGAATTGAAAGACTTGAAAATATTCAACAAAGCATGACTACGAAATCATGGAGATTCAAGACAAAGAGCTACAGGTTTGATATTTGAACTGAGCCACAACTTTATGGAGGGTTGTGAGTAAAAGTATGGGACGTGAATGGGTGATGGAGGACTTGAAACATCACACAACTCTTCAGTTGGACAATGTTAGGCAAAGTGAAAATGTACTACACAACTTGGCTTTAGGAGGAGAAAGAAAAGATGAAGGGCCATGAGAAGTTGCTCATCTAGCTCTCATGTGCTCGTATGAAGGGAGAGAAATGGAATTTTTTAAAAGAATAGATAATGGTTTTACACACTTCATCATACATCGGAGAAATCTCTCATTACTTCTACCCAACTCCCGTTGACCCACAAGTACTCAATAGAAGTAAACATACTAAGCAATCTTTCAAATTTTAGATTAAAAAGTAAATACTAGATAGTAGAAATAGATAGTCAATAATCCTCATAATTCATAACAGAGAAAGAAGTCGCAGAACAGCAAAAAAGGAAAAAAGGAAAAAAAAATTCAGACAGAACAGAACAGTGAAAACAAAAACAAAGACAAATCATAGAGTGCTGCAGTGCATTAGCAGAGTAGATGATATTGAAAATCAGAAAAAAAAAGGATAGAGAAAGATATACAGATCAGAAAAGGAAAACAAAGCATAGTGCAGTGCAGTAGCCAGTAGTAGAGAAGCTTAAATCAGCACAAGAAAAAAAACAGAGTAACACGACCTATAACAAATTGAAAAGAGAAAATCCCATCAGGATCCCAGCAGAGAAACACAAAAGGAAGAAAAGAATAAGATAAACTTACCTTGGGTTGCAGCAGCAGTCGCACAATGGAGGGAAATGTTTGCAGAACTTACCATAAGTAGTAGAGAATTATTTTTTTTAAAAAAAAACTAGTTAATGCTTTTCACTTAAGCGAGCTTTTTCTCGCTTTAAATAAAAGCACGCTTCTCGCTTCAATCCCAGAAGTGCACGCTTCTTCACCGTCGCATCACTTCAAGGCATTAAAGGGATAAGCTGTCGCTTCGCTTTGCGTCACGCTTAAAGCGAGTTCTTCATCACTTTTAATAACGCTGGTTAAAACCTATTACTAGTGAATGTAGAGGAAGATCATACGCTTAGATGAAATCACCAGAAAGAGCAATTTAAAGAATGAGGAAAGCAAACCTGAACCAGCAGAAACACTGAGAAGGCGTTGCAAAGTTTCCAAACGTCTTTCTGATTAGTCCAAGAACAGAAGCTACGGAATTTAATCATACTAGCAAGAGGGATTTACAGAATACGTGGGGCTACTGACCTTTTTTTTCTTACAAACGTATTGGTCTTACCTAACTTGCTCCGACTCGAGTGCGGGTGTCCGACACGTGTACGGATCCGTATGTCTGATTCTTCATGATATAATTCTTACCTAAGTTGCTCGGACTCGCGTGCGGGTATCCAACAGGGGTGCGGATCCGCATGTCGGATTCTTCGATATAATTTTAAGATTGGAGGATATGGATCTAGATACAGATACAGGTGCGACGACTCGGCAAAAAAAAAATCTAAAATTATAACTATAAAAATATGCATAAATATGAGACATAGTGAAAAACATACAGGTAACTTTGTAGAGTGTAGTAACAAGATTTACTAAGAAAAAAGCAACAAAGGACTCATATGGAGTGGTATAAATTACTATATACCTGCAGTATTGGAGGTATGTTTTTTTTTAAAATTTTGCGGAGTTGGTCACTTCTTTTTATTCAACAACAAATAAAATTGTTTGTGGCCCAAATATAAACAATACAATCCGGCCCAAACTCTCCCCTAAACCACAATATAAAAGCACAGTTAGGGCTTTCTAAATTAGAAAACCCCAAAAATTCTGCCGCTCCTCTCTCCTTGTCTTATCCAAATACTTCGATCATCTTCCACGATTAGCCTCTCTTCTCTACTTAGTTCATGTGCCATTGAAGTTTAGT
The DNA here is from genome assembly GCA_025774065.1 of Solanum ossicruentum. Taxonomy (NCBI): domain Eukaryota; kingdom Viridiplantae; phylum Streptophyta; class Magnoliopsida; order Solanales; family Solanaceae; genus Solanum; species Solanum ossicruentum. The sequence goes on along the minus strand of JAOTQR010000001.1, from coordinate 2,393,711 downwards.
TCACCTCTGTAACTCCCTTTCTCTCTTCTTTTTCATTTCTTGATGATTCTCCTCTGACTTTCCATTTTCGATGAGAGGTACTCCCAGCAGACCATACCTCTCATGTGAAGCTCTTCATCTGCGTGTTTATCATGAGGTATGTCTCTAATTCTTGATCTTGTTGTTCTTTTCAGCTCTATCCCTTCTCTTATCCTTACTCCCTCTGTTTTCCTTTTCCTTGACCTGATGCTTCCCACTCTTGACTGCAGCAGCGAAGATTCAAGATTTGTCAGGTGCTGCCATGCTAATTTCAATTTTTCCCCCAATTTATTGGTCAACACACCCGATCTTGATTGACCGGATCCGACACAGATCCAACACCCGTACCCGTGTCAGTGTCGTGTCGACACGGGTGCGGCACCAAAATTCCGAGTCCAAGCAACTTAGGTTCTCACAGACCTCCACTACTTCTAAAGATAAAAGTGATGTGGGAAATGCATGGCAGTCTGATATTAACATTCAACATAGAGATATGAATGGGATGGAAAAGAATGCAATGCCTCTTTTGAGTCGGAGATGTGAATCCAGGTGAGAATAAAGAGGATCAAAGTATCTGATTGCAAATGGAGAAAAGATGTCGCCTTTGGAAAGTTTTAGGACATCAACGTAGAACATGAGGAGAGAACTAGAGGATGTTCTGGAAACTTAAACTCACGAACATGCAGGCAGAAAAGAAAGCAATCAAGCTGGAATCTAATTGAGAAGAATAAAAAGCAAGAACAAATTATTACAAGTACATGAAGAAAGAGAATCAGAAATTACAACTATTGAGTGGTCTGTCATAATCATGTTTTCTTCACTGTCATTTTCCCTGTCCGTTATTGCTTTGATTGCTTCACTTAAGCCGAGGTTCTTTCGAAAATAGTCTTTCTATCTCCAAGACGTAAAGCAAAGGTATGCATACATTCTACCCTTCCCAGACCCCACTTTGGATTTCACTGCGTACGCTGTTGTTGTTGTGTGACAATTTGGTGCTTTTTGTAATAAATTCACATTGACCAATAAAAGTATTAATCCCTCCGTCTCAAATTAATTAAATTTTTGAGGCTTTTTTCAAGGTTCAGAATAGTTAAATTTTTCAAAGTTCAAGAGGAATGTTTGAAACTTTTTCCATATTTTCCCTTTCATTTATTGAACTTTTATATTTTCTAGGAAATAATTACACTATATAATTATGATTTTACAAAGGGCAATAGTGGAAAGTATGGTGTAAAGTTTGTCTTTGAATATTTTTCTTAATATGTGTGCATTACCTCACAAATTCAGTTAATATGAGACAGAGGGAGTATCACCAAGCAGATGAATTTCTTCTAGCTTTTTTGAAGCATGGACAAGAAATCATCAAAACTGAGATAATTAAGGTCAGCACATGATATAATGTGAAGAGCTTATACCACACTCCAAGAAAGCCAGGGGTCAATCTCAAAGACTTCAAATGGATAAGATGCATTAGGTACATATATACAATTTTTATTTTGAGAAAAAGGTGCATCCATAAAGTTACAACTATGATGATGATTAACAGATATGAAATTGTTGGAATTTTCTCCTTTACTTACTACAACACATGGGGGTTTACAGCACCTTTTAAAATTCAATATAGTGAAAGATTTAGGGGTTGAATTTGGCGGAAATTTGATGGTATTTGATGGTTATTCTTGGGGAAGGCTTAAGCATAAATGGGCTGGACCAAAATGAATAACAAAAAAGTAGTTACGTAATTCTGAAGAAAAGTAAAGATATACCCAAGGAATCAGAACTAGATCCCGCAGGCATTATACCACTAGGTTAGGAAGTAACCAAAGCATAGTTGCTGAGGAAGTGAAGTCCAATGATTATAAAGCATTAAAATGGTACACACACACCATACGACCTAATCTTACTCGTAAAGGCTATCAGAAAATAAGTGAATTCAACTACCTATAATGCTTGTACTTTAGTTTCCAATCTCCAGAACCATTCCAACCTTCAGAACCATACTCTCACATACACAAATAGTTTGCTGGCTAGGTGGAAGAGCAATCATTGCACGAGGATAAAATGTATCAGGAAATCCTCACAAAAGATTCCAGAAAAATAAAGGATCTTAATAAAATAGGAGGAAGAAAAAACCAACAACTTCAACCTAATCACGTACGCTGCAAACATCCCATCTTCAAAAAAGTAGTTCTGACATTGTACTTAAACCTTGGACTACCCACCTCTTCACGCCTAGCCTGTTAATTTTTCAGTCATTTTCTTGTTCAAGGTATGATGATTCAACAATCCGAATGTAAGTGACAGGAAACTGTTCCTTTTACTTGTAATCTTCTGTGGTGGAAAGAGAGCAACAAAAGATGCTTCTTTGAAGACGTTAAAGTGCATATAGTGTAATTTGGGTACATTAGTCTTTTATACTGTAGTGTAAAGCTCATACCATGGAAGAAGTGAAACACGTTTGGATCTACCCCAACTTTCTTTCATTGCAGTGACTTAACTTGTATTTGGCAAGTGCTGTTTTATCTTTTCTCACCCACCCCTCACGCACACAAACACATACACACACATGTGGCAAATTGCAGTAGTCAGTCGTCCGCAGAAGGGGAAAAAGAAAAAAATAGAGACTGCACACTGCTGACTGCGCATGAAAGAAGAAGAAGAAAGAAAAAATGCAGAAAACGTACCTGCTGAAGGTTGCGAAGCAGAGGAGAAAGAAGAACTGAAGAAAAAAGAAGAAGAAGACCTGCTGAAAGTTGTGAAGCTGGAGAACAGAGTTGCAACTGCGAACTGGAGAGGAAAAAGGGAGAACAGAATCAAGTTTGTCCAAAAATCCAAATAAACCCTAATATTACCTTTTAATTATTAAATCAGACCTTCTTTTTCCTTTTTTAAAAAAAAGGCGATTAGCCGTCACCTCACCACTCCCAACTTGCCGTTCCCTCGCCTTTGCTCGAAATTTTGAGATCGCCTCTCCATTTGCCAAAGGCGCAAAGGGGATCACCTTTGAGAACACTGCTTTTAAGGCTAAGCTAAAAAAAAGGTAACACTTTGATGGTGGTCCATCTTGATTTTGGAGAGGTTACTCCAGTGTTTGCTAGGTTGGTTTGAACTAGAAGAGACATCTTCTAATTATAGAATAGGGACATCCTAGGATTTCAGCACTAGAAGTTTGAGTAATTAGAAGCAGAACTCCCAATAACATTGATATATAGTGCAATTCTATTTAGGAGGCAGTGGACAAATATCAATGATACAACTGTCTGAACGTTTTGAGGCTACCTTGGACAATTGCTTCTTCAAGTTTGGTGCCCTAGTAGAAGAGAGAGACTGGATATTTCGATTATGGAGATGAAAGGAGACAAATGGAGGAATGTCGATATGAAGTAAGGAGCAGCATTGGCATGTTTTAGCCCTCCGTGGAAACAGGGTAAAGACATCAGACAAAGATGAGAACTGAGAAGCATGCTAATCAAGACCAACTTTATTGCAAAAGCATTTCACTTTGATGTCAATTTGGTGAATCGTTTTAAATGAAATGACAGTTTGCTTAATAATTGGAAATAACAACAAAGGGCTAAAATAAGTGTTAAGTCATAAGCACGACAAAAATGAAGCTAAAATTATCTAATTTGGGCCAACACAGTTGTTGAGTAAAAGACACTATCACCAAACAAGTTATTCTCATTTAATTCAGCCATAACCAAAGCCGCCCCCTATATTTTAAGATTGAGACACAGACAGTTGCTTTGATTGAATAAGAGAATGACCAGATTAATCAGTGAATGAACACATCATGCATGTGCAAGAACTAGAACAACATTACTTTTACTAAGAAGTCACAACTTAAATTGCAGAGATCTAGATCCATTGTACACAATCAAATTCACTCAAATAAGTATTATCTTCAAAAATATCAGCCAATAACAAAGAATATTTAGATTCTACATTAGCAAAGTTCCTTTGGAAGGAAAAAGATGAAATCTTTTCGTTATATGTAAGCAAAATAACCAGCTTTATGTCAAACAATAAGGCATTAAATTGGGTGTGGGCGTATGCATTCTGCTTCAGAAACACTTCAGAAAGGTATCTGCGAGACACGAATTACTCTCCAAGCAAGATAGTTCACGCGTGCATATGACACAATAAAATTTAAATAAAAATCAAAACAAACATTGTATTTAGACTAACAATACAATACAACCTAACAACCATCCAAACAAAGTTAACATATAAACGTATGAGACACAAAGAAAAGAATAACAAGCAAACCTTTTGATGGTATAATTGCAAGCCTTGTAGAGCTTCTGCTTGCGGTCTGACAGTATATGCATATGACAGAAGCTCGTAAGCGCCATCGCCTTCGACTTGCAGCCATGAACACCACACGTATTACTGTTAACCATATTGCCGCTGTTCTCTCCGGTTCCTTGAGTCCCATCCTTGTTATTCTTATCCTCATCTTCCTGAAAAGCACTCATTCCAAACTTCCAGCAATACTCTCTATGCTTGAGCTTCACTTCCTCCATTAACGCCCAGTAACAATCTCTGTATATACGCTGGAGTTGCTTAGTCCGTCGATGCCTCCGTTTGAGAACCTCCATTCGATGCAGAAACTTGGACCGGGCCAAAATAGCATCCTCCTCCCATCCGTCAATTTTGATCGGCGTTGAGGTACTCGAAGGAGGACGTCCGCCGACATTTCCAGTCGAGGAATTCGGGTCGGGCATATCGGTATCTACAGAAGAGAGACGCGAATTGATTGCTCTGTTGAAATTGCTAGGGTTCTTTAGGTCAATTTTGTTAGGGTTCTGGTTGGGATTGGAGTTTCCTTGGCGGTGATTGGCGGCGGCAGCGGCTGCAGCGGCGGTAGCGACGGTGGATTGAGGAATCGCCGGGGGCATTTTCTGTGGGATTATGATTTTGACAGCTCGATTTTTTTTCCAATCAATTTAACACTGCAAAATGACACAGTACAATTTAATTATTTTGATATTAATTGTTTCACAATTAATTATTTCTATATATTACAACAACAGTAATAACAATAATATATCTAATGACAATTATTTCGTTGTTGATAAAATAAAATTATAATTTTAAAATAATTTTAATTGATTCAGACATTCATTTAATTAAATGATAGAAATATAAATCTATGAATAATGAAAATATAAATAGCCATATTTCTATTATGGCACTGGTTAATGGGCTTCTATGGCGCAACATTGTATGCAAATTCATCGGAGGCATAACTCAAAGCTCTTCGGAAAGGGCTTCAACGAACCATCCAGCACAACTTCTCACATCTGTGCGTTGAAACATATGCTCAAAAAATTGTAGAAATGTTCCAAACAGCTAACTTACTCTATGACAATCTTATCTTTAACTACAGGTCATTGTCGAACAAATTGAGAGCATGAAAGATACATCACACGTATAAGGAGCAAAATCAGGTAGCTGACTTGATGGCGAAGGAGGGAATCAAAAGTGTTTGTTTTGAAGGTAGAAAGAATTTTGTAGTTCCTCCGGTGTTTGTGCATAATTAATTGGACGCAGACAACTTAAGAACTAGTTATTCCCGGAAGAACAATTACCAAATACTTCCTATTCGGAGTCGAGATATAGTCCAACTAAGATATTTTATCTCTAACTCTACGACAAGCAACATGCCTCATGGCACCAGGACGTGTGTAAATTATGCAATATATATATCGCTTAATCACGCACACAAAAAAGGTTTCAAATTTAAATTATCCCTTGAAAAATATGATAATCTGGATACATTAATTCAGTAATCTAGTTATATTAATTCAGTTTCAGATACAAAAAAATTAGAGTTTTTAAGTATTAGCAGATAACATTTGAAGCATGATACATTGAACATAAAGATAATTTAAGAAAATCAGAATTAATGTATCTGAATTACTAAATTAATATACATATTTGGATTATTGAATTAATGTATCCGGATAAAAAGAAGAAATTTTCAATTTTTTGGGAATGGATGAGAAAAGTGGAAAATATAATAAATAAAGAAGTGTAATTAGATAGTTATTCCAAATTTTTATTCAAAAATATCGAGTTAATATAATATAATTTAATTTTGAAAAATAAATTAACTCTACAAAAATATAACATAATTTTTTAAGAAAAAATTTAGGGAGGATCTCTTTTTTTAAACATATAGGAAACCACTTCAATTATCTATCTATTTATACTGTATTAAAAATGTGAAGGTTCTTAATAATGTTGTTTAGACTTTTTGTCCTTCATTAAAATACCCTTTTTAGACAAAATTGTCTTTTCATAATAATTTTAGAATTATCATTCTAATAATATTTAATGTAATAAAAATTAAACAAAGAAAAATTCCT